>JBBCBC010000007.1:22365805-22803942 GCA_037126765.1 Stenogyne calaminthoides | reverse complement strand
ATTAGGACTTTAAATGAGAATTGAAAAATGATAAAAAAAAAGTATTGAAATTTATAGGAAATGGTAGGCAAGATCAACTGCTGAGATCAATCAACGCTCAAAATTAATGAGATTTGAGATATTTGAAATAAAGGTATACATATGACTTTGCCACATCACTTGCCACATCATATCTTCTAAATTCTTTGCAGTTATAGATGTCATTAATAACAACACATAATATTATTTTAAACATCTTATAATCTCTAATAAATAAATTGAGATATTTAAATTTATTTTCTTAACCACACCCAACCCTTCTACCAACCACCAACTCACCACTACCTCAACATAAAAAATAAAAAAATTATTTTATATTAAAATTTAAAATTAAAAAAATTATTTAAAATTATCTAAATAGTTATACCATTAATTAGTCAAACACTATATAAGATGTTCAAAACATTATATTTTATAAACTGCTAAAATAATTTATAAGTTGTTAGAGCTTATAAGATGTTTAATACTCCCTCTGTCCCATAATATACTGAATATTTATTGTTTGCAATCGGAGTTTAATGTGTTAATTGTCTATTAATAGTATACCGATAAAGTTGTTTTTTTTATGAGAGTTAAATGGTAATATAATGATGTGTGGTGTAAATAAAAAGAGATAAAATTGTTTCTAGTATGAGAAAAGTAATAACATGTAGTGTAATATTGAAATATTTGGAGGGGATCGATAGTTTAAATTGATTGAGCTAATATTGTCACTTTAGGAAATGTTCAATCTAATTATTGTGATGTACCTTTATGCAAATGTTCAACTTAATTTGGGGACGAATGGACTATAAATTAAGCCCCGACGGGCCCCAAGTAACAAGCAAACATAAGAGACTCAAAGTTACTTTGTAGGATATGATATTTTATTTAGACAAAAAATTTGTATGAGGCGTGATATAAATTAAAGACAAATCAATATCCACCCTTCTAGAATGTTAAAACACCATACCCAAAATTATGCTTTATCTAACCGTGCTCTCAGTGAGATCGCCTTTACATAAATATGTCTCTATTCTTAAAGCCATTCCCAAAAAAATTTGTGGTGGATCGTTTCAGACACCACATGAATCTTTTCGATCCAAACTTCGCTAGACGGAATGAGTGGGCATTGAAAGGGGTATAAAAAATTGTTTAGCAGAAATTCAATTTCTCACACAAGTGGTGTTCCATCAAAGTAATAACGGGAGAATTGTGTGTTGCATTCGCATATAGATATCATGTAATAAGATTTTCCACCCTATAATTATTAAAGAGCAATGTTTCTTATGAACAAGGTTTATAGTATGAAATTTATGTCATTGCACTTATAAAATTGACACCATAATACGTATCAATCGATATCATTACATTTATAAAATGATAGCTATTAATTTATAAGAGTAATTATATTAATTTATAAATATAATGATATCTATTTTATTTAGTCGGATAAATAGTGACTCGAATCTATGAACTCACGGCCTAGGTAATGGTGCTCTATCCACTTAAGTTATTCCACTTCTATTTTATAGTATAAATAAATTTTACAAGAGACTTTGTGATTATTAAAATGACTGAATTTACATAGTATTTTTTTTTTTTGGAAAGGAATTTACATATTATTATAATGACAACTGTACATTATTTAAATTTGTTGGGGTTCAAAAAATATCCCACATCTAAATAATATGAGAGGATCATGGGGTTTACAAGGATGAACACTATCTCCATTGGTGTGAGGCCTTTTGGGAGATGCCAAAAAACAAATCCGTGCGCGCTTGGCCCAAAGCCGACAATATCATACCAATGCGGGGATTTGGGTACATCCAGGGTCATAACAGTGGTATCAGAGCCATGGTCCCAGGCGAAATGATGTGGAGTAGTCCGGTGTTAAACAAATAAGACGGTGAAGCCTTGGTAAAAAAATGGTAGTCTCTATGGACTAGGCGGTGTTGACCTAGATAGAGCGGGTCATTTGAGAGGAGGCTCGGTGGTCTTTGTTTGAAGGGAGGTTTGTTGGGGTTCAAAAAATATCTCAAATCAAAACAATATGGGAGGATCATGGGGTTTATTAGGATGAACACTATCTCCAATTCTCCATTGGTGTGAGGCCTTTTGGGAGATGCCCAAAAATAAATTCGTGCGAATTTGACCCAAAACGGACAATATCATACCAACGCGGGAATTTGGGTCCATCCAGGGTCATAACAAAATTATTGCGGAACTTTGAATATTATACATTAAATAGAACTATAGAAGGTCTAAAGAGTACATACCCGCCTATATTTAGAAAGTCGTTCACTCTAAAATAAATAAAGAGGATTTCTTGATATTTAAATAATCTAAAAGTTAAAGAAACACCAAGTCAAACAAGATTTCAAGAGATCTGACCTGAGTTTCATACAAATATATTGTCGTCCCTTCTTATAAAATGGTGGGGTCCAACATCTGAGCTAATTAAAATATGTCCTTACGTTCCAAAATGGATTCTCGATATTCACTTGGCAATAATACTCTATATCTCAACATATCATGGTGCCTTTTTGCTTTGTTTTGAGCACCTCTTCGGTTCAAGTTGGGATACATGAAATGAAACAATAATGCCCTACTCAATTAAATTCACTAAAGCGTAGCTTTCAGGTGATCAGATGGTGATACTTTTATCCATGGTGATACTTTTTATGTTTGAAAGTATTATTTTAAAATAAGGGCTCATTTCATGGGACGTGATGAATTAATTGTAATATAATTTAGTAGGATTGTATTGTTTGGACATGATTGTTGAAATTAATACATATGTTTAAATTGTGTGATTGTACCTTTTTGGTGCTAACATAATTTTTTTTTTAATAATTTGGTATTTGGTCGAAAGATCGGCAAATGTGAAGGATCGTCATCATCCCACTAGCGGGTGTCCCATTTTGATTGTATGGATCGCCACGCATCGGCTAATCCTCGGGCCAACCGTAACTCACCGTCTATTAGCGGGTATCCCCACTTCAATCAAGTGGATCGGTCCATCTCAAGAGATAACTACGCTGAGACCTAAATAGAAGTATACTAATAAGTCTCAAGTCTACACCACTAGGCCAACCTTTAGGGGTTTTTTTACTAACATAATAATCTGATGTTTGTGTTTGGATTGAAGGATTATATGGAATATTGATACAAATGTCATAATTGCCCTTATAATTAATTGGATTAAAATAAAAAAAGATAACAAAAAAATAATATTGCATTGAGGAGATCATATTTTGTTTCATCTTCCACTTGGGATTGGTTAATCCAAAAATGGGAATAAAACATTGTTGGAAAATTGGTTTGAAATCAATAAAATATTATTTAATTGTAATTAGGAGGGTGTGAGACACTCGTCTTTAATTAAATTAAATAAAGGGCCTAAAGTTTAATTTTTGGGAAATTAAACATCGTAGAGTCGATCTACTCTCGGAGTAGATGACTGTAGTATTTATAATCTCAAAACCGAATTTCGGTGAGTGAGAAATTAAATTACGAAGTTGAAACGTAAACATACTTTTTATGAATTAAATAGTGTTGTGAAATGTGGGAGAATTAGTTGAGAATTAACACATCCCACTTTGAATAATTAGAGCATTTAACAGCTCCTTATAAGTAAGAGTTTGTTAGTAGAATTCAATTATAGTGGCTAATAACGGGTTCAATAACCCACACGCGCGCGTTGGCCGTTGGCAATTGGACTTTGGGTGGACTTTGGTCTTGGGCTTGGAGCCTATATTAATTTTTTGGAGCTTGGTCCAACTAAAATAATATGAGCCCTCTGCAAAAAATTAAATTTGAATTCAGACGAACCTGGACGTCGGCATGTTCAGGTTCATAAACGTTTTTGTTTCTCCTGAAAGGTTGTAACATTTCAATTACAAAGGCTACCATAATTTCCATTAAATTTGTAACTCCTGAAAGGATTAATTCAGGAGGCTCCTAACTGGGTGGACATGCTCCTATAAATGGGACATTCATGCATAGGTTTTGGAACACAAAAAATTCAGAAACTTGAGCTTAAAAATCATGCATTCTGCATACCCAGTTTTTTGCATCATTTTAGAGTGCAGTCTTCTCCTTGCACCAATTCAGTTCGTCGAAGCTTTACACATTTTGGAAACTATACGTAAAATCGAGAGCACTACCGAGGGCGATTTCGCTTTGGTGGGAAAAGGTTCCACCTTGACTCGACTTTTTGTGAGTTTGTCTAATATTTGCTTATTTTCTATTTGTTCGTCTTTCCGCTTCACATTTGCAAAGATCAAGACCTCCGGTTGTTCGTGCGTATATCCGTTAGTTAGTTCGCGTCGCGAAGATTGGACTGCTGAAAAATAATACTTATTCTACTGAAAAGTAATACTTCACTTATTGTAAAGTAATTCTTTATTTTCTGCATTTTCTTTTCCATTTTTTATTATTTCTCCCTTATTGTAAGCCATCGTTGGGTGCTCTATAAACCCAACAATCGCAAAACGAAATATTCGAATTGAACGATGGCATCGGGTGGAAATAATGATTGAAATAGTACTGATAATCCTACCCCTACCCCTGTTGCACCGGAAGGAGGACAATCCTCAAATTCAATGGTTGTGCCTCCTTTTATGCAAATAGAACCTAGATCATTCATGATCTACAGAGAAAAACCCGAGAAGTTCTCGGGTAGTGACTTCAAGAGGTGGCAACAAAAAATGTTGTTCTACCTTACAACGTTACATTTGGCAATCGCTCCTTCTAGGATCCACCCGTGATCGATGAAAGCGACACGGACACCTAACAAGTGAATAACTTTTGATCAATGGAATCAAGGGAATTTTCTATGTCGTAACTATATCCTTAGAGGATTAGTTGATGCACTATACAATGTATATTGCAAGGTTCGTTCTGCCAAAAAGTTGTGGGACTCTTTGGAACGAAAGTACAAAACTGAGGATGTCGGAACTAAAACGTTCGTGGTAGCTAAATATTTGGACTTCAAGATGATAGACGGAAAAATCGTCAGTCGAACAAGTTGAAAAATTCGCTTAATCCTACATGATATCCTTGCGTAAGGTATGGTCCCTCCGATTCTTTCCAAGTAGTTGTTGTAATTGAGAAGTTACCCACTTGTTGGAGGGAGTTCAAGAGTTATCTCAAAAACAAGCGAAAGGAAATGTCCTTAGAAAACTTGATCGTCAAACTCCACATTGAAGAAGACAATCATAAAATGGAAAGCAAGTTGAACCGAGTCTCGATAGCAGCAAAGGAAAACTTGATGGAACCTAAAGAACCATCAAAGAAAAGAAAAAGGCCAAATGAAGACAAGGGCAAGAAACCGGGTCTCGGGAAACCAAAGTTCAAATAGGATCATTATAACCGCGAAAAATTGAACCATATGGCACAAGATCAGCAGAGCTCCCGTTGGTCCCGGTAAACGAAGTCTTACACGCGTATGGGGGGGAATACACGTGTTCAAGGATTTTTTTTTCAAACTTTTCACAAAAACTCAAATCAATGGGGTCGATGTGTCCCCGAAATAAATAGCCCCGAGAAGCACAAATTTCCCCGAGTCAAAGTCTCATCGAGACAATGATATCGAGTAGCTTTCAAGAGCTTCATATTAGCCCAACCGATCCAACTTTTAAAAATAGAGTCCAAATAAACTTGGAGTAGACAACTATCTTATCGACTACTCGAGAGAGTTAGGTCGGTTGACAACTATCTATACTAGCTTATCTAGTGTGCGGAATGTGTAGGCCTTAGGTTTATACTGCTTTTATCTTCTCGAAAATCTTTTCCTTAGTAAATCATTAGTTAAGGTCATGATCAATTCAATGCAAACTCTAAGTGGATTGATTCCAACCAATATCGAAAAACTCGAATGCTTTTAGTGAAAATATGCAATAGTTATGATGCAAAGCGTAAAGCAAATAACACAAAGAAATTATAGTGGTTCAGAGGCAAAGCTCCTACGCCCACTCTCTCTCGATCCTCACGTAAAATTCCTTAACTCACTACTACTACTTCTTCAAGCTTTTCGACCGAACTCAAGCCAGCTTTACTAACTTTCTTCTAAGAGTTTTCAGTCGAATTCATCGCAAACTTACTAACTCAAACACACACAAGCTTTTTAGACCGCCTCAAACAACTTACTTATTTCTCCTCTAGAGTTTTCAGTCAACTCAACCTGCAGTTTTTTACTAACTCTTTACAACTCTCACTCTCCAACAATCACACACTCAAACTACCTAGCAATAGGGTTTGGGGTTTGGTTGGTTTCAACTAAGGTGATATATCCTTTTTATAATATGAACAAATTCAAAGGCTAGGATATCTCTTGCTAAGCTTTGATACTTAATAATTCTAGGCTTAGTAAAATGAGCTCTCTTCAATGTGAAACACTTGGAAAATCTTAGGGTTTTAAAGTGCTTCAAATGTAAGAATACGAATGAGCTATGGAGTTGCTTGATTTCCCATAACCTTGCAATGGTGAAGGTCACTGGTATTTATAGGCAACTCTCTTAAAGGTCACTCCTGAAAAACTATCTGTTAGAAGAGATAGCATCAAGGGTTTTCTCTTTTGGTTATTGATGAACGGTTATTTCTAGGGTTTTGACGCACCCTTGCATGTATTTATGCAACCACGTGCAATCACCAACTTCGTGGAACTGAAGATATCACCTCGACATTTCTTCAGAGATATGTCGCTTTTAGTGTCAGTGTAGTACGTTGTTGTCGCCTCCTCATTGGTCGAATTCGTCCTTTGAACAGAGACAAACAAAACCGCTCTATTTAGGTCAACCATACTGAGCTGATATGTTCCTTAATGTCCACGAATGTATAACATTCTGTTTGTTTGTACTAAGAATGAACAAAACATAATTTAACTTGAAGTAGTTTGTTCAGGGTCTTTCTGGGTCAGTACAAAATATTATTTAGGATCTTTTGGTCTTCAGGATCTTCAGTCTTCAGGACTCTTTTTGTTCAGGGGCTTTGGTCTTCAGGAGTCTTCTGAGCTACTCAGGAACATCTGAGTTCTTCAGCAAAATCAAAACAAACCTATTTCTCCCTGATCTATATCTGCTGACTATACAGAGTGCAAATAATTCTGAGTCTTAATATCTATTGAAACCTGATCATATACTACCAAGATGTCCTGATACATGTCATACTCAGGGGTTTTGGGATCTAATCAAAATCTTTATTAAATTCATCTCCCAACAATTTCCCCCTTTTTGATGATGTCAAAATCATCTTGTTACAAGCTTGCGAACACAACATAAATAAACCTATCATCTACTCAGGTTTCAATTTCTATAGCCAGTAAGAACAAGTAAGTAGCAACCATCAAAACAATTAGTAAGATAATGAGATGTTATCTTTTCAGAGTAAAAAACATCAGCAGAGTTTCATTAATAAGGAAATCATAAGTACATGATACAACATATATCCTACTCTACTGAACATCAGAAACAAAATACATCAATCTTCTTCAGATTCAATTTCATCAGCTGGAGGATCAAGGTTGAACATTCCATAGTATCTCTTCTTCAGTTCTTCCCTATTATGAATAATCTGAGCATCATTTCCTGTCAGTTCGAGGTATTTAGCTTGATCCACAAAATCAGCATAAATGAAATCATAGTTGATCATTCCATTCTTCAATTTTGGTGGAGGATACTTGATCTGTCCAGGTGCCTTCAACTGATAACCCAGTGTATCAAACACATTAAACCATTCCTGGCATTCATCAGTGAAGTTCTTCAGTATATAGGTAATGAATGTAACATCCCTGTCAGTTATGGATAACGTCCAGACCTGTAGGATATCATAGTTGAAAACAAACTCTCTCTTAGTTGTTTCCCACTTATCATTTAGTTCAATGGGCATCCATTTATCTACATGAGGCCACATCCTCTTCCTTGGCTTTGTGCCTCTCCTCCTGTAGATCATCCTTTGAAATCCACCTCGGTTCCTCTTTGTTTCTGTTGGGAAATGAATTTAATAAAGAGGATTTTGATTAGATCCCAAAACCCCGAGTATGACATGTTCAGATAAATCTTGATAGATGAGTCCCATTCGGGTTTAGAGCGCTCAGATAATATTTGCACCATGTATAGCTCTGGCAGATATAGAACAAAGTTAGATTCTCAAGACTCCGCAAGATGAAATCGAGAATCAAGACTCAAAGATGAAACTGAGAATCTGAAGACTCAGTATGAGACTGAGAAACCTGAAGGCTCAGAGAAACCTGAAGGCTCAGTATGTCTCTGAAGACAATGAGACTCAGAGAATCCTGAAGGCACAAGAATTATCAGTAGACTCAAGAATGTCCGAAAAGCTCAAGATATCCCCGAAGTTCCGAGGCAATCAAGTCGAGGAATATAGTCATGGAATCCACCGACGAGACCAACGAGAGGAAGACAACCAGCTTGGAAAAGCTGCAGAACTTACAGAGAATAGTATGGATTTGAATGAGATTCTCTCCAACGGTAACATTCAAATTCACACTATAAATACAAGATCTTCCATCAAATTAAGTGTGGAGATTATGCAAAAAATGCTACAGAGCCAAGAGCGTTATAGTCAAAGCATTCCCACCCTAGAACACAAGTCTGTAGATATATAAATATATTCAAAGAGTGTTCTAGAACCCAACCTAAGCAACCCACGATGTATCTCTACGCTTTTTTTAGAGAGATTTTCCCAACCTTAGCATTGAGGCTAAACCATTGTAAGGGAAAATCTCACCATAGTTGGAGACAACACCAAACCCAAACCCATTCTCACAAGAGATAAGTAGTGGTGAAGTGAGGTAGTTGTTAGGCGATCCCGAGTGAGGGTGATAAGTCCCAAAGGAGTGTGAACTCATTAAACATCTAAGAGGCGAGCCCGAGAGGGTGATAAATCCAGTTTGAGTTAGTAAACTACAGAGGTAGTCAGAAAGCTCAAGGTCGGGTTGAGTAAGTAAACTACGCGGAGTAGTCAGAAAACTCAGGAAGTTTTTGAAGGAATTTTCCTAGGAACAGGGAGAGTGGATGTAGGAGCTTGAGTCTCCGAACCACTATACATTGTTGTGTTCTTTACTACTTTACGTTCTTATCTTGTCATACGCACTCGATTATAAGCAAGACACAACACATGAGCTTAAAAGGTGAAAAATTGGAATCACTCGCCTCACCCCCTGCTTTTTTATGCACGCAAAAGAAATGTTTTGCTTCAAGACGCCAAAAAATGGGTTTTCCCACCGGACCAATTTCTTCTCTTTTGCTTTTCTCGGGTCATCTCCGATCCCGATACGTAAAACAAAGAAATTTTCCTTCTTTTTTCAAACTTTATCATTTTCACTGAATTGTGCCAATCCATATTTATTCTTTTTGAGGCCACATCATGTTGGGATTATACTAGAAAGTATGCTTTTTACTTTGTATAATCGAAACTGAATTTTCAGACTTATTTACTGAAATAAATTGTTTATCACTGATGCTTTAAATATTATCTAATGTTACATATATTTACTGCATAACTGCTCAATAAGTCGTATATGTTACATTGTAGTTAATTTAGTGATACCGGATCACGTAAGATTAAATTAATGTCCCCCTTGTAACTAAAAAGTACGCCATTCACGACCTAGATGGAAATGAACAACCCATCGTGAAAGGTTGAAGTGTAAGGCTCAGATTGACTTGTCTTGACCAAGAGATTACACTAGTGCATGACTGATACACTGAATAGGACCTACAGGAGAGGATAAATTCTTCGAATCAAACAAGGAAGAATTAGACCTCGGTTCGTTATTTCTTAATCTTCGCCCCTTAAATAGATCACGGGATTGGTAACTATTGCTTTTGACTTATCATTGGTAGAGAATCAACGAGATTCAATACTTTTATCTTGGGCAATATTATTAGTCACATGTGATTGCTAAGATTTAATACGAAAGAATCGTGCAAGACGCTTTGTTCGAAGTTGCCCCTCGAAGGTTCATGTTTTATCATACCAAATCTTGCAAGGGAATTAGTTTCCGATATGGATAATAATGTTGAACCGCTCCTTGACCAAGGACAAAAGATATTAATTAATGGAAAGCTATTTCAAAGGGCTTGAATTAATTAATGGGCTAGATAATCTTAAACACGGAAATAATAACCGGAGCCATATTGACTATAATATGGGTTAAGATGGATAGTGCAATATTAATTATGTAGTGGGATTAATTAATATTTATGGGCTTGAATAATATTGTGGCTCAATATTAGATATTCAAGGTCCATTAGAAGGTCAGATCTTAATTCTCCTAAAGGCCCCCTGAGTAGCCCAACATATAGTCCATTAATTGAAAAAGGTGATTAAAATAAAATAAATATTGTTGCTTATTTTTCCTATTAAATTCGAAAATAGTAGATATGTTGGGAGAAAGATTTTCTTTGAATTTTGTTATGGAATGAAGATATGTATTCTTGGAATACAAGATTATCTCATTAAATTCAAGAAATCTCCCACATGATTATCTATCATGAAATTTTCGAAAATATTAGAAAATAAAGGGCAAGAAAGATTTTCTTGATTTTCTTGAAAAGATATTATGGAAGATATGTATTTCTTGAAATACAAGAATATCTCATAAATTCAAGAAGATCCAAATCTTGGAATCTTGACACCCCTTATTTTCGAAAAATCCATAATAATAGAGAAGGTGGGATTTTTGTGGAATATTATAATTATGGGAAAAAGAATATAGGAGATATATTCAAGATTTCTTGGAGATCAAGAAAAGATTTTCCCACAATGTTTTAGCACAAAATTTTCGACCACCTTGGCCTCTATAAATAGGGGATGATTCTTTCATTGTCAAGTACAATTCCATGTGCTGGAAAAATTAGTAAATCCACAAAGGTGGTGCAACATAATTTATTTTCCTTTTGTTAAATCGTTCACAAGTGTCCTTCCACCGGATAGTCGAACGAGGGCTAAGGAATACTTGGGAAGTTCTTTTGGTTAGTCTAAATCACCGTCATCCCAAGAGGTACGCTCACGTAAAACTCAGAGAATTCCTCATGCATAGGTTTTACGTGAATTATTATATGCATGATATGTTGTTGATTATTATTTGAATTAATATAGATTAATTTATGCTAGTAATAATTATAAGAATTAAATTTGTATTTAAATATTCACCCCGAATAGATCTCATGCAACTTATTCCCAACAATCGCATCGTGAGCCACCACTTTGAAGCCTCTCAATTTTTTAATTGTAATTTAATTCGTTGGCATTAAATTTGAAATTGATAGTAGAATTGCTAGATCTATTTTTACATGTATCCAATTGTCATGGAATTTAATGTGTTTATTTATGCATGCATATAAATTGTGGTTTTTAATTCGATTCGCTCGATTCGCTTTTACCTCGTGAGAAAATCCACGGTAGATTAGAATTTGTTTGATTTGATCAATGTAATAGATCAAAAACTAGATCTAGGTTTATTTATTTTTTTGTAAATAAATTGTAATCGGATCGAGAAACGAGGACGGAGATGAAGAATTAAAGGATAAAATTCAGACCCGGGGCGCGTGAAAGTATAACGGCGTAAAACGCGGGTTAACGGAGGCACGCCAAGACGACGCGGACTTGCGCAGGTAGCACGCGACGGGCGCCGGGCGAGGCCGAGGCCGAGGGCCGAGCGCGCGGAGATTTTTCCGCGACAAGACGGGGCGGGCGCTTAGGCGACGCGCACCGCGGCGCAGAGCGGAATTAAAGGATGGCGGCGGAGCGCACGGGCGACGCGGACGACGCGGGTGCCGAGAACCGGCGAGGTGGGTTTTGGTGAATGCGAAAGACGCGCAAAGGCCGCGATCGCCGCCGCCGAGAGCTACCGAAACCGCCGAGGCCGCCGAGGCACGCGCGAAGATTGGCGCCGGATGCAGCCGAGGCTACCGAGGTCAACACGGCCAAGTGGCCACCAGATTCGGCGCGTATCCCGGCCGCGAAAGCCGCTTGGGCATTTCGAGACGGAGTATTTTTTTCGAGACGATCGAAAGGGAGAAATTAAAGACGGTGTTTCTTCAAGATCAAGCCAAGAAAAATCAAACCATGACAATTGGATAATTTGTGCCCAATATGTTTATTTTTCTGCTTTTGCTTGATTTATTTTCATGCTATCTTATGCTTTTATTTAATTTGTTTAAATATGTTTTGCATGAGAATTTCCCAAATGAAAAATCTAACCTTCAAAATTACTAAGTATGTTTAAATAATTAATTGATAATTTTATTCCTGGATAATAAGATTGAATTAATTTTGACCTCCATGATTTATTTATTTGTGAATTCTTTTTGAGAAATTTCCCACTGACGGTCAAAAAGATAGCTTTCACATGAATGAATTCCTAACGGATGATTGTGGGTTATTACTAGTGATTTTATTTATGACCTCCCCCACGAGGCTCTTTCAAAGCGAAATAATAACTCAGATTTAATCGTGGTTATTACTTAGGTATAAAATTGATATGCATATACTTCCCCTCAAGTCCCCGCCATTTTATATTGGTCAACCGGGAGCCAACTATTAATCTGATATTAAAGGTTTGTAATTGTTCTTGTTTGTAACTGCTTGAATGTGTTTAAATAATGACCCACCGCACGCCAAGCTTATTTAAACTATTTTGAGATGTTGGGCGATGCATGTTCTTTTTTTTTTTTTTTGAGATTTTAATATGATGCATGTGATCGAACCTTGTGATATATTTGTGCTTATGCATATTATTATTTATTTCAGTTCATCATGTCGCAACCTTTTAATCCACTATTCAATATACTTAAAGACAATTTGCTCACTTTGGAAAAATTTTGTTGATTGAATCGAAAACTCACTATTGTCCTCATCGCACAAAGCCATAACTGGGTTCTCACCACACCTAAACCGAAAAGCCAAAAGATGAGTCCACTAAAACAGGTTAAGAAAGAGTATGTCGACCGAGCGGTCTAACGAAATGGCAAAGTGTACCATCTTGGCTTTATGTCGATGTGTTGCAACATCAACACCGTAACGCTGAGACCGGCCAAGGAAATCATGACTAGTCTTAAAGCGATGTTTCAACATCGTAACCGCGTGGCTCGGTCGATCACCATGAGGACTTGCTTTCTATGAAAAATGGTGGAGGGAATGCCCGAAGGGAGCACGCTTCTCCAGATGATGGCTCACCTTAATAAACTTGAGGTACTTGGCGTCAGATACGATATCGAGACCCAAATCAATTTTCAGCTCCACTCTCTACCGAAAAGTTTTGAACAATTCAGTTTGAACTACCAGATGAATAATCGAAAGTTCTCGATGCCCCGATCCAAGGTGCTTTAGTCTCTAGCAGAGGTGATATTGGGGCAAAAGAGCCAAGCCTTGGTGGCAAATGGACCTTCTTCTTCTTCTAGGCCAAGGGGTGGTAAGAACAAGAAAAGGGACAAAGGCCACAAGCAAGTGAACTCAAGTGTTGCCAATGGCAAAGATAAGGTGAAGAAGGGTGGTGGAGGAACAAGCCAAAAGGGGAAGTGCTTCAACTCAAGCGGTGAGAAAGGACATTGAGGTCACTGCTCTGCACTCCAAAAGGAATGGAAAGAAAGGTAATTCTCACGCACTAGTTGTTGAAACTTGTTTAGCGGCGTATGCCTCCCATTTATGGGTGGTGGATACGGGATCCACTGATCATGTTTGTTTCACATTACAGGGGTTCAAGCGGACCCGGCAACTTAGTGGGAGTGAGGTCATCATCACACTGGGCGTTGCTACAAGAGAGTGGCAGCTAAAGCAGTGGGAGAAGTGCACCTGTCTTTTGAAGACTTTTAATTCTAAGAGATATTCTTTACGTTCCGAGTTTTAGAAAGAATTTGATTTCGCTTAAACTTTTTCATGATGGATATTCGTTACTTTTAATAAAGTTGTTACCATTTCTCTTTTGATAAATTTATCTCATCATGGAACGTTGTCAATTAATCTCTATACAATTAACTGTGCCCACCACTCACGAAATGCATCCTATAACACATCAACTATTTCCGAGAAAAGAAAACGTTCATCAGACGTGAATGAGACACTTCTTTGGGGTCTAAGATTGGGTCATATAAATCCAAAGAGGATCCAAAGGTTGGTGAGAGACGGTTCACTGGATCTTCTCCAAGTTGAACCGATTCCAACCAGCGAATCATGTTTGGAGGGTAAAATGACCAAGAGGGCATTCTATGCCAAGGGAATAGGCCAAAGAAGTGTTAGAGATAGTTCACACGTATGTATGTCCAAATCCAATGACAACCAAAGCAAGAGGAGATTATGAGTATTTTGTCACTTTTATTGATGATTACTCAAGGTATGGTTACATTTTCCTTATGAAGCATAAATCTGAGACCTTTGAGAAATTCAAAGAATTTAAGGCTCAAGCAGAGAATCATAGGAAAAACGATCGTCTCTACGATCCGATCGTGGAGGCTAATACCTCAAAGAATGAGTTTTTGAACTACTTATCGATGAAGGGATTGCATCCCACCATCGCACCGAACCCCTCAACAAAATGGGGTTGGCAGAGCGAAGAAACAAAACTCTTTTGGAAATGGTTAGATCTATGATGAGTTATGCGGATCTTCCCAAGTCGCTCGGGGTTCATGCCTTGAAACAACGGCTTACATTCTCAACTTGGTGCCATCCAAATCGGTTCCCAAAACTCCCAAAGAATTGTGGACCCAAGCAAGCCTAGTATGAGACACATGAGAATTTGGGGGTGTCCGCCCACGTGTTGGACAAGGAAGCCGTAAATTGATCCTCGATCGTAATTAAGGTTGTTTGTAGGTTACCCCGAGGGAACAAAAGGGTGTATGTTCTATGGTCCCAAGATCAAAAGGTGGTCATCAAGACCCACTTTAGATTTTTGGAAGAAGACTATATGAATCAAAGAAAACCCGTATGAGATTATCTTAAATGAGCTTAGAGGGCAAACCTCAAAGCTTAAACTGTTTTAGATGATATACCAATCGACACGCTTTCACAACCGAGCCTCGTCAGAGTGGGAGGGTTGTTAGACAGCCCGAGAGATTCATGGGAATAGGAGAGTCCTCAGACTTGATTCCCGGACAAGACAAATCAGACCCATGGACATAAGACAAGGCACTCCAAGACAAGGATGCAGATTCTTAGCAAACAGCAATGAAAGCCGAAATGGGTTCTATGTTTCATAACCAAGTGTGGGAGCTAGTCGAACCACTTAATGGGGTCAAACCCATTGGATGCAAGTGGGTATATAAGAGGAAAAGAGGACCGGATAGGAAGGTTGAAACCTTCAAAGCAAGACTAGTGGCGAAAGTTTATACTCGGAAAGAAGGGATCGACATGAGGAAACTTTTTTCGCCAGAGCCATGCTTAAGTCTATCCAGATTCTCTTATCGATTCTTTAGCATTTTGACATTGAAATCGGCAAAAATGGATATCAAGACAAATTTTCCTTAACTAAGTCTTGATGAAGAGATCTATATGCAACAACCCCAAGGCTTCATTGAAACAAAGCCAAGAACACCTAGTTTGTAAGCTCAAGAAGTCCATTTACTGACTCAAACAGCATCCAGAGCTTGGAACCAATGTTTTGATCATGTTATAAAGTCTTATGGGTTCGATCAAAACGAGTTCGAAAGTTGTGTGTATAAAAAAAGTATGTCGAATCGCATTGGTATTCATAGTACTATACGAGATGACATTCTAATCATCGGAACGATGTAAAGGTGTTATCGACGTAAGGGCATGGCTCTCAAAAACAGTTTGATGTGAAAGACTTAGGGAAGCCGACACATCCTTGGGATCAAGATCACTCGAGATCGCAAGAAAATGATGATCGGGTTATCGCAAGCTTCATACATAGACACCGCCTTGAAACGATTCAAAGATGCAAGATTCCAAGAAAGGCTTCGTGACCTTTCGCATGGAATCTATCTATCCAAGAAAATGTCCCCTAAGACGCAAAGAGGAGATAGATGACATGAAAGGCATTCCTTATGCTTCTACCGTCGGAAGCCTTATGTATGCAATGTCAGACGAGACCCATATCCGCTTTCTTTGAGGCATGGTAGCAAGATATCAAAGTAACCCGAAAGAGCATTGACGATCGTTAAAAAACATTCCTCAAGTATCCAAAAGAACTCGGATAGAATGTTGGTTTATCACCGATATTCCAATCCCCATCGGCCACACGGACTCGAATTTCCAATCGCATAGACTCGGAAAATCTACCTCCCAGAGTGTGTTTTGCATGGGGAGGAGCCGTGACATGGAAAAGCGCCAAGCGTAAATGTGTCGCAGATTCTACCATGGAAGCCAAATATGTAGTCATGAATTAGGCAATGAAGAAGCGATTTGGCTCAAGCACTTCCTAGTGGACTTAGATGTGGTTCAATTTGCCCAAAGTGATTCACGCTTTATTGTGATAATGCCGGGCGATTTGCAAATTCAAGGAACCAAGAGCCCACAAAGCCAAAGAAACACATAGAAAGAAAATACCATCTTATATCTTATATCGTTAAGAGAGATATATAGATGTGGCAAAGATAGCGCCTCATGGACAACCTAGCGTATCCATTCACAAAGAGTCCTCCTCAATACATTCGAGAGACATGTGGAAGGAATGGGTGTCAAGACCGCGCTAATCTGCTTTGAGTATAAGTGGGAGAAATTATTAGGTTCGTAGGGTGACATTAGATGTCATAGACTACACGAGACATGTTGTAGTATACTTAAAAGCGCACTTTGAGTATAAGTGGGAGATTGTTGGGATTATACTAGAAAGTATGCTTTTTACTTTGTATAATCGAAAATCGATTTTTTTTGACTTATTTATCAAATAAATTGTTTATCACCGATGCTTTAAATATTATCGAATGTTACATATATTTATCGATAACTGCTCAATAAGTCGACGTGTTACATTGTAGTTAATTTAGTGATACCGATCACGTAAGATTAAATTAACAATCTCTTGTAACTAAAAAGGTACGCCATTCACGACCTAGATGGAAATGAACAACCCATCGTGAAAGGTTGAAGTGTAAGACTCGATTGGCTTGTCTTGACCAAGAGATTACACTAGTGCATGACTAATGCAATCGAATAGGACCTACAGAGAGGATAAATTCTTCGTAATCCAACAAGGAAGAATTAGACCTCGGGTTCGTTATTTCTTAATCTTCGCCCCTTAAATAGGATCACGGGATTGGTAACTATTGCTTTGACTTATCATGGGTAGCGAATCAACGAGATTCAATACTTTTTATCTTGGGCAATATTATTAGTCACATGTGATTGCTAAGATTTAATACAAACAATCGTGTGCAAGTACGCTTGTTCGATTTGCCCCATTGGGAGGTTCATAAGCTTTATCATACCAAATCTTGCAAGTGGAATTAGTTTCCTAGATGGATAATAATGTTGAACCGCTCCTTGACCAAGAACAAAAGATATTAATTAATGGAAAGCTATTTCAAAGAGCTTGAATTAATTAATGGGCTAGATAATCTTAAACACGGAAATAATAACCGGAGCCATATTGACTGTAATATGGGTTAAGATGGATAGTGCAATATTAATTATGTAGTGGGATTAATTAATATTTATGGGCTTGAATAATATTGTGGCTCAATATTAGATATTCAAGGTCCATTAGAAGGTCCAATCTTAATTCTCCTAAAGGCCCCCTGAGTAGACCAACATATAGTCCATTAACTGAAAAAGGTGATTAAAATAAAATAAAAATTGTTGCTTATTTTTCCTATTAAATTCGAAAATTGTAGATATGTTGGGAGAAAGATTTTCTTTGAATTTTGTTATGGAATGAAGATATGTATTCTTGGAATACAAGATTATCTCATTAAATTCAAGAAATCTCCCACATGATTATCTATCATGAAATTTTTGAAAATATTAGAAAATAAAGGGCAAGAAAGATTTTCTTGATTTTCTTGAAAAGATATTATGGAAGATATGTAATTCTTGAAATACAAGAATATCTCAAAAATTCAAGAAGATCCAAATCTTGGAATCTTGACACCCCTTATTTTCGAAAAATCCATAATAATAGAGAAGGTGAGATTTTTGTGGAATATTATAATTATGGGAAAAAGAATATAGGAGATATATTCAAGATTTCTTGGAGATCAAGAAAAGATTTTCCCACATTGTTTTAGCACAAAATTTTCGACCACCTTGGCCTCTATAAATAGGGGATGATTCTTTCATTCCCAAGTACAATTCCATGCTACCGAAAAATTTAGTAAATCCACAAAAGGTGGTGCAACATAATTTATTTTCCTTTTGTTAAATCGTTCACAAGTGTCCTTCCACCGGATAGTCGAACGAGGGCTAAGGGAATACTTGGGAAGTTCTTTTGGTTAGTCTAAATCACTGCCATCCCAAGAGGTACGTTCACGTAAACTCGTAGAATTCTGCATGCGTAGGTTTTACGTGAATTATTATATGCATGATATGTTGTTGGATTATTATTTGAATTAATATAGGATTAATTCATGCTAGTAATAATTATAAGAATTAAATTTGTATTTAAATATTCACCCCGAATAGATCTGTGCAACTTATTCCCCAACACATCATATTCACCAAATCCCTCTTTGAAGAGTTCATCAGTTTCGGACTCTTCACTCCTTTGGGCTTCGGCCTCAGAGAATTCTCCTGATAATTTCCTCCTGATTGGCTTTTTTCTTTGGTTTCTTCATCCGAGTCTCAACCAGAGGAATTGGGTTTAGGATAAAGATGAGCTTCACCTATCTTGCTAGACTCTTGTGCTCTCTGTCTTTTAGCACGCTCCTGTAAGACATCAGCCACATCATCAGGATTAACTGTCACTTCAGGCTCCTTTCTTTTTCCTTTGAGAATCAAAGTTTCTTCCTGAGTTAACAGCTTCCCTTCAATAGTTGGTAGCTTCGTGAGCATATCATAACTTTCCCCCTTTTTGGCATCATAGTTGACCAATATCTCAGAAAGGGTTCTGTCCATATGCAGTTGTTCACGTCCAACAGATCTTAGCTCAACAGCTATGTGAAAGTTCTCATCCTGAAGCCTTTGAAGAACATTCAGCCCCGTTACAGTGTCTTCAGCAAGACCGCCAAAAGTATCATGTATTTTGATCATGAGTGATGAACTCATTTCCTCAATAGTATCTTTGATAAGTTCCTCAGTCCTGGCTTTCATCAGCTCTTCCAACATATTGGATCTCAGCACAAATTTCTTCTCCAGTTCTTCCAACACATCTCTAGACACATCTCCTAGTCTAGTATTCATCTCAGGGAACTTATTATCAATGGACGTAGATAATAAAGTTACCTGATCAGCCTTCACCATATATGTGTTCAGCATTTCAACCGTCTTGTTCTGAGAAGTTTGTGCCTCAGCAAGATTTGACACTTGGTCCACCAGAGGCTCGAGCTTTGATATCTGATCAACAAGCAGCTCAAGCTTGGTAAGCTTCTCTAGATCGTGTGAGATCAACAAATGGGTTGTGGAGGAATTGAATCTCAAAGATCTCGTCTCGAACTCCAAATGTCTCGCCATCTCAAATGACCGTGACTTCAGCTCTCAGAGGGTATTGGAATGTTTGGTCAAATGTGATCATCTCAGAATGGTGGAACTTCCCGAGGTTTTTCCCCAATTGTTGCTTCAACACTTGACTCAAAGAATATTTTTGCTCCCTTCAGAATGTCTTCGCGTCATTTTTTTGAGACGGTTCTTGTTCATCCTTGTCCCGACCACTTATCCCTCCTTCAAATTTGAGTAGCTTTCTTCCTCTCAAAGAATTTTCTTCATCATTAGGGCATCAAACTCAAATTTTGTTTGATCCTAAGTCTTCTTTTTCCTAGTCCGGAAAAGACATCAAGCTTTTCTACCTCTTCAAATTTCAAAATTCTTCGCCTCGGTTGCCAATCTTTAGCATCATTATGAAGGATTGATTGACAATCAAGATGGCGCCTTTTTAGCTTTGAAAAACATATGTTGAAGATCAGGATAGTCCACTAACTCAGGGTATTTGTCCAAGACAAATCTTTCAGCTTTCTGTCTTCATTCCATCTCTTCTACTTCACCTTTCCTGAGTTCAGGAACAGGCGCCTCCTCTTCAGAGCTAGAATGAGCCTCTGAAGGTACGAAAATATATGGCTCTGAGGGGTGAGTGGGTGGGATGGTTATTTTGCTCTCTTCAGCAGGTTTTTGAGAACCTGTGAAGATTTCTTGGGTAATTCGATCATCGCCAATACTGGTACCTAGTACCTCAGTAAAGACGTCCTCGTTTCCTCCTTCACCAGGTGGGATTACTTCCTGAGTGGTTTCCTCTTCAGTGGCTTGAGAAACCACTTTGGCAAGAGTGTCAAGTGGAGACTTCTCACCTAACTCCTGATCACGAATAGTTCTGAGCCTTTTCTTCTTTCGTTTCTGCTCATCCTGAGCCTTCTTTTTCTCTCCTGCCTCCCTTTTCACTCTGAGCAACTCGAGAGATTTCTTTTTCTTTTCTTCTTCTCCTGACTCCTCAGGACGTTTTACTGGTTCTATCCTGACTTTCTTATGAATGACTTCGATAAGTACCACATTGTCCTGGTCTGATTCTGACTCATCATGTTCTTATGGTTCCTCCTGAACCATAGAGCCTTGACTTCCTGATGGAGCCTATTTTCTCTTTTGGGACTTGGGTTTTCGGAACATGATCCTATTCCGAGAGAATTCTACTTCGATCATCAAGAACATGTTTTCTCTGGGCAGTGTTTCAATCAAGAAACTGATCTTCGTACCAAACAAGACCTTCCACTCTTCGTAAATGCTCCTTTTGCATACTTCAATTTCTGGTTTTGATGAAGAATGCAATCCACCAAAAACTTCAACCAGTTAAAGTCAATAGATGAAGAGTTCTCAATCGCAGCCATAACCCTCAACTTGTTCCGGCTTACTTGCTCCAAACTTCCAGAAGTGCTTAAGGCATCGTTTATGCAGAACCCCTTTCAACTCCGTCTTCGTTTCTGCAAAATGATCTAATATCTCTTGTTCTCTACCAGACATATACAGTGTTGGATCTTCTCCTCTATCATTAAGTTCAAAAACAACATTAATATCATTAAGAGACAATATTACCTCTTTGGTGCATACCACATCTGCCTTTGATTTCGCATAAGTTCTAAAACTTAGCTGCAAAATTAGTCATCCCCGTCCTCCTTCTCGAATATTAACCACAAACTGCAACACCTCTTGGGATAGTTCTGAGTTTGGCACATTGCTCACCAAATGTGATAATCGAGCCATCCGCAGCATATTGAGAGCTTCTTCTTCATGTTGGAAAATAAGGGGTGCCCGGATCTATTCGAGATGAATTTAAATACATATTTAAATTAATCAATTAATTACTAACATGAATTAATCCTAAATCAATTCAACATAATAATTAAACAAGCAAATAAGCAACATGTGTACACGTAATCCAAGTAAATCCTAAGCATGCGGAATCTAAGAGTTACGTACTTACTTACCTCTTGTAGAGACAACCGTTGAGACGATGGATCAACCCAAAGTGCCTTCCTAAATATGTCCCACGTCCACGAACGTAATCCGGTAGAAGGATTCTCAACGAACGATTTTAATTTAAAGGAGAAAAATAAAATATTTTGCTACCACCTTTGTGGATTTCTAATTTTTCCAACACATGGAATTGCATTGGGGATGTTCATCCCCTATTTATAGGACTAGGGGGGACGAAAATTTGGGCATGTTGGGCATTGGGAAATTTCCTTGCTTCTTCCTCAAGATACAATCTAGAATATATCCAATATATTCTATTTCCCAAAATATCTCCCAACAAAATCTTCTCCACCCTAAGATTTAATACGGAGAATTGGTGTGCAAGTGTGTCTTGTTTGATTAGACCCCTTGGGAGGCTCAAAAGTTTTATCATACCAAATCTTGCAAGTGGAATTAGTTTTTTCTGGTATGAATAATAATGTTGAGCCGTTCCTGAACCAAGGAAAAAGATATTAATTAATGTGAAGCTATTTCAGTGGCTTAAATTAATTAATGGACTGGATAATCTTAAACGCGAGAAATAATAATAGGGAGCCATATTAACTGTTATATGGGTTAAGATGGATAGTGCAATATTAATTATGTAGTGGGATTAATTAATATTTATGGGCTTGAATAATATTGTGTCTCAATATTGGAAATTCAAGGTCCATTAGAAGGTCCAATCTTAATTCTCCTAAAGGCCCCTCAAGTAGCCCAAATGTAAAGTCCAATAACTAAAAAAGGTGTTTAAAACTAAATAAAATATTGTTGCCTATTTTTCCTATTTTTCAAAAATAGATAAATAAAAGAGAGAGAAAGATTTTCTTTGAATTTTGTTATGGAATGAGGATAAGTATTCTTGGAATACAAGTTTATCTCATTAAATTCAAGAAATCTCCCACTTGGCTATTTATCTTGTAATTTTCGAAAATAATAACATAAGGAAGGAAAGTTTTTCTTGATTTTCTTGAAAAGATATTACTGAAGATATGTATTTTTGGAATACAAGAATATCTCATAGATTCAAGAAGATCTCAATCTTGGAAATCTTGGACCTTATTTTTGAAAATATCCATAACAAGAGGAAGTGAGATTTTTGTGGAATATTTTAAATATGGAGAAAAGAATATATGGGATATATTCAAGATTTCTTGGAAATCAAGAAAAAGATTTTCCCATCTTTATTTCCACAAAAAATTTCGACCACCCCCTCATTATAAAGAGGGGATGAATGTTTCATCCCCAAGAGAGCACGAAAATTGGTTTTTCTAAAAATATCAAATACGATAAAATATCAAATATTTCGAAACGTCGATAGATTGTGTATTTTCGAAAAACTTCAATTGTGAGTGTGCAATTCCATATATTGGAAAAATTAGAAATCCACAAAGGTGGTGCAACATAATTTTATTTTTTCCATTTGTTAATTGTTCACGAGTATCTTTCCACCGAATTGTTGGACAAGGATGAGAGAATACTTGAGAAGGCTCTTTGGGTTTGTTCGTGTGAACGGGATATCCATCTTCTCAACGGTTTTCACTCCGAGAGGTTAGTTCACGTAAACTCCAAGTTATTCCGCATGCGTAGGATTTATGTGATAAATTTATATGCATGATTTGTTGTTGAATTATTATTTGAATTAATATAGGATTAATTCATGCTAGTAATAATTGTTAGAATTAAATTTGTATTTAAATATTCATCCCGAATAGATTCGGGCAATTAATTCCCAACAATCGCATCGAGCCTTGGTTTTGACTCTCAATTTTAAATTGTAATTTAATTCATTTTTCATTGAATTTGAAATTGGATAGTAGAATTGCTAGATCTTTTTTTGCAGGTATCCAATTGTCATGGTATTTGATGAATGTTTATTTATGCATGCATATAAATTGTGGTTTTTAATTCGATTCGTTCGAATTCGTTTTGCCTCGTGAGAAAATCCACGAGTAGATTAGGATTTGTTTGATTTGATCAATGTAATATATACTATTGTCTAGATCTAGGTTTATTTATTTTTTTATAAATAAATTGTAACTGGATCGAGAACGAAGACAAAGAATTAAAGACGAGACGACCAAGTGCTCGGACGTACGCGAGCCAAAGCACGAGGTGCTAGACGGTCGCATACGGGGCTGGCCAAAAGCACTTGGCACAACCGGGCAAGCCCAGGCGTGGCCGAGCAGCGGGCGGAACTTGGGCCGGAAGCATGCAAGGGTGTCGACGGGCGACGAAGAGACAGCGCTGGCGGGGCCGACACGGATGCACACGGCGACGCGGAGACAGCATCGCTGGGCGAGGCCATCGGCCGACACGACGGGCGCCAAGACGACGACGGCGCTGGGTTTTAGCCGCGCGAGCCATCTCCGGCAATGAGGCGGGCGTGCGCGGATCCGACTCCTGCAGAGGACTGCCGAGAGACGGGCGGGGATGGTCGGGCTGGACGCAGGCGTGTGCACGGGCACACGTGGATACGTGTTCCAGGCCGTGAGCTACCCAATGCCGGACGTCGTCTTGAACCTAGACGGAGGACGTTTTAAAGAACATGTTGCGGTCGAGTGGGAGCCCTTCGAGACGAACGATGAGTGCTACGAAGACGATTTCTCAAGATCAAGACATTACAAAATTAACCATGACAGTTGGATATATGTGCCCAATATGTATAATTTTTTTTTTTGATGTTTGCTTTATTTATTGTCGTGCTTATTTAATTTGTTTAAATTTGCGATGCATGAGAAATTATTGTGGAAAAATCTCACTTTCGAAAATTACTAAGTATGTTTTGAAAATAATTAATTGACAATTTTATTCTGGATAATAAAATTTAATTAATTTTGACCTCCATGATTAATTTATTTGTGAATTCTTTTGGAGAAATTCCCCCCACGGGACGGCCAAAAGATGGTTTTCACATGAATAAATTCCGAAGGGATGATTGTGAATTATTATTAGTGGCGATGATGACCCTCCCCACAAGGCTTGTTCAAAGCGAAATGATAATTCTGTATTTAATCATGGTTATTACTTAGGTATAAAATTGATATGCATATACTTCCCCGAAGTCCCTGTCAATTTTATATTGGTCAAGTTTGAGCCAACTATTAATCTGGACATTAAAGGTTTGTAACTGTTCTTGTTTGTAACCTGCTTGAATGTGTTTAAATAATGACCCACCCCACGTGGCGTATTTAAATTGTTTTGAGATGTTGGCTGATGCATGTTCATATTTTTTTTAGAAATTAATATGAATCATGTGATCGAATTATGTGATAATTTTGTGTTAATACAATAGTTATTTATTTCAGTTCAGCATGTCGCAACCTTTTAATCCACTGTTAATATACTTTAAGTCAATAGAGTTATATAGGAAAATATGTCGATTGGAAATTATATATTGTCTTGACCATGCAACACGCATAAGTCCGTCCTTGACGAACCTAGACTCGCTAAGACTACGATTGAGAGGAAAAATAAGTGACATCATAAGCAATGGTTAGAATCCAAGAAAATGGCTAAGTCTATCATCTTGACTTCAACGTCGGGTGTGTTGCAACACCGACACTAGAACTTGGAAACCATTGCAGCTATTATGATAGATCTTAACAAATTCTTCACTCACCAGAATCGTGAAGCGAGATAGCCATACAGAATTTGTTCTCGAAGAAAATGGCATTAAGAGGTGTCAAGAAGAAGACTGACAAACAAAAAATGCTTAATTGCGGTCTAAGAAGACATTGGAGGTCAGCCTGTCCCAAGCCTAAAAAGGTTGGGAAGAAGGGTAATTCTCAAATACTAATTGTTGAAACTTGTTTAGCGGCGTATGCTCCCATCCGTGGGTAGTGAATACGGGAACCACTAATCATGTTTGTTTCAATGTTTCAAGGATTCTGGATAATCCAACGATTTAGTGGGAGTGAGACCATCATCTCCATGGGCGATGTTACGAAAGTAGCGGTTATTGCAATGCTACATAAGTAGCAGATATTGCAATACTACATAAGTAACTGTTATTGCAATGCTACGTATGTAGCGGGTATTGCAAATCCACGAAAGTAGCGTTACTGCAATATGCTAGGTGAGTAGCAGATATTGCAGTGCTACATGAGTTGTGGTTAAAGCAGTGGGAGAAGTGCACCTATCTTTTAGTGATAGAATTTTAGTTTTGAGAGACGTTCTTTATGTTCCCAGTTTTAGAAAGAATTCACTTTCAGTTTCTAAAATTCTGTTAATGGATACTTAGTTTCTTTTAATAAGAATGACATCATTTCTTGAAATGATGAGTGTATCTGTTATGGGACATTGATGAACAATGTCTACACTATTAAAAGTGCACACCACACGCAAAACGCATCCTATAACACATCGACTGTTTCGGATAAAAGAGAACGTTCATCAGATGTGAACGAAACACTTCTATGACATCTAAGACTAGGTCATATTAATCCAAAAAGGATCCAAATGTTGGTTCAAGATGGTTCATTGGAGTATCTCCGGGTTGAATTATTTCCAACTTACGAATCATGTTTGGAGGGTAAAATGACCAAGAGGGCATTCAGAGCCAAGGGAAATAGAGCCAAAGAAATGTTGGAAATCGTTCACACCGATGTATGTGGTCCAATGTCAATCAAAGCAAGAGGAGGTTATGAGTATTTCGTTACTTTTATCGATGATTACTCAAGATGTGGATACATTTACCTTATGAAGCATAAATCTGAGACCTTCGATAAATTCAAAGAATTTAAGGCTCAAGCAGAGAATCATAGGGAGAAACTATCAAGTCTCTACGATCTGATCGTGGAGGTGAATACCTCATCGATGATTTTTGAACTACTTGTCAGATGAAGGGATTGTATCTCAGTTGACTGCACCCGGAACCCCTCAACAAAATGGGGTTGCAGAACGAAGAAACAAAACTCTTTTAGAAATTGTCAGATCAATAATGAGTTATGCGGATCTACCCAAATCGTTTTGGGGTCACGCCTTGGAAACAGCGACTTACATTCTAAACCTAGTGTCATCCAAATCGGTTCCCAAAACCCCTAAAGAGTTGTGGACCGGGCGCAAGCCCAGTTTAGGACACATGAGAATCTGGGGGTGTCCGGCATACGTGTTGGACAAGGAAGCTGGTAAATTGGATCCACGATCAGAATTAAGGTTGTTTATAGGGTACCCAGAAGGAACAAAAGGGTGCATGTTCTATAGTCCCGAAGATCAAAAAGTGGTAATCAGTACGCACTTTAGATTCTTGGAAGAAGACTATATGAACGATAGAAAGCCCAGAAGTGAGATTACCTTAGATGAGCTAAGAAGGCTTACCTCAATGCCAAGTGTACAAGTTGACATACCAAATGACACACTTACACAACCGGAACCTTGTCGTAGTGGGAGGGTTGTGAGACAGCCCGAGAGATTCATGGGGATAGGATAGTCATCGGACTTGGTTCCCGGGTAAAGATGAATCAGACCCATGGACTTACAATGAGGCAATCCAAGACAAAGACGTGAGTTCTTGGCAAATGGCAATGGAAGCCGAGATGGGTTCTATAGATCATAATAAGGTGTGGGAGCTGGTCGAACCACTTAATGGGGTCAAGCCCATTGGGTGCAAGTGGGTATACAAGAGAAAAAGAGGAACGGACGGGAAGGTAGAAACCTTCAAGGCTAGACTTGTGTCAAAAGGATATACTCAGAAAGAAGGGATAGACTATGAGGAGACCTTTTCACCTGTAGCTATGTTCAAGTCCATCTGTATTCTCTTGTCGATAGCTGCACATCTCGATTTTGAGATCTGGCAAATGGATGTCATGACGGCTTTCCTCAATGGAAGTCTTGAAGAAGAAATCTATATGCAACAACCCGAAGGCTTCATTGAAAAAGGCCAAGAAAATCTAGTTTGCAAGCTCAAGAAATCCATTTATGGACTAAAGCAAGCGTCGCGTGCTTGGAACCAATGTTTTGATCAGGTTATAAAGTCTTACGGGTTCGATCAAAACGAGTTCGAAAGTTATGTGTATAAGAAGCGTGTCGGAACTGCATTGGTATTCTTAGTACTATACTTAGATGATATTATGCTCATCGGAGACGATGTAAAGGTATTATCAGAAGTAAGGGCATGGCTGTCAAAACAGTTTGATATGAAGGACTTAGGGGAAGCCGGTCACATCCTTGGAATCAAAATCACTCGAGATCGTAAGAAAAGGATGATAGGCTTATCGCAAGCTTCATACATAGACACTGTCTTGAAGCGATTCAGCATGCAAGATTCCAAGAAAGGTTTTGTACCTTTCAGACATGGAATACATCTATCTAAAGAAATGTGCCCGAAGATGCAAAAGGAGATAGATGACATGAAGGGCGTTCCTTATGCTTTGGCTGTCGGAAGCCTCATGTATGCAATGTTGTGCCCGAGACCAAATATCTGCTTCGCCGTTGGAATGGTGGCAAGATATCAGAGTAATCCGGGGAAAGAACGTTGAACTGCAGTTAAAAACATTCTGAAGTATCTAAAGAGAACTCGCGATAGAATGTTGGTTTATCAGTCAGACAATCTGATTCCCATCGGTTACACGAACTCGGATTTCCAATCAGACATAGATTCCAGAAACTATCTGCCTCAGTTAGTGTGCTTTCATTTGGGAAGTGTAGCCATGAAATGGACGAGTGTGAAGCAAAAATGCATCACTGACTTAACCATGGAAGCCGGGTAAGTAGCTGCTTGTGAAGTAGTGAAGGAACCAGTTTGGCTCTAGACCTTCTTGGTGGACTTGGATGGAGTTCCAAATTTGTCTAGCAATATTTGCTAGGAGCAATTGCAAATTCAAGGGAACAAAGAGTCAACGAGTCAAACAAGCACTCAGAAGGAAATAAATCTTAGACAAAAAATCGTTAAGAGAGGTGATGAAGAGGTGGCTAAGATCGCATTGGAGGATAACCTAGTTAATCGTTTCACAAAGTGTCTGCCTCTGGAAACATTCAAGAGACATGTGGGAGGAATAGTTGTCAAGTGCGTAGCCAATCTGCTTTGAGTATAAGTGGGAGATATATTATTAGGTTCGTGTAGGTGACATTAGATGTCACGTAGATTCTACACGAGATGTGTTGTAGTATATTTAAAAGCAGACTTTGAGTATAAGTGGGAGATTATTGGGATTATACTGGAAAGTATGCTTTTACTTTGTATAACCAGACTGAATTTCGGGCTTATTTGCTGAAATAAATTATTTATCAATGTTGCTTTAAATATCATTGAATGTTACATATATTTACTGCATAACTGTTCAATAATTAGTACGTGTTCCATTGTAGTTAATTTAGTGATACCAGATCACAGAAGATTAAATTAACAGTCCCTTGTAACTAAAAGTACAGAATTCACAACCTAGATGGAAATGAACAATCCATCGTGAAAGGTTGAAGTGTAAGGCTCAGATTGGCTTGTCTTGACCAAGAGATTACACTAGTGTATTATGATGCACTGAAGAGGACCTACAGGAGGATAAATTCTTCAGTACTGAATATAGAAGAATTAGACCTCAGTGGTTAGTTATTTCTTAATCTCTTTCCCTTAAATATGATCGTGTGGAATTAATAACTATTGCTTTGACTTACGATGGGTAGAGAATCAATGCGATTCAATACCTTGTATCTTGGGCAATATTATTAGTTACATGCCGATTGCTAAGATTTAATACGGAGAATCGGTGTGCAAGTGTGTCTTGTTTGATTAGTTCCCTTGGGAGGCTCAGAAGTTTTATCATACCCAATCTTGCAAGTGGAATTAGTTTTCCGGTATGGATAATAATGTTGAGCCGTTCCTGAACCAAGAAAAAAGATATTAATTAATGTGAAGCTATTTCAGTGGCTTAAATTAATTAATGGACTGGATAATCTTAAACGTGAGAAATAATAACCGGGAGTCATATTAACTGTAATATGGGTTAAGATGGATATTGCAATATTAATTATGTAGTGGGATTAATTAATATTTATGGGCTTGAATAATATTGTGGATCAATATTGGAAATTCAAGGTCCATTAGAAGATCCAATCTTAATTCTCATAAAGGCCCGTCAAGTAGCCCAAATATAAAGTCCAATAACTGAAAAAGGTGTTTAAAATTAAATAAAATATTGTTGCCTATTTTTCCTATTTTTTGAAAATAGATAAATAAAAGAGGGAGAAAGATTTTCTTTGAATTTTGTTATGGAATGAGGATAAGTATTCTTAGAATACAAGTTTATCTCATTAAATTCAAGAAATCTCCCACTTGGCTATTTATCATGTAATTTTCGAAAATAATAACATAAGGAAGGAAATATTTTCTTGATTTTCTTGAAAAGATATTATGGAAGATATGTATTTTTGGAATACAAGACTCATAGATTCAAGAAGATCCCAATCTTGGACCTTATTTTTGAAAATATCCATAACAAGAGGAAGTGGGATTTTTGTGGAATATTTTAAATATGGAGAAAAGAATATATGGGATATATTCAAGATTTCTTGGAGATCAAGAAAAATATTTTCCCATCTTTATTTCCACCAAAAATTTCGAACACCCCCTCATTATAAATAGGGGATGAATGTTTCATCCCCAAGAGAGCACGAAAATTGGTTTTTCGGAAAAATATCAGCGTCGATAAAATATCAAATATTTTGAAAAGTCGACAAATTGTGTATTTTCAAAAAACTTCAATTGTGAGTGTGTAATTCCATGTGTTGGAAAAATTAGAAATCCACAAAGGTGGTGCAACATAATTTTATTTTTCCCTTTTTTAATTGTTCACGAGTATCTTTCTACCGGATTGTTGGACAATGACGAGGGAATACTTGAGAAGGCTCTTTGGGTTTGTTCGTGTGAACGGGATATCCATCTTCTCAACGGTTGTCACTCCGAGAGGTTAGTTCACGTAAACTCCTAGCTATTCCGCATGCGTAGGATTTATGTGATAAATTTATATGCATGATTTGTTGTTGAATTATTATTTTAATTAATATAGGATTAATTCATGCTAGTAATAATTGTTAGAATTAAATTTGTATTTAAATATTCATCCCGAATAGATCCGGACAATTAATTCCCCAACAATATGCCAGCGTTGAATCTGAGACGGAATTTGCTAGGAAAATTTGTAATCTAGATTTTATGTAGAAACTGAGTTTTCTTAAAACAACGTTGAATAATGAATCCCAGGATGTCATATATAAAGGGATAGATTAGCTTAAATCTTAAGCAATCTTTATTAGGAAGATAATTCCTAATCTTGCAAAACAAATCTCAAAGATATGTTTTTCCCTACGGATATTTTCCTACAATAATATTTCATAATATTATTTTGGGATTCCTATTTAATTAAATAGTAATAATAATTAATTCTAAATTAATATATTATTAAATCTCCATAAATTAAATATTAAATGTAATTTAATACTTAATCAACCAACCATAATTCGCACACGGGAGTTACTTGTTGCGTGACCCATAGGCCCTCATATACAAAGCGATTAATCAAACTAACGGTCTTAATTGAACCCTAGACAATAAATCAAACATTCTAAATCTATAAGGTACGTTGCGAGAAACGTGCAACTACCTGTAACTGTAACATAGGCTATTACGATTTCCTCCTTTCATTCACGAATACTCGATTAGTCTTGAACATGATGAAGTGTCTATTCAAATAACTTAATCAATTTATCTCTAATCACTAATTGATCACTTCGTGTCACACTTGGCCACAAAGTCCAAGTTGACGTGCATTGGCCAATAACTTTGATCCACTTATGATGAGAAGATGAGTATTCTCTCTAAATCCACTTTGAAGAATGAATCATTTTCTTGGCTCAACTACCACGCACATGCACTTCGTGATGAACCCAATCCAAGCCATATCTACCCATGGAAGGGTGCAAGCGTCGGTCATGGTCAAAGTTCATCACTCCATACATGTCGTGCGTATTGACCTCAAGTCAAAGGAGTATCGCATCGCTCCCACTAACCAAAATACCCGTAGACACATATAGTAGAACTACATCAAACGGTTTCTCGGATGGGTATACCAATACCCTCTAAGGTATTTGTGCATCCATCATGAGATACCTAGTATCTCGTAGTAAGTGAGATCTCACTACACTCTCTAAGAGTATGATGCAGATCGCACACCAATCTCCATTGCATCATCAATATCTAATTCTCTATGATCCTCAATTGGGGCTATTTGAGAATCTTGCTTAGGTCATTTGAGTTCTCACTCACTCAATGACAGCAATGACTCAAGGGAACACAGATAAGAATAAATGCAAACAATCAAACATAATATTCTAATGAGTGCAACGTGTTGGTCCCGGTGTAAACGAGTCTTACACGTGTATGGGGGGGGGAATACACGTGTTCAGTGATTTTAAAACTTTTCCTTACTGAGGTCAGCTTGGGTCAGATAATCCTGAAGATTAGGTTCTGAGAAGCACAGATCGCTCTAAGTCAAAGTCTATCGAGATGTTGATCCCCGAAATGCTTTCAGATACCTCGATAATCCCAACCCCAATCCTCGAAGTGTCGAGAGATCCTGAGTTGCTTGATCGATAACTAGCTTATCAATCCTCGTAAGAGAGTTCAGTTTGATAACTATCTGTTCTAGCTACTCAGTCGTGCGGAATGGTTGGCCCTTAGATTATACTCGTTTTAAGCTTTGCTGAAAAACCTTCCCTTTATGAAATAGTGATTAGGCTGTGATTCACTTATGCAACTTCAAATGATTGATTCCAACTCAATATCGCGAAAAGTATGCTTTCAAAATCAAGTCAATGCAAATAGCTTAAGCCACGATAAGGAAAGCAATAAAGAACACATCAGTTATAGTGGTTCAGAGACTCAAGCTGACTCTTCAGAGAAATTCACTATCAACTTCTGAGCTTTCTGACTACCTCGTAGTTTACTTACTCAACTCGGCCCTGAGTTTTCTGACTACTCCACGTAGTTTACTTACTCAACCCGACCTTGAGTTTTCTGACTACCTCCGTAGTTTACTTACTCAATCACACACAAGCTTTCAGACTACCCCTATAGCTTACTAACTTCTCCTCTAGAGTTTTCTGACTACTCCGCGTAGTTTACTAACTCTTTACAACTCTACTCACCAACAAACACACACCAACTACCTTCTCAAGGGTTTGGGGTTTCTCGGTTGGTTTCCAACTAGGATGAGATATCCTTTACAATGAAGCACAATGCAAAGGGTTAGGATATCTCGACTAAGCTTTGGATAAATCTTATCAAGCTAGGCTTAGTAAAGTGAGCTCTCTTCAATATAGAAGCACTTGGGAAATTCAAGGTATTTCGAGTGCTTTAACTTTTGCAAGAATAAGTTTGAGCTCTTGAGTTGCGTATAAATTTCCCGTAACCTTACTAAGTAGAGGGTCACCAGTATTTATAGGCATACACCAAGGTCACTCTTGAAAACTATCAGTTGGAGAGATAGCTTCGTGAGTTCCCTCTTATGGTGTGTGAGAAACGGCTATATTTAGGGTTTGAAACTCCCTAACATGTTTTAGGCAATAGCCTTTCATGTAGCCGGTCTTCACTTTTTTTGATCTGGAACTTTCGACATCCGACATCTTTTTTCAAATTATCCGTCATCGGTTATCAATATGGTACAGTGTCGTCTTCCTCTTTTTGACTTTTGTCTTCAGTTAAAAGTAGACACCTTCAACGGCTCTTTTGGTTACAAACTCTGAGTTTGATATAACCTTAACAACACTTCTGACTTAGTTCCTTTTGTCTGCATTTGAATGTCTTGGCATACCTAACTTTCTAAGGCATCGCGTTTCTCTCAGTATTGCATCCTTTAGATAGATATATTCAGTGCCTCGGAACATTCAGGTTCATCTCGAGCATTGATACATTCTTTGAGTCTTCGCGAATTCGCATGCTTTTCGATATTCTTGATCTTCGGTTCTCGATCTTGATCTTGCGTCTTGAGTCTTACGAGTCTTGAGGTCTTCTGAGTCTTGAGGTCTTCGAGTCTTACGAGTCTTCGAGTCTTCGATTTATCTTGGTGATATCTTGAGTCTTCATCTTGAGTCTTGATTTCTCGATTTCATCTTGAGTCTTGATATCTCGGTTTTCATCTTGAGCCTTGAGTCTTCATTTAATCTTGAGTCTTTAGATTCTCGATTTCATCTTCGAGTCTTGAGAGACTTGATTTCTTGAAACATATGAGTTCTTGAGTCTTGAACCTATCTGAACTATATCTGCTTGACTATACATTTTGCGAGATAACATCCTCAATAGTCTAAAACCGAATCCCGACTCAATTATCAAGATCATTCTCATGTGTCATACTCGGGGTTTTGGGATCTTAATCAAAATCATATAATCTTTTATTAAATTCATCTCCCAACAATTTCCCCCTTTTTGATGATGCCAAAACCTATCTTGTTACAAATACATAACCTATACTCAAGTTTCAGTTTATCCTATCACAAGATTGGTTGTCTCTAAACAATTTCTGAATCAGAGAATCTCTCAATACATTCAGAGAGTTTTTCCAACACTTAAGACATTCAGTAATTTCTTCAGTAATGAATCTCTTTAAGTAGTTCATTACTAAATACTTAAACAATTTTCCCATATCATCATTCAGTTAGTTCAGAGACATATAATCAGCATATCAAAATAAAAGACATGTAAATAAGATAATAAGGTATTATCTTTTGAGCATAAAGATAAATCTTCATTGATGATAAGTATACCATTAAAGATTACAATGAGATTTTTATCAACAAAATCAAAAAGACAAAATTTAAAGATTACAGAATCTTCTCGAGTTCTTCGCTTGATCTTGATTCGCTCTTCGGTTTGCTTCATTCTCGACTTCATCACCGCACCTCCAGTTGAACATTCCAAAAATCTTTTCTTCACTCATTCCTCTCCTTGATGATGTCCTGACTGTTCCTCGTTAATCCCAACCCACCAAAGATATCGAAAGCATTTCTTGCGTAATGACCTTCTCATTTACCAAGCCATTACCAACTTTTTGGAGGAGGATAGGTATATGGACCAGGGGATACTATCTGTACTCCACCTTCATCCGCAAGGTTAATCCAGCCTTGGAGATACTTTGGATAGAAGGTTAGAAGATATTCAATGAAAGCTTCGCTCGATCCGAGCCTTCCCCTCTCCATTCCCCGAGAACATCGTGAATTGAACCGTAAGATTCTCTTCACTTCTTCCCACATGTCGCTGAGTTTAATGGGCATCCATTTATCAACGTGGGGCCACTTCAAATAGGCTTTCAATGTTCCTTCCTCTTGCTCAGAAACTTCCCGGTCACCCTTCGCTTCCTTCGCTTCGCCTATCTTCTTTTCGATCTGAGACTCCCCGAGACCGGGCAAAGCAGTTTTCTTAGCTTGTTCTTTTTGGAGTGTCTTCAGAGCATCTCCGTGTTGAAGACTTTCTTCCGAGGTTGAGACTCAGATTCTTCAGATCTTCATCATCCGAATCGCTTTTCTCGATTGGCTTAGAAGCCTTCGCACGCTTGCTTACAAAGTTGAACAACGCCTAAGGCTTTCCTCTTCATAGGCGCTTCAAAGACCACCGCTTGTTCCAACCTTAGTTCTAGCACTCGGTTTCTCTCTTGCAACCTCAAGCATGGTTTGCTCGAAAACTCGAGTGTAGATGGGCTTTCCCACTTGAGCGAATTTCAATTTATCAAGAAAGCTTCAACTTCTTTTTAAGGCTTTTGGCTAGATTGTACATTTCAAAGATCTTTCGAGCCTTCTTCTCCAAAGTACGTGCCATGAACTTCCCGAGGTCTTCACCTTCCTTTTCCCCCTCCCCGCACCGTAATTTGGAAGAAGTCCGGAGAGAGTCAGGTCCATGTGATATTGCTTTTTGCTCACACAAATGATCTCTCCCGCTAACCGATCTTGCTCATCTTTCATTCTCCGATGTGGTTCTTAGCCACGTAAAGTTCTTCGATAAGTGGGCAACCGCCGAGAGTGCATCTTTAAGCATCTCTCATCATCTTGGTCATGAGCACCGAGCTCATTTCCTCAACAAAGCAGATTTGATCAAGACTCTCATTTTTTCTCTACTAGTTTCACCTCTAGAAATTCAATGATTCCCGGTGCTTCGTTTCATTTCAAAGACTTAACTCTGCGTTGACTCCCTCCAAATTTTCATTCAAATTTTTCTTCCATGGAGGTCATCCGAGTGGTCGAGTGTTTTGTATCCGCACGATTACGAAGAATGGCTAAGACCTTCCATTGTCCGAGCTTGATTGGCCAACGTTTCTTCCATCTCGAAAGCAATTTTGATCGCCATTGGCTCAATCTTCTCAAGTTTCTCCAAAGACGGGAGTGAGATCAATCTCAGGAACCTTCTCGCACCTTCATCTTTGTTTGATCATCCTGAGCTTGACTTCATCCTCGAGCTCCAGTCTCCAATTGAGCCTCACCGCTTTTATCGACAATTCAAATTAAAGATAGTACTTTCAAAGAACTTTGGCATAGTTGTTAATAGTGCCAAAAGGTACCTGAAGAGTGCTAGCTTATGTCTGAGGTTGACTGATTTCAGGTTGATCAGCACCAGAAGTCTCTTTTTCCATTTGAGACTGATCCTCAGCATCTCCCTGTTGGTCCCCATCTCCATCTTTGGATTTGTCTCCACGCCGGGCACCAACTTCAGTTGTTTTCTTCTCGGCTAGCTTCCTCCTAACCAAATCATCAAAATCGAATTTTTTCATCCTGAGCTTTGCTCTTCTGAACCCTAAGAAGTCGGTCAGGAAGGCTGTCTCCTCATTCCACCAGTCTTCCCCTCTGAATGCAGCAATATCAAGCATCTCGGGAAGAGTCTCGATTGAGGATATACACCGTCGTCCTTAATCAAGAAAACATCTTGCATCGTATGAGCTGAGCTCGGGTACGGTCAAGGATGAACCGCTTCCCCTTGCTCCTCCACTCGCCTTCTTGACCTCGCCCTTCTTCCATCTCGGGCTCTCTGGTTCAAGAGAAGCTTCGCTGGGGATCAGCGGTAGATCACTCGAGCTCATCAAGAATATTTTGCTCCACGAGCCTCGGTAGTGTCTCGAAGTTTGTGCATTCAGTCCTCGGTTTTCATCCGAGTGGGGTTCGAGGCCCGAGCCGCATATCCTCGCTTTGAGTCCGAGTTGGCTCGTCGACCGAGCTCGCACATCTTCAGATCGACTCGAGCCGGGCTCTTCGTCTCGAGCTCAAGATATCCGAGGTAGGCATCTCTCGAGGTCTGAGCTCCTTTAAAAATTTCCCGAGAAATTTTATCTCAACGAAGTGATGTCTCGAGCACCTCGAGAAAACCCGCTCCTCCGGTTTGATCCCTGTGTCCTAGAGATAACCCGAGCCAACACTTGTAATGGCGAACTCGAGCGGTTTTGCCTCGGGTTGTATCTCCTCGTAATCATCAAGTACCTTCGCTTTCTTGGTGAGAACCACCAATCTTTTTGCGCTTTGGAGCAAGGTCCTTCCGCTTCATCGGTTTTGCTCCTTGCTCCATTTTTTGCCTCCAATGTAACCTTCCCTCCGGTTTGTTGGGTCTCTTTCTCAAAGCACCGCAGAAGGTGATTCTACCTTCTTTTCTCTTTTCCCTCGAATGGCTCGCTTTTCACAAAGAAAGGGCTTGAAGTGAATTTTGGTTTTAGGAATGGGGTTGAATTGGCGAAGATATCCTCCTCCTCTCTACACATCTCCAAAATATAAGCAATTTTGGTGGCATGGTGGATCTTGCCTTTCATCGTGATTGTCCCATTGACCCTTTTTATGACCTTGGCTTGTTCCGTCACCATCCGAATTAAGAATTTCAGCCATTGAAGTCAAGTGGTAGGAGATGCCTCGATCCGCCATCAACTGAGCTTCGGGTACTAATCACTCAAAACTCCTCAAGAAGACTCATGATGCACTTGCTCACAATATCCATCAAAGACACGATATTGTGGCTTTAGATGCCTCTTATGCAATGTCGCCTCAAATTTAACAGATTCTCAAAGAATCCTATCTAGGTACTCTGCTCTCTACCCGATATATACATCGCAGATCCTCTCCTCTATCACAGAGCTCAAAACATCATTCAGATTTTTTCGAATTATGCACAAATCCTCTCAAAATCGACGATTTTTGACGAATAATGCTAAATGTGATGTGGTAATCGAAGAATGCATACCATCTTCTTCATCTATTCTCAAATTACAGATGAATTCGATTACCTCTTTTGTGAACTCCTGGTCTGGTCGGCTTGCGACTAGATGGGTGAGTTTAGCCAGTCGAATCATATGCAGAGCCTCCTCTTCTGGCTTTGAGTTGGTTGTGCTTTCAAGTGAGACAACGAACTGCATTTACCCACACTTGTTGGTTATGGCTAATTTCTCGAACAAGGTTGGGTCCATTTTAGAGATTGATTTAAGAATTTGAAGTTTTAGGGTTTGGAGATTTCTGGGCAAAGGGATTTTTAATTGCAGAGGATTTGGGAACGAAGGGTTTGATAAAATTTTGGCTTGAATGGCTTAAAGGGGTATATATAGCTTCGAGATCGTGGAGAATCGTGTTGGTTAGGTGAAAAGCAACGGTTGAGATTAATCGGGTATACGAACCGACGATCTCTAAAAAGTAAGCCGCCAAAATATCCTCATTGGTCAATAATGTGGCAGAGCATTAAATGACTGTTGATCTTCTTCGGAATATAAAACGATCCCCAAAAACATTCCTCAGGTGTTTTGTATTTATTGCGAATGATTACTGAGTTTTACTTGAGCAATAAATGAGTTGCATGAGTCTTTACTTCTTCAGACTAAATTCCCTTTATCAGTCTTACTGAGTACTATCCTTGATACAATGTCAAGATAATAATCGAAAGTAATCGAATGGGTTGAATGCTATCGAAAGTAATCGACCTTCAGAAATCGAGTTTCGAGACTCCGCCTTCAAGATTTCCATTTTATCCTGAGTTTCTCAGTAGAATTCTGAGAAAGCTTCATGCATCTGAAAATCTTCAATTTTTCAGAGTTACTCTATACACCTGGTTCTAACATCCCTAATTCAACTGAAAGTTCCTGAAATCTTGATTCAGCCAAAGGTTTAGTCAAGATATCAGCTCTGTGCCTATCAGTATGAATTTTCTCCATCCTTATGTCCTTTTTCTCGACATGATCTCTGATGAAGTGATGTATGATATCCACATGCTTGCATCTGTGTGCAATACCGGATTTTGTGAAATAGCAATGGCACTATTGTTGTCACAAAATATTGGTACTTCATTGGCTTCAACTTTATAATCCCTTAATTGTTGTCTGAGCCAAAGAATCGAAAGCACGCAGAAATTTCCTCGCAGCCCATGTATTCAAATTTCAATGACTTGGTTTACTCTTCGAGGTCCTGCTTTTGAAAACCAAGATATCAGCTTGCTTCCTAGAAATTGACAAGTTCCTGTTGTGGACTTCCTGTCAATTCTACAACCTCCTTAGTCAGCATCTGAGTAACCAGTTAATTCAAGGTTATCATCAGCTGGATACCATAATCCTCTATTCACTGTGCCCTTAAGATATCTTAGTATCTTTTTGGCAGCCTCCATGTGACTAGTCTTAGGATTAGCTTGGTATCTTGCACATATCCCAACAAAGAAATGTTATATCCGCCTACTTGCTATGAGATAGAGCAATGATCCAATGATTCCTCTATAATCGCAGATGATTCACCGATTTACCTTTCCTAATCAGATCCATCTTGTAGTTAGTATTCATAGGAATCCTAATCGCATTGCAATTTTGTACACCATATTTGCAATCGGATCTCCGTGTGTATTTTGCACGGTGGATGAATATTCCTTCTTTTGATTGTTTCACTTGAAGACCTAGAAAGAAATTCATCTCCCCATCATTGACATCTCAAACTTGCCTTTCATCGGTGTTGAAAACTTTTCACACAAAATGATGGTTTGGTGATCCAAAAATGATGTCATCAACATATATCTGAACTAGTAAGATCTCTTCCCCATCCTCTATCCTGAACAGAGTTCTATCAATAGTCCCTTTGACAAAACCATGGTCAGTAAGAAACTGAGAAAGAGTATCATACCATGCTCGGGTGCTTGCTTGAGACCATACAAAGTTTTTTCCGAGCTCAGAAACTTGGTCATTCTGCTTTGAAGCCGGAGGTTGTTCCACATAAATCTCTTCTTTAAGCACACCGCTCGAAATACACTTTTCACATCCATTTGATAGATCGTGAACTTCATGTGGGCGGATATGCAAGAAACAATCGATGGCTTCTAGTCTTGCAACAGTGCAAAGGTTTCATCATAATCCAAGCCTTCTTCTTGGGAATAACCTTGTGCAACTAGCCTTGCCTTTGTTTCTTACAATGTTGTTGTTTTCATCTCTTTTATTCTTGAAAACCCACTTCGTTCCAATGACATTGTGCCTTTCGGTCTATCTACCAACTCCCATACTTCATTCCTTGAGAATTGATTCAAATTTCATCTTGCATAGCAAGAATCCAATAAGAATCTTGTAGAGCTTCACCAATCTCAAAGTTTTCTTTTTTTCGAAAGGAAGCAAATAGAATAGTGCACTCTCACCATGGAACCTTCTTGTCTTAACACCTTCGCTTAGATCACCCACAATCGACTTTGTAGGATGACTATCTAACCATTTCCTTCTTGATGTTCCCCCTTCAATAATATCCTCAACATTTGAGATGTTAGGTTCGATTAAATCAAAAAACTCGAGGAACAATGTAAAAGGAGAAAGGGAATCATCTTCCTCGGGGAAATTCTATTCGAACATTGTCGAGAGACATTTGTTCCCCTTTGGTTGATAGATTCAGAATTTGCCTCAGCTGTGACCACATCTTCATTGGCATCACATACCTGAGTCTGAACTGGTGTCTGTTCAGATTGGTCACCTTTGGAGTGTTGGTTTTCCTTAGGCTCATCATCCCGAGTTCCATTCTCAACTTCCTTATTCGAAGTCCGAGTCACCCAATCATAGAATGTGACCGACTTCTTCTTTTCGTGTTCAAAGGATGATTTATCTTTTCGCTTTCGTGGCTTAATCTTGTGATCCTCTTAGTCACCACACAATTCAAGATCATGTTCTGTTTCTTCCGAACACAAATAGATTCATCAAAAACAACATGAGGTGTTTCCTCCACAATAAGAGTCCTACAGTTGTAAACTCTGAAAGCTTTACTGACTTCAGAATATCCTAAGAATATTCCTTCATTAGCTTTACTATCAAAAGTTTTCAACTGATCTTTACCATTATTGTGTATGAAACACTTGCAACCAAACACACGAAAGAAAGAAACAAGAGGCTTCCTTTCATTCCAAAGCTCATAAGGTGTTTTGCCTTGACTCTTGGTCAAGATGGATCTGTTTCCGAGAGTAGCATGCAAAGGTTGACAAATTTTTAAATTTCAAAATCTTTTAGAATATCGGCTTTCAAATATCATAGTCCTTGCAGCTTCTTTTCGAGTCCTGTTCCTCCTTTCAAAGAACACCATTCTCGTTGAGGGGTCCTTGCAAAATGATGTTTCATGTGAAATTCCATTCTCTCGCATAATAATCGATATGATATGATTTATGAATTCAGTTCCTTTGTCGATCCGATTTTGACCACACTCGATTTTTCAAATATCGAGCCTTTTCAAGAAACTCCGCAAACTTATCTCGAGTCTCTTTCTTCGAAAAAGAATATGACCCAAGTATATCTCGAGTAGTCATCAACTACTACCAATGTGTATTTCCGCCATTAGTGCTTACAGTGTTATAGGACCAAAAGATCCATATGTAGTAATCAAGTATTCTTTCAAGAGAAACCTCAACTTTACTTTTAAATGATGCTTTTATCTGCTTTTCCTTTCTCGCACTCATCACAAATATGTTCCTTCATCAACACTTCGTTAGGCAACCCTCTCACAAGAGCTAATCTTGCAAGCTTGTTCGTGGTTTTGAAATTTAGGTGATTCATTCTTTTATGCCATAACCAACCGGGTATCTCAGGAACTTTTAGCAACTAAACATGTATCTTTAGGAGAGCCGAACTCCAATCGAAAGAGATACACATTCCCTTTTCTTGTACCAACAAGAAAAACTTTTCGTGATGTATCATTTTTTACAAAACATAAGTTTTTAGAGAACTCAACATTGAAACCCTTATCACAGAATTGGCTAATTGAAAGCAAATTATGCTTCAATCCGTATACATATGAAACACCATGGATATGAATCGAGTCGATTTCCAAAGTTCCATATCCTTCATCCTCGTCCCTTGGAATTATCTCCAAAAGTGATCTCAGGGGCCTCTTTGTTCAACATAGTCAATGAAAGTGTCTTCTTGTATCCTCGTCATATGTCTTGAACATCCACCGTCAAGATACCAAATATCGAGAGCTTTTTCATCTCTCGCTCATCGATGCCATGTGATCATTAGTCGGTTTTAGTGCCCTTTGTTTTCCTCCTAAAAACAGATCAATTCTTAGGTACCCAATTTGTGTAGGGTCCTACAAGGTTAGATGTACCTTTCGAATCCAAATCGCCTGACAACTCTAATCACTTTAGAGTGGCTAATTTGTCTTCCATAAACATCAACATACACATCTACTACTCGGGTGCCTTACCCAACTTTTCGTGTATGTGTGCTGCTTTAGCATGAACATGGGCTTTTGAATTCTTCTTTGGTTCAGGCCTTTTGTTGGATGCTTGGGCTTTTTGTGCAAAATGTCTAAATCTTTGTTGACTTCGGGTTCGATAACCTTTACCTTTAGGCAAGTGAGGTTCAAAGGTTGTCTATCTTTAAATCTGGGTCTTTCAATTATCTTCGAGGACTTGGTCTCTTCAGATGAGAATGTCTCTCGAAAGTGTTTCTCATCCGAGGATTCCTCCGATGGTTCAAAGTGGAGCCTTTCAGATTTGCATTCTTAGCCCGAGGCTTTGAAGTACTTGCGAAACTTTCCAATCGATTTCGGGTTTTCTAGCCTTCACCTGAGGTTTGGGCTTTCTAACCTGATCATTCAGTTTTACTGAAACCATAGGTCCTTTTCCCTTGTCTACAACCTTGGGCATTACTTCAGCTTGAAGTGTAGGTGCCACTGGTTTTACAAAGATAGTCTTCTTGCTATATGATGCAGCATTCAGATGACCTTGTGAGGTTCCCCCTGGAATGTATCCCAATCCAGTTTTTATAGTGGCAGATCTCTGGTAACTCTGAATTTCATCTATCACTTTAGATGTTTTATTCAATAGAGTTAACTTCTTCATGCACTATCCTCACAGCTTCAGAAAGTTTTATGCTTCTCGAGAGAGGTCATTGAACTCGATTACGATTAAATTTGAATCTCTTCAGTGGATTTCTCTAGCATTTTAGTTAGGGACATGATCAACTTCTCTTTCTCTAAGAGTTGTACTTTCAGAACATCCAGTTCATCAGTAGTTCCCATTAATTGAGAAGTGATCTCAGTTTTGCTAGAGTCTTTCCATTTTAGATTTTTAGCATTCAGTTCCTTATTCTGCTCTTGAGTTTTATTTAGCAGTCCTTGCAAAAACAAAGATAGTCCTTCATCGATTCTCAAAAGAATCCATCAGTTAAAATGATCAAGCTTTTCGGTGGAACTTGAAAAACTCTTGTGCTAGTGTAGGAGCAACAACAGAGACGTAAGAGTTTACCTCCTCAATGGCCATCGATTTATGTCATCACTTTCACTGTCTGAGAATATCTCATCTGAAGAGCTAGATTCCTCCTCAGAGTGTTCTTCTTTTGCAACCATGGCATTTTTGCTTGAGAACTGCTGGTCTCTTTTAGCTTGTCTTTCTCTTCTCTCCTTAGCACTCAACTCTGGACAATCATACTGGAAGTGACCTTTCTTCTGCAATTATAGCATCTGTTGGCATCATCATCCCGATCATTTTTTCTTTTGGACTTGGAGTCCTTCTTTTCGATGAAGATCCTTCCGAATTTTCGTGTCCTTCTTCTTCTCGGTTGATCTGTCCTCGGGTTTCTTCCGTACCGTGGTTCCCGTAATAGCTTTTGTATTTTCCAAATCTACTATTAAGTCTGTCAAACCTCCTTGCCATCAGTGCTAGCTTTTCCTCAAGCTCATCCTGATGTTTGGCATGGGGGTTCTCAGACTCTTTAATTTTAAAGGTTTTATCTTTGGCTTTTAAAGCCACATTCTTACTTGATGAAGAATCATCTTTGCTGTCAGCCTTTTTGGATTTCTTATCAATTACAAATTCATAGGCTTTCAGCTCAGAGAAGACTTGTTGGTATGGCATTGAACTAATGTTCTTGGTGTTTTCAATCACCACCGCATGAATATCCCATTTCTTAGAAAGACCTCTAAGAATTTTCAATGCCACTTTCTTTTGTGGATATTTCTTTCCAAGTGCGTTTAGATCATTCATGATGCTAGTGAATCGACTTCCAATTTGTCTATTGATTCACCATCATCCATTTCAAAACCCGTCAAACTTTCCAATTGCCAATTTGAAAGTTTGTTTTTTTATATGATCTGCGCCTTGGCACATAACAAATAAGTGTATCCCATATCTCTTTAGCAAAGATACAAAGGAGAGATCATTCCCATCACACCATCATCAATTGTCTTTGTATAGTGTTTCTTTTTGCAATGTAGTCTAGATTGACTAACTTTCTCTCCTCGGGAGTTAGTTGGTCATCGACTTAGGAAATTCTGCTCTAGGATCAATTATCTCTCTTACGTAATTCAGGATTCACCACAAAGAAATTTGAATGGTCCTTGAGAAACCACTCTCCACATACGCTCATGTTTGAATACGATGAGCCTGCATTCTCGATCTCCATAGATCATAGTTCTCTCATCGAGAACATGGGAAGTTTTTAGAAGACATTTTTCCGATCTTTAGAAAAGAAAAAATTTCAAAGAAATAAGATCGATTCGGATAGACCACAAGTATTTTTGAAAATAAAACTTTGGTCAACACAAAGAGGGTCAAGTTGAACCACCGCTCGATACCACTTGTTGGTCCCGTGTAACGAGTCTTACACGTGTATGGGGGGAATACACGTGTTTAGTGATTTTAAAACTTTTTTCTTCGAGGTCACTTGGGTCGATAATCCTAAAGATTAGGTTCGAGAAGCACGAGATCCTCTCGAGTCAAAGTCTCTCGAGATGGTGATCCCGAAATGCCAGATACCTCGATAATCCCAACCGAATCCTCGAGTGTCGAGATCCCGAAGTTGCTTGGATCGATAACTAGCTTATCAATCCTCGTAAGAGAGTTCGGTTTGATAACTATCTGTTCTAGCTACTCGACCGTCTTGAATGGTTGGCCCTTAGATTATACTCGTTTTAAGCTTTGGTTTGAAAAACCTTCCCTTTATGAAATAGTGATTAGGTTGTGATTCACTTATGCAACTTCAAAGGATTGATTCCAACCTAATATCGAATGAAAAGTATGCTTTCAAAATCAAGTCAATGCAACAGTTAAGCACAGATAAGGAAAGCAATAAAGAACACAAGAGTTATAGTGGTTCGAGACTCAAGCTCCTACATCCACTCTCTCCTCGACTCTTCGAGAAATTCACTATCAACTTCGAGCTTTACGACTACCTCGTAGTTTACTTACTCAACTCGCCCCGAGGTTTTACGACTACTCCACGTAGTTTACTTACTCAACCCGACCTTGAGTTTTCTGACTACCTCCGTAGTTTACTTACTCAATCACACACAAGCTTTCAGACTACCCCTATAGCTTACTAACTTCTCCTCTAGAGTTTTTTGACTACTCCGCCAGAGTTTACTAACTCTTTACAACTCTACTCACCAACAAACACACTCCAACTACCTTCTCAAGGGTTTGGGGTTTCTCGGTTGGTTTCAACTAGATGAGATATCCTTTACAATGAAGCACAATGCAAAGGGTTAGGATATCTCGACTAAGCTTTGGATAAATCTTATCAAGCTAGGCTTAGTAAAGTGAGCTCTCTTCAATATAGAAGCACTTGGGAAATTCAAGGTATTTCGAGTGCTTTAACTTTTGCAAGAATAAGTTTGAGCTCTTGAGTTGCGTATAAATTTCCCGTAACCTTACTAAGTTGAGGGTCACCAGTATTTATAGGCATACACCAAGGTCACTCTTGAAAACTATCCGTTGGAGAGATAGCTTCGTGAGTTCCCTCTTATGGTGTGTGAGAAACGGCTATATTTAGGGTTTGAGCAATAGCCTTTCATGTAGCCGGTCTTCACTTTTTACAGTCTGGAACTTTCGTACATCTGACATCTTTTTTCAACACATCCTTTGTCGCTTAGGTCGATGGTACAATGTCGTCTTCCTCTTTTTGACTTTTGTCTTCGCTAAAAGTAGACACCTTCAACGGCTCTTTTGGTTACAAACTCTGAGTTTGATATAACCTTAACAACACTTCTGACTTAGTTCCATTTGTCTGCATTTGAATGTCTTGGCAATATCTAACTTTCTAAGGCATCGCGTTTCTCTCAGTATTGCACCCTTTAGATATATATATATTCAGTGCCTCGGAACATTCGAGTTCATCTTGAGCATTGATACATTCTTGAGTCTTGATAATTTTTGTGCTTCGATATTCTTGATCTTGATTTCTCGGTCTTGATCTTGCGTCTTGAGTCTTACGAGTCTTGAGGTCTTACGAGTCTTGAGTCTTACGAGTCTTGAGTCTTCGAGTCTTGAGGTCTTATATCTCTTGATTTATCTTGGCCCGATATCTTGAGTCTTCATCTTTGAGTCTTGGTTCTCGATTTCATCTTGAGTCTTGATATCTCGATTTTTCATCTTGAGTCTTGAGTCTTCAGTTTCATACTGAGTCTTTAGATTCTCAGTTTCATCTTTGAGTCTTGAAGACTTCATTTCTTGAAATATCTTGAGTTCTTGAGTCTTGAAACCTATCCTGAACTATATCTGCTGACTATACATTTTGCAGATAACATCCTGAATAGTCTAAAACTGAATCCTGACTCAATTATCAAGATCATTCTGAACATGTCATACTCAGGGGTTTTGGGATCTTAATCAAAATCATATAATCTTTTATTAAATTCATCTCCCAACACAACGCCATATATTTAATATTAAATAAACAATAATATTAAATCAATACTGAATATTATCTGAGCATTATGTCCTTATAATGGATTGTCTTTAGGACACTAACACTAACAATCTCCCACTTGAACTAGAGCCAATCACCTACATGTATAACCCCTAGACCATCAAAATGTCTAGTGTGTACATGAACACTCAAAGTATTAGTGAAAGGATCAACAAGGTTATCCTCCGTGGGGACACGTTCTAACTCTATCTCTCCTCTAGCGATTATCTCTCTTATAAGTGATAACGCCTCGGTACATGCTTGTTTCTGTTATTGGATCTCGGTTCCTTAGCTTGTCCAGCCACACCAGTATTGTCACAATATAACTTTATTGGACTGCTGGCACTTGGAACTACCCCTTGTTCAGTTAAGAACTGTTTTATCCAGACATCTTCCTTGGCAGCCTCTGCCGCAGCAATGTACTCAGCTTCGGTTGTTGAATCCACGGTAGTATCTTGTTTGAAACTATTCCAACTAACCTCCCCACCATTGAGAACGAAAACATAGCCCGATTGTGATTTGTAATCATCACAGTCGAATTGGAAACTTGCATCAGCATAGCCAGTTGCAACTAGCTCTGACTGTCCTCCGTGGACTAAGAAGCAATCTTTGGTACGTCTAAGGTACTTAAGGATGTTCTTGGCAAAATATCCAAAAAGGTTCACCGGATTCTGCCGGTATCTACCGATGGTGCTAACAAATAGAAGGCCACATCTAAATTTTGTGTGCAAGTCATGGCGTACATGATGGAGCCAATTGCAGATGCATATGGTATATCCTTCATGCGCTGGATATTAGCTTCCGTGGAAGGATAATCCTTCTTAGACAGTTTTATCCCATGACACGCCGATAGAGAACCTCTCTTAGAGTTCTCCATCGCAAATCGCTTTAACACCTTATCTAAGTAGGATGACTGTGACAGCCCCAACATCCTCTTGGATCTATCCATATGGATCTTGATCCCTAAGATGTAGTAGGCTTCACCAAGATCTTTCATCATGAAGGTCTTTGACAGCCATTCTTTCACAGACTGCATGTGTGGGATACTGGTTCCCATAATGAGTATGTCATCGACATACACAACTATGAAGACAATATTATTTCCATTGCATTTCCGATATACGCTCGGATCTTCCGAGTTTCTAATGAAGTTAAATGATTTGACAGCCTCATCAAATCGGATATTCCAACTCCTAGAAGCTTGCTTCAATCCATAAATGGTTCGTTTAAGCTTGCACACAAGATTAGATTTTGGCTTTGATATGAAACCTTCAGGTTGAGTCATAAACACTTCCTTATCAATGTTCCCATTGGGGAAAGTTGTTTTGACGTCCATCTGTCAAATCTCATAATCTAGGTGTGCCGCTACCGCAAGTAAAATTCGAATGGACTTGATCTTAGCAACTGGTGAGAAAGTCTCGTCACAGTCAATGCCTTCGCGCTGACTATAACCTTTCGCCACCAACCTAGCCTTGTAGGTTTGTACTTTGCCATTTGCATCAGTCTTATGCTTGAAGACCAATTTGCAACCTATGGGTTTAACCCCTTTTGGCAACTCAACTAAGTCCCAAACTTGATTGACGTACATCGAGTCCATCTCGGATTTCATGGCTTCATGCCACTTCTTTGAGTCAACATCTAATGTTGCCTCAGTGTAAGTTCTAGGTTCATCTTTATCCGAGATCTCCATGTCATCATGTTCCTCCACGAGGAAGCCATAATATCTTGTGATCGGATTGCGAACTCTAGTGGACTTACGGAGTTGTGGTTGTTCAGGCTGCACATTCTGATCGTGAAAATTTTGTGGTGCAGTGATTTCATCGTTGACCGGGGAGACCTCAAGAGCGACACTTATGGATGCTCCTTGAGCACTTCCGGATGCCTCTTGGACGGGAGTTTGAACTATGTTGTTCTCATTCAGCCCACTTGGAGTTCGTTGCTCGGGCAATGCAACTCCAATTAAGCTCCCACTGGCTGAAAGAGGATCACTTAGTGATAAACTTCCACCGTGTGAGCTGTTGAATACTCCCACTGATTCTTTGTCATGTTGCTTTGACAAGACATCAGTCTCCTTGTTAATTTGTGGTTCTTGAATCTCTTCAAGTTCTATCGTCTTACGACCTTGTTCCTTGAAGACATAGTCTTCTTCAAGGAATTTGGACTGCCTAGAAACAATCACTGTTTGTTTCTCAGGAAGATAGAAATAATATCCTCTAGTGTTGGGAGATGAATTTAATAAAGATATGATTTTGATTAGATCCCAAAACCCTAAGTATGACATGTTCAGAATAATCTTGATAGTTGAATCAGGATTCAGTTTTAGAGTATTCAGGATGTTATCTGCAAAATGTATAGTCAGCAGACATAGATCAAAGTTAGATCTCAAGATTCAAGAACTCAAGAAGGTTCTCAAGAAACCGGTTTTAGTATGAAACCGGATTTCAAGACTCAAAGCAGAAATCGAGATATCAAGACTCAAGCAGACACCGAGATATCAAGACTCAAGATGAAACTGAGATACTAAAGACTCAGTATGAAACTGAAGAACTGAAGACTCAACATGAAGACTCAAGATATCACAAGATATCCGTGAAGACACGTAAGACGCTTAAAGACTCGTAAGACCAAGACTCAAAGACCCAAGACTCGTAAGACTCAAGACACGGAAGACGTAAGATCAAGAATCAAGATCAAGAATATCGGCGGCACAAGAATTATCAAGACTCAAGAATATATCAATGCTCAAGATAAACTCCGAATGTTCCGAGGCAATCAAAATATCTATCCAAGGATTCAATATCGTGAGAAGATCGCGATTCCTCGAAAAAATAGATATTGCCCAAGACATTCAAATGCGCATAAAAGGAACTAAGACAAAGTGTTATTAAGGTTATATCAACTCAGAGATTGTAACCAAAAGAGCCGTTGAGTTGTCTACCTTTAAACTGGAGACAAAAGTCAAAAAGAGGAAGACAAAGATTGCACCATATCGACACCGACAAATGATGTCACCGAAAAAGATGTCAGAAGTACTAAGTTCCAGACTGCAAAAAGTGAAGACCGGCTACATGAAAGGCTATTGCCTAAAACGTGTTAGGGAGTGTCAAACCCTAAATATAACCATTTCTCACACACCATAAGAGGAAACTCACGAAGCGATCTCTCCAACGGATAGTTTTTCAAGAGTGACCTTGGTGTATGCCTATAAATACTTGTGACCTTCTACATTGAAAGGTTACGGGAAATTTGTAAGCAACTCAAGAGCTCAAACTTTTGCAAGTTGAAGCACTCGAAAAACTGAGAATTTCCCAAGTGCTTTAAATCAAAGAGAGCTCATTCCACTAAGCCTAGCTTGATAAGATATATCCAAAGATTAGTCGAGATATCCTAGCCTTTGCATTGTTCTTTATTATAAAGGATATCTCATCCTAGTTGGAAACCAACCAAGAAACCCCAAACCCTTTGTAAGGTAGTTTGAGTGTGATTGTTGGTGAGATTGGAGTTGTAAAGAGTAAGTAAACTACATTGAGGTAGTCAGAAAGCTCTAGAGAAGAAGTGAGTAATCTATCTTGGATAGACAGAAAGCTTGTGTGAGTTTTGAGTTAGTAAACTACAGAGGTAGTCAGAAAGCTCAAAATTAGAAAGGTTAGTAAACCACAAGAGGTAGTCAGAAAGCCTTAGGAAGTGATTAGTGAATTTCTCTGAAAAGATCAGGGAGAGTGGACGTAGGAGCTTGAGTCTCTGAACCACTATAATTTGCTGTGTTCTTTGCTTTCTGTTTTGCTTGATTTATCTGTTGCATTACTTTGTCTTGAAAGCATATTTTCACTGATATTTCAGTTGGAATCAATCCACTGAAAGTTGCATATAAATTGAATCACAGCCTAATCACTATTCCATTAAAGGAAGGTTTTCAGCAAAAGCTTAAAAAAAGTATAAACTAAGGGCCAACCATTCCGCACATCTGAGTAGCTAGAACAGATAGTTACCAAACTGAACTTACTCTTTCCGAGGGTTCAAAGAAGTTAGTTATCTGATCCAAGCAACTCAGGATCTCTGAAAACTCAGGACTTAGTTGGGATTATCTGAGGTATCTGAAAGCAGCTCAGGATCACTGTCTCAGATAGACTTTGACTCAAAGCGATTTATGCTTCTCAGGACCAAATCATCAGGACAACCTGACCCAAGCTGACCTTAGTAAGAAAAGTTTTAAAAACACTGAACACGTGTATTCCCCCCATACACGTAAAGACTCGTTTGCACCGGACCAACAAGTGATATCGAGCAAAGGGTTCAACTTGACCACCGCTTTGTTGACCAAAAGTTTTATTTTCTAAAAATACTTGTGGTCTATCCGAATCGATCATATTTGGTTTGGTTCTTAAAAGACTCGGATAAAATGTCTTCTAAAACTTCCCATGTTCTCGGTGGAGAACTATGATTTATGGAGATCGAGAATGCAGCTCACCAGATTCTAAACATGAACGCAAGTGGAGAGTGGTCTCTGAAGGGGCCATTCCAATTCTCGCGGGTGAATCCCAGAGGAACAAAAATGAGAGAAACGATCCTAGAGCAGAAATTTCCTAAGTCCGATGACCAACCGACTCTGCGGAGAGAAAGTTAGTCAATCTAGACTATATTGCTAAAGACACACTATACAAAGACAATTGATGATGGTGTGATGGGAATGATCTCTCACCGTAATAATCTTTAAAAAGAAATTTGGGATACACTAGTCAGAATGTGCCAAGGCACGATCATATCAAGGAAAACAAACTTTCAATTGCAATTGGAAAGTTTGATAGTTTTGAAAAATGGATGAAGGTGAATCTATAGACAAATTGGAAGTCGATTCACTAAAGCATTATGAATGATCTAAATGCACTTGGTAAGAAATATCCACAGAGAGAAGTTACATTGAAAATTCTTAGAGGTCTTTCTAAGAAATGGGATATACATGCAAAGGGTGATTGAAAACACCAAAAACATTAATTCAATGCCATACCAACAAGTCTTCTCTCGAAATAAGGCCTATGAGTTCGTAATTTATAAGAAATCTAAAAAGGTCGACAAAGAAAGATGATTCATCATCTAGTAAGAATGTGGCTTTTAAGGCCAAGGATAAAACCTCAGAAAACTAGAGAGTCTCGAGAACTCCTTTTCTAAAAAATCGGGATGAGCTTGAGGATAAGTTAAAGCGATGGCAAGGAGGTTTGAAAGACTTAATAGTCGATATGGAAAATACAAAAACTATTATAGGAATCACAGGTACCAGAAGAAACCTGAGGACAGATCAACTGAGAAGAAGAAGGACCCGAAAAGTCGAGGGATCTTCATCCAAAAGGAAGGACTCCAAGTCCAAAGAAGAAAGTGATCGTGATGATGATGCCAACAGATGCTACAATTGCCAAAAAGAAAGGTCACTTCCAAAGATGATTGTCCCGACCGAAAAGTGCTAAGGAGAGAAGAGAAAGACAGGCAAAAAGAGACAAGAAGTTCTCCAACAGAAAAGCCATGGTTCCAGAAGAAGAACATTCTGAGGAGGGATCTAGCTCTTCAGATGAAATATTCTCAAACAGTGAAAGTGATGACATATGTCTGATGGCTATTGAGGAGGTAAACTCTTCTTTCTCTGTTGTTGCTCCTACACTAGCACAAGAGTTGTCAAGTTCAAATTGTAAATATCATTTTGACCTGATGGATTCTTTTGAGAGTCTAATGAAGGACTATGTTGTTTTACAAGAACTGTTAAATGAAACTCAAGAGCAGAATAAGGATCTGAAGGCTGAAAAACATAAGTGGAAAGACTCTAGCAAAACTGAAATCACTTCTCAATTAATGGGAGTTACTGATGAACTGGATGTTCTGAAAGTACAACTCTCAGAGAAAGAGAAGTTGATAGTGACCCTAACTGAAAAACTAGAGAAATCCACTTAAGAGATTCAGCTGATCAGAACTAAGTTCAATGACCTCTCTGAGAAGCATGAAACTCTACAGAAATGTGAGGATAGTGCACAGAAGAAGTTAACTCTATTGAATACTGCATCTAAAGTAATAGATGAAATTCAGAGTTACCAGAGATCTGTCACTATAAAATCTGGATTGGGATACATTCCAGTGGGAACCTCACAAGGTCATCTGAATGCTGCATCAAGTAGCAAGAAGACAATCTTTGTAAAACCAGTGGCACCCACACTTCAAACTGAAGAAATGCCCAAGGTTGTAGACAAGGGAAAAGGACCCATGGTTTCAAAGAAACCAATGATCGTAGGAAAGCCCAAACCTCGGTGAAGGCTAGAAAACCCGAGCAGCACTCATTGGAAAATTTTCAGCAAGTACTTCAAAGCCTCAAGCTAAGAATGCAAACCCGAAAAGGATCTCAGATCAACCATCGAGGAATCTTCGAAGAGAAACACTAACATTCTCAATCAAGAGACCAAGTCCTCAAGATAATTGAAGACCCAAATTTCAAGACAGTAACCCGAACCCCACTTGCCTAAGGGTAAAGGTTACCTGAACCCGAGTCAACAAAGATTCAGACCAGCTGCACAGAAGCCAAAGCAAATGAACAAAAGGGCCGAACCAAAGAAAAATTCAAAAGCTCATGTTCATGCTAAGGCTAGCACTCATACACAGGAAACTGCTAAGGCACCCAGAGTAGTAAATGTGTATGTAGATATTTATGGAAGATAGATCAGCCACTCTAAAGTGATTAGAGTTGTCGCAGATTTGGATTCCAAAAGGTACAACTAACCTTGTAGGACCCTACACAAATTGGGTACCTAAAATTGATCTGTTTTTCAGGAGGAAAACAAGGGCACTGAGTTGATTAAAGATCACATAGCACTGATGAGTAGAGATGAAAAAGCCCCTGATATATGGTATCTTAACAAAGGATGCTCAAGACATATGACAGATTCAAGAAGATACTCAAAGGACTATGTTGAACAAAGAGGCCCTCGGATCACTTTTGGAGATAACTCCAAGGGACGGATCAAGGATATGGAACTTTGGAAATCGACTCGATTCATATCCATGGTGTTTCATATGTATCCGATTGAAGCATAACTTGCTTTCAATAAGCCAATTTCGTGATAAGGGTTTTAATGTTGAGTTCTCTAAGAACTTATGTTATGTGAAAAGATGATATCTCACGTAAAAGTATTACCGACCGGTACTAGAAAAGGAAATGTGTATCTTGGGTCGATTGAGTTCAACTCCTAAAGATACATGTTTGGTTGCAAAAAAAGTTCCACAGATAGCGCTTGGTTATGGCATAAAAGAATGAATCACCCGAATTTCAAAACCCTCAATAAACTTGCAAGATTAGCTCTTGTGAGAGGGTTGCCTAATGAAGTGTTCGGTAAGGAACATATTTGTGATGCGTGCTAAAAAGGAAAACAAATTAGAGCATTATTTAAAAGCAAAGTAGATGTTACTACTGAAAGAATACTTCAGTTGTTGCATATGGATCTTTTTGGTCCAATAACACCAGTGAGCACCAATGACAGGAAATACACACTAGTAGTAGTTGATGACTACTCAAGATATACTTGGGTCATATTCTTACTCAAGAAGAAAGAGACTCGATAAAAAATTTGAATTCTTGAAAAAGCTCAGTATTGAGAAAAATCTGAGTGTGGTTAAAATCAGATCTGACAAGGGAACTGAATTTATAAATCATATTATATCTGATTATTGTGCAGCAAATGGAATTTCTCATGAAACATCAGCTGCAAGGACCCCTCAACAAAATGGTGTTCTGAAAGAAGGAACAGGACTCTGAAAGAAGTTCGCAAGGACAATGATAGTGAAGTCGATATTCCTAAAAGATTTTGGGTTTGAAGTCATCAACACCGCATGCTATTCTCGTATCAGATCCATGTCGACCAAGAGTCAAGGAAAAACACCCTATGAGCTTTGGAATGAAAGGAAGCCTCTTGTTTTTTCTTTTCGTGTGTTTGGTTGCAAGTGTTTCATACACAATAATGGTAAAGATCATTGAAAACATTTGATAGTAAAGTCGATGAAGGAATATTCTTAGGATATTCTCAAGTCAAGAAAGCTTTCGAGTTTACAACCTGTAGGACTTTATTGTGGAGGAAACACCTCATGTTTTTTTTTGATGAATCTACTTGTGTTCGGAAGAAACAGAAACATGATGCGTAAGAACCCACCAAGAGAATCACCAGATTAAGCCCGAAAAAGAATGACAAAACATCCAATTGAACCTCGAAAAGAAGAAGTCACCACCATCTATGATTGGAGTGACTTAGACTTCGAATAAAGAAGTTCGAGGATGGAACTCGGGATGATGGTGAGACTCAGATGGAAAGTCTTCACCAAGGAAAACCAACACACCGAAGTGACCAATCTGAACAGACACCGCCTCGGACTCGGTATGTGATGCCAATGAAGATGTGGTCACAAATGAGGCAAATTCTGAATCTATCAACCAGAGGGGAACAAATGTCTCTGACAATGTTCTGAATGGAATTTTCCCTGAGGAAGATGATTCCCTTTCTCATTTTCTGTTGTTCCCTGAGTTTACTAAATTAACAGAACCTAACATTTTAAATGTTGAGGATACTGTTGAAGGGGGAACATCTAGAAGAAGATGGTTAGATAGTCATCCTACAAGTCAGATTGTGGGTAATCTAACTGAAGGTGTCAAAACAAGAAGGTTCCATGGTGAGAGTGCACTATTTTGCTGCTTTCCATCAGAGAAAGAGCCTACTGAGATTGGTGAAGCTCTACAAGATTCTCATTGGATTACTGCTATGCAAGATGAGCTGAATCAATTCTCAAGAAATGAAGTATGGGAGCTAGTGGATAGACCTGAAAGGCACAATGTCATTGGAACCAAGTGGGTATTTAAGAATAAAAGAGTTGAAAACAACAACATTGTAAGAAACAAGGCAAGGCTAGTTGCACAAGGTAATTCCCAAGAGGAAGGCTTGGATTATGATGAAACCTTTGCACCAGTTGCAAGACTAGAAGCCATCAGATTGTTTCTTGCATATCTTTTCACATGAAGTTCACATTCTATCAAATGGATGTGAAAAGTGCATTTCTCAACGGTGTGCTTAAAGAAGAGGTTTATGTAGAACAACCTCCTGGTTTCAAACAAAATGACCAAGTTTACAGGCTCAGAAAAGCCTTGTATGATCTTAAGCAAGCACCCAGAGCATGGTATGATACTCTTTCTCAGTTTCTTACTGACCATGGTTTTGTCAAAGGAACTGTTGATAGAACTCTGTCCAGGATAGAAGATGGGGAAGATATCTTACTGGTTCAGATATATGTTGATGACATCATTTTTGGATCTCCAAACCATCAACTGTGTGAAAAGTTTTCAGCACTGATGAAAGGCAAGTTTGAGATGTCAATGATGGGAGAGATGAATTTCTTTCTAGGTCTTCAAGTGAAACAATCAAAGGAAGGAATCTTCATCAACCGTGCAAAGTACACCGGATCCGATTGCCAAGTATGGTGTACGACTGCAATGCGCTTAGAATTCCTATGAATACTAACTACAAGATGGATCCCGATTACAAGGCAAATCAAGAAGTCATACCGATTATAGAGGAATCATTGATCATTGCTCTATCTCTCACGACAAGTAGGCGGATATAACATTTGTTGTTGGAATATGTGCAAGATACCAAGCTAATCCTAAGGCTAGTCACATGGAGGTCGCCAAAAAAGATTTCAAGTATCTTAAGGGCACAATGAATAGAGGATTATGGTATCCAAATTATGATAACCTTGAATTAACCGGGTTACTCGATGCCGATTATGGAGGTTGCGGATTGACAGAAGTCCACTACAGAACTTGTCAATTTCTTGGAAGCAAGTTGATATCTTGGTTTTCAAAGAAACAGACCTCGAGAGCAACCAAGATTACATCGTCGTTTAATACATGGTCGCAGAAGTTGTTGTGCTTTCATTCTTTGGCTCGCACAACAATTAAGGGATTATAAAGTTGTAGCCAATGAAGTACTAATATTTTGTGACAATAATAGTGCCATTGCTATTTCACAAAATCCGTATTGCACACCGATGCAAGCATGTGGATATCGACATCACTTCATCGTAGATCATGTCGAGAAAAAGGACATCGGGATGGAGAAAATTCATACCGATAAGCAGAGAGTCGATATCTTGACTAAACCTTTGGTTTGAATCAAGATTTCAGAACTATCGATTGAATTAGGGATGTTGGATCCAGGTGTATAGAGTAAAATCTGAAAAATTGAAGATTTTCAGATGCATGAAGTTTTCTCAGAATTCTACTGAGAACTCAGGATAAAATTGGAATTACTGAATTGAGTCTCAAGAAACTCAGATTCATCAAGGTCAAGATCAAGAAAGCATACTAAACCCATTCAAGATTTTCGATTATCATAATCGACATTTTTATCAAGGTCAATACTCAAGAAGACCGATAGAGGGAAATTAGTCTGAAGAAGTAATGACTCATGCGACTCATTTATTGCTTAAGTGAAACTCAGTAATCATTCGCAATAAATACAAAACACCTGAGGAATGTTTTTGGGCGGGATCTTTGAAATTCCTAAAAAAGAGTCAAATAGTCATTAAATGCTTTGTTACATTTAATCACCAGTGAAGTTAAAATGGCGGCTTACTTTTCGGGGATCGACCTTTCGCATACCCGATTAATCGTAGATTAATCTTAACCGTTGTTTTTCACCAAACCGGTACGACTTCCCACGATCTCGAGCTATTTATTCCTTTGAAAATCATTCAAGCCAAATTTTATTGAAACCCTTCATTCCCAAAAACCCTCTGCAAATAAATCCCTTTTACCCAGAAAAGCTTCATCGCTCAAAACCCTAAATCTTCAAATCTCAAATGGCTCCTACCATGTTCGAAAAAATAGCCGAGACAAATAAGCCATGGTATGAGTACGTGGTTTCTCTGGAGAGTACTACCAATGCCAAGCACGAAGAAGAGGCGCTCCATTTAATCTAATTGGCGAAACTGACGAACCTCATTGTGAATCAACCGGAGGCTGAGTATACTCCCGAGGTAATAGAGTTTGTCGCTAATTTGGAAATAAATGATGATGATTGTATAGAGTCCAAGATGTCTGTTTCTCATCTTGAACAATCGATGAAGTATGTGGATTTTGTTCGAGAGCTCTATATTGTCCCTAAGAACTTAAACGACGTATTTGAGTTGTGCGATAGGGGAGATGATCCCTCATTGTATATGTTGGGACGGGAGCAAGAGTATCTTGATGGGATTACTGAGAATCCTATTAAGTTTGAGGCAACTCTGCATAAGCGGCATCTAAAGCCGAAATACAGAGTATTGATGGATATTGTTGGAAAGTGCATCATGAGTCGATCTAGAAGCTTCGAGCAGATCAGCACTCCCAAACTCCGACTTATGGCGGCGATCGAGGACTCACCCACCAAGGAGTTCAACTGGTTGAAATATCTGATCAAGGTGGTGAGTGAGCAAACCAAGGTCATAAGAAGGGAGGATGGGGTAGTATCTATCAAAGGCAGGATCCTCCATGCCACCAAAATAGCTTTTATTTTGGAGATGTGCCGAGAGGAAGAGGATATCTTTTCCAAATCTACTCCATTCCCTAAGTCCAAAGTAATGTTCAAGCCCTTTGCGGCAAAGAGGACGATTAAAGGGAAGAAAGAGAAGAAAGTGGAATCACCAGTTGCGGCTGCTGCTGAAGAAAGCCAACAAACTGGGGGGAAGGTTTTGTTGGATGCCAAGAAGGAGCATGGTGAGAAATTGAAGAAGCAAAAAACCCTTGCTCCAAAGCGCAAAAGAATGGTGGTTCTCACTGATGATGATGAGGAAAGTGAGACTGAGGAGATTCAGCGAGATCCAAACCGCTTTAAATCGCCTTTTACTTGTATTGCTCAGCTATCTCAAAGGCACAGGATCAAACTGAGGAGCAAGTCTTCTCTGAGGTTCTTGAGACGTCGCTTAGTTCTGATAAGTTTTCTCAAGAAATATTCCAAGGACCTCAGACCTCAAAGCAAGTACAGATTCCCTCTTGAGGAAGCACCGCCGCACCTCGAAAAATGTTCAGATTCCTCCGAGGAAGTGCCCGCCAGTTCTCGAGAGCAAATCGAAATTCCCATCGAGGAGGAGCCACCTGCACTCGTAACCAAGTCAGATTCAAACTGAGGAGCTGCATGCCCAAACCTCAGAGTTTGCTGAGCCTCAAGAGCCGATGAATTTTGATGAGCTCCTGAATGAGCTGTTAGTCGATCTTTCAAAGAGAGTTTAATCAACCTCGAGAGCCCGATGCTCAAGAAAGGTGAAGTCAAGAGACCGAATGGCGAAGCAAGGGGAACGGTTCATCCTTGACCGCTACCCCCGAAGCTTAGCTCATTCCCTGACCTCCTAGACATCTTCTTCAGGATTGAGGTCAACGGTCTACATCCTCAACCAGACTCTTCCGGAGATGCTCAATATTGCTTCATTCAGAGGGGAAGACTGGTGGAACGAGGAGAGACAACTTTTCTCACTGAATTCTCAGGATTCATAAAAACCAAGCTCAGGATGAAAATCTCAGACTTTGATGAGCTTGTGAAGAGGAAGGTTGCTGAGAGGATTGCTGAAGTTGGTTCCCCGAGCTCCAAAGACAAATCTCAGGATGGGGACCAACAAGGGGATGATGAGAGTCAATCTCAGAAGGAGAAAGACTCAACCGAATGCCGATCAGTCAGGCCGAACATCCTCGATCGAAGTTAGCCTTCGTAAACTTTTGGCATTATTGATAATTATGCCAGATTACCGGGTTCCTACCTTTAAATCAGAATATCTCGATATGCAGACCGAGGCTCGTGGACACCCAAGCTCGTGGTGAATCCCAAACTCGATCGAGTCCAAGCCCCAGCTCAAACCAAGCTCGAGTTCGACCGAGACTCAAGATGAACAAACCAACCTCAGAGTCATAGCCGATCAAATATGCTCCTGAGATTGATCTCACCCCGCTGTTGGTAAAGCTGGAGAAGGTTGAGCCAATCCTGACCAAAGTTGCTCAGATCAAGGAGGCATTGGCCAACCAAGCACAGAAGATTGATAGCTTGAGTTCTTCTTCTAATCGGTGCAACTTTCAGATACTCGACAGCATGTCGACCTCCATGGAAGGAAAATTAGAAGAAAAGATGGAGGGGGTCAAGGTTGAGCTTAATGCAGAGCTGAAGCAGAAGCATCAGGAGCAGACTCAAATTCTAGGAGCAAAATTGGTAGAGAACAGTGAGATGCTGGTGAAGAACGCTGTTGAGGAGATGAGCTCAATGCTCATGGCCAAGATGACACACATGTTCAAGGAAGCTCTCTTAAACCAATTTTCTCATCTGTCTGAAGAATTCTCTGTGGCGAAGAACCACCTCAGAAGGCTCGAGGAAGAGCAAGATCAGATGACAGGGGAGGTGCGGAGTGTCAGTAAAGAACAATACCATATGGACACAGCACTCTCCAGGCTTCTGCCAGAGTATGGTTCCAAGAAGGGGGAAAGACCTGGAGCTGATCTCAGGGTTTTATTGGAACATACTCTGAAGGGCAAGATTGTAAAGGATGCTGAGAAGAAGATCATTGCCGAAGCTATGAAGGAGATAGAAGCCACTGAGAAGCTTAAGTTCAAGGAGGTGGAGAAGTCAGTCTACACTCAGGTTTCAGAGGAAACAATGCAGGAAGTTGCTGTAGAGAATATGAGTGGTAGAGGAAGGATTGGTACAAGCCTAGCTGGTGCTGAAATACCCATCAAGAGAAAAGTTATGGCGATGAAAGAGCCTGAGGGCAAAAGAGCAAAGGCTTCTAAGCCAATTCAGAGGAAATTATTGCTGGATATTGAAGAATCTGAGGTTGAGCCTAAGAAGAAGGTCTTCAATACCAGAAGCGCTCTGAAAACACTACAAATTGAACAAGCGAAGAAAATTGCTGCTTCTGTTTCTGGTGTACCAGTGATCAGAAAGAAAGTAGAAGAAGAGCAGAAAAGAAGGAGTGGGTTCAAAAAGTTCGCAAGCAAGAGGAGAGGGAACACTAAAGCACATAAATGGCCGCATGTTGACAAATGGATGCCAGTCCATCTCAACGATGCATGGGAAGAAATCAAGAGAACCTTCTGGTTCTACTATGATGTGCTCAGAGAATGGAGAGGGGAGAGCTCAGATCCGAATGAGGCTTTCATCGACTATCTCCTGACCTTCTATCCTAAATATCTTCAAGGCTGGATAAATCTTGCGGATGAAGGAAAGGTGCAGATAACCGCCCCTGGTCCATACGTGTACCCTTCTCCCAGGCTGGAGAATGGCTGTGTGAATGAGAAAGCCATTGCTCAAGAAATATCTCAGTAGGCCATTCAGTTGGGTCTGACAGGGAACAATCCTGATATCATCAAAGAGAGAGATGAGCTGAAAAGAAGATATTACGGAATGTTCAACCTTGAAGTCCCTGCTGATGAGGTGGAAGAGAAGAGCTGAAGAGCCGAACTGAAGAGCCGAGCTGAAGAGCAGAAGAAGACAGAAGATAAAGACTCAGAAGATTCTTGTAATCTTTTATTTTTGTCTTTTTGATTTTGTTCAGATAAGATTCATTGTAACTTGTAACAGTCTACCTATCATCAATGAAAACTTATCATTTATGCTCAAAAGATAATATCTCATTATCTTATTTACATGTCTTTTAATTTTGATATGCCTGAATGATTGTGTCTGAATTAATTGTTGGGAAATTAAGTATTTGGTGATGAATCCTTTGAGAGATTCTTTACTAAAGAAATTGTTGGGAGATTAATTGTTGGGAGACTCATTATTTATGGGAAAATTGTTGAAAATAAAACCAATCTTGTAATAGGATAAACTGAAACCTGAGTATATGTTAATGTGTGTAACAAGATAGGTTTTGGCATCATCAAAAAGGGGGAAATTGTTGGGAGATGAATTTAATAAAGATATGATTTTGATAAGATCCCAAAACCCTGAATATGACATGTTCAGAATAATCTTGATAGTTGAATCAGGATTCAGTTTTAGAGTATTCAGGATGTTATCTGCAAAATGTATAGTCAGCAGATATAGATCAGGTTAGGATCTGAAGATTCTGAAGAACTCAGTAAGGTTCTGAAGAAATCGAAGTTTCAGTATGAAACTGAAGTTTCTGAAGACTCAGTGTGAAACTGAGATACTGAAGACTCAGTGTGACACTGAGATACTGAAGACTCAGTATGAAACTGAAGAACTGAAGACTCAGCATGAAGACTCAGTATATCAGTCAGTATATCTGTGAAGACTCAGAAGACGCTGAAGACTCAGAAGACCCTGAAGACTCAGAAGACTCTGAAGACACAGAAGACAGAAGACTGAAGAACTGAAGATCAAGAATACTGAAGGCACAGTAATTACTGAAGACTCAGTAATATACTGAATGCTCAGTATAAACCTGAATGTTCCGAGGCACTGAAAATATCTATCTGAAGGATTCAATACTGAGAAGATCGCGATTCCTCAAAAAAATAGATATTGCCCAAGATATTCAAATGCAGACAAAAGGAACTAAGACAAAGTGTTGTTAAGGTTATATCAACTCAGAGATTGTAACCAAAAGAGTCGTTGAGTTGTCTACCTTTAAACTGGAGACAAAAGTCAAAAAGTGGAAGACAGCACTGTACCATACTGACACTGACAGCGACAGGTCACTGAAAAGATGTCAGAAGTACTAAGTTCCAGACTGCAAAAAGTGAAGACCAGCTACATGAAAGGCTATTTCCTAAAACGTGTTAGGGAGTGTCAAACCCTAAATATAGCCGTTTCTCAGACACCATAAGAGGAAACTCACAAAACTATCTCTCCAACGGATAGTTTTTCAAGAGTGACCTTGGTGTATGCCTATAAATACTTGTGACCTTCTACATTGAAAGGTTACGGGAAATTTGTAAGCAACTCAAGAGCTCAAACTTATTATTGGAAGTTGAAGCACTCGAAAAACTGAGAATTTCCCAAGTACTTTAAATCGAAGAGAGCTCATTCCACTAAGCCTAGCTTGATAAGATATATCCAAAGCTTAGTCGAGATATCCTAGCCTTTGCATTGTTCTTTATTGTAAAGGATATCTCATCCTAGTTGGAAACCAACCAAGAAACCCCAAACCCTTTGTAAGGTAGTTTGAGTGTGATTGTTGGTGAGATTGGAGTTGTAAAGAGTAAGTAAACTACATTGAGGTAGTCAGAAAGCTCTAGAGAAGAAGTGAGTAATCTATCTTGGATAGACAAAGCTTGTGTGAGTTTTGAGTTAGTAAACTACAGAGGTAGTCAGAAAGCTCAAAATTAGAAAGGTTAGTAAACTACAAGAGATAGTCAGAAAGCCTTAGGAAGTGATTAGTGAATTTCTCTGAAAAGATCAGGGAGAGTGGACGTAGGAGCTTGAGTCTCTGAACCCCTATAATTTGCTGTGTTCTTTTCTTTCTGTTTTGCTTGATTTATCTGTTGCATTACTTTGTCTTGAAAGCATATTTTCACTGATATTTCAGTTGGAATCAATCCACTGAAAGTTGTATATAAATTGAATCACATCCTAATCACTATTCCATTAAAGGAAGGTTTTTAGCAAAAGCTTAAAACGAGTATAAACTAAGGGCCAACCATTCCGCACATCTGAGTAGCTAGAACAGATAGTTACCAAACTGAACTTACTCTTCTGAGGGTTCAGTAAGTTAGTTATCTGATCCAAGCAACTCAGGATCTCTGAAAACTCATGACTCAGTTGGGATTATCTGAGGTATCTGAAAGCAGCTCAGGATCACTGTCTCAGATAGACTTTGACTCAGAGCGATTTGTGCTTCTCAGGACCAAATCATCAGGACAACCTGACCCAAGCTGACCTCAGTAAGAAAAGTTTTAAAAACACTGAACACGTGTATTCCCCCCCCATACACGTGTAAGACTCGTTTGCACCGGGACCAACATCTAGTTTCCTTAGGATATCCCACAAAGTAACCCTTTTCACCTTTTGATTCCAACTTATCAGTGAGCATTTTCTTCACAAACGCGGGGCAGCCCCACGTTCTCGTGTGAGAGAAATTTGGCTTCTTTCCATGTCATAGCTCGTATGGCGTATGCTCAACTGATTTGGATGGAATCATATTCAGAATGTAAATTGAGGTTTGAAGCCCGTATCCCCATAAGAATGTTGGAAGGGAGGAGAAGCTCATCATGGACCTCACCATGTTTAACAGGGTTCGGTTTCTCCTTTCGGACACACCGTTCATCTGAGGTGTTCCGGGAGGAGTCCATTGTGACTGGATTCCGTGTAACTTTAAGTAATCAGTGAATTCATGGCTAAGGTATTCACCTCCTTGATCTGATCGAAGAGTTTTGATACTCTTACCAAGTTGCTTCTCTACTTCAGCTTTGAACTCTTTGAACTTCTCAAAAGACTCGGATTTGTGCTTCATAAGATACACATATCCATATCTTGAGAAGTCGTCAGTAAAAGTGATGAAGTAGGCGAAGTGACCCCTAGCTAGAGTGGGAAATGGTCCACAGACATCACTGTGGATTAACTCTAGAACTTCTTTGCACGAACCCCTTTCCCAGAGAAGGGTTTGTTGATCATTTTGCCCCTAAGACAAGATTCGCAATTTCCATATGACTGAAAGTCGAATGGGGCTAAGTAATCCAATTTTCTTAGCCTTGCGATTCTTTTCTCATTTGCATGACCAAGCCTACAATGCCACAAATAAGTTGAATTTTCATGATTACTAAGTTTGAGTCGTTTGTTTTATATATTAAGAATATTATGTCCACAATGCAACAAATATAAACCATTCGATAAAGGATCATTACCATAAACATCACCATTAAGCGAAAAATAACAATTATTGTTTGCAAAATGGAAGAAAACCCCTTCAATGTCTAACATAGGAATAAAAATAATATTACGGGTAATAGAAGGAACGAAATAACAATTATTCAGTTCAAGTCTAAAACCAGAGGGTAAGTCTAAAACATAAATGCCAACACGTTTAGCAGCAACTCTTGCTCCATTTCCAACGTGTAGGGCAACTTCACCCGGCCTAACTGCCCTGCTATCCTTGAGACCCTGCACATTCGTACAAATATGTGAGCCACAACCGGTATCTAATACCCAGCAGTTAGTATCATTTGTGGACATGTTTATCTCAATAACAAACATACTTGTTCCAGTGAATGAGACACCTTGTGTCTTTTTTTCAGCTGCTAGAACCTTGCAGTCCTTCTTCCAATGCCCCTTCTGCTTACAGTGGAGGCATAAATCCTTATCCACCCTCTCCTTCTTTTGAATTACACCTTTGGGCTTAAGGAAGCTTGGCTTGGAGCCTTTCTTTGCATTGCCCCTTCGCTTCTTCTTTCCTTTTGGAGTAGAAGAAGTAGAGGCACTCACCATGAGCACAGGCTTTTCCTTAGCAGTGGAAGACTCAAAAGTCTTTAGCATGTTATGCAGCTCGGGCATTGTCAATTCTGTCTTATTCATATTAAAGTTTACCACAAAACTTGAATATGAATCGGGAAGCGACTGAAGAATGACATAAACAACAACATTGGTCTTGAGCTCAATGCCCAAACGACCAAGTTTCTCGATTAGCCCAATCATCTTCAACACATGAGGAGAAACCTTCCATCCATCAGACAATCGGCATCTAAACAGATCTCTCATCACTTCATAAATCTCATAACGAGATTCAGAATCAAAGAGATCCTTCAGATGCTTGATCATCTCGAAGGGAAGCATCTTCTCATGCTGCTTTTGCAACTCGGGAGTCATCCCGAGTAGCATAACACACTGAGCCTGGGAAGCATCCTCTTGATGCTTCTTCTGAGCCTCGGTGTCAAACGCCTCGGCTTCTTCAGTACCAGCCTCCGGGGTAGCAGGGATTGGCGTGTCCAACACGTACTTAATCTTTTCTTGCCTGAGCACCAAAAGAACGTTTCGGTGCCAGTCAAGAAAATTTGGCCCAGCCAATTTGTTCGTTTCCAAAATTCTTCTCAATGACAAGTTATTCATTTCAACAATCCTAGAGAAATAAAATTAAACGGGAATTAAATCACATAATTCCTATGATCAATATTCAGCAATCAAATTTATTTTGTTTCCATTATTTTCTCATACTTAACGACCTCATCGGAAAAGTACGAATGTATATCTAATATAAATCATAATGGACTAGGATCCACATTACTACCACCATAATCCCAGCGAGGGCTGATCATTACAATAGCATAACTGGTAGGTCTCCAAACCAATTGCAATATTGCAACTCCTAGTTTGTCAAACCTAGTTTGACTGATGTCACTTACCCTTTGTTCTCCGCGAGGGCTAGCGAAACAAAGTTAAGTTGGTTTACAACCATCAAACGACAACATTAAACGTCCCTATAAAAGTCCTGTTAGATGTAGATCTGAGTAAAAGACGAGGGCCTTTAAGTACTCATTGGAACGAAATTTCCGGTTTACTTTTAATTTTGATGGAACATCTTATCAAATTAATGAGAAAATCATATTTCAGTGAGGAACATTTTAAAGGCGGGGTATTAATTGCTTCATCGAGATCCAACATGTTAATCTACATCACATTTGAGAAATTATTGGGCGCTGCCTACCCAAACATGATTTACACGGACTAACATTTATATGGGCGTCGTCTACCCAAACATTAATACGGTCCGACAATTATTGGGCGCCGCCTACCCAAACATTTATAATGCGGACTATAAATGTGTTAACAATTTAATTAAATAAATAATTAACCAAGTGGGATTTAACAATTCATTTAAATAAATTTCAAAATCCAATTTTAAATTCAATTTTCAAATTATTAAAATTTAATAATTAATCTAATTAATTATTAATAAAAGTTCAACCTTTATTACTAACCCTTTTGAACTTAATCTTATTAAAGTTTCAAATGTTAGATTTCATTCATTATTTGTCAAGGGCTCATGTGCAAATTTCTAAAATTGAACGGAAGGGCTGTAGGTCCCGAATGGGTTTTGTGAGGGTGGAAGTCTAGAGGGGAGGGGTGAATAGACTTTCAAAACTTTTCGTGCGGATCAGGTGTGAACTGCAGATTACCCGATCAGAGTGCTAGTGTATCAGTTTAGACTGATGTTCAATCTTACTGAGTGCCTGAGGGCAGATCAGTTCGATATCTGTCAGCTTAACTGAATGGTGCGGAAGCTTGTTTTTACCCGTGTGAAAAACAAGTTTTATCAATCAGATTCTTAAGTCAGTTTTCAACCAGTTGACTGAAGTGTCAATCTGATCAGATCAGTTGCTTGGTGCAGACTGAGCTTAACTTTAGAATATGTATGCAGTTTAAAGTCAGTTGAGTGACTTGTGTAAAGCGATAAGAAAGCAAGTAAATGCACACAAGACTTTTTATAGTGGTTCAGACGAAACCCGTCCTACGTCCACTCTTCCCTTAACACAGGGGAACCTTAACCTACTTTAACCTGCGGGACTTATATCCTTTTCAGGATGGCCGAGATGTTTACCGAGTTCCCACTCTTACAAACTTAACCTGCGGGACTTATATCCTTTTCAGGATGGCCGAGATGTTTATCGAGTTCCCACTCAAGCTTAACCTACGGGACTTATATCCTTTTCAGGATAGCCGAGATGTTTATCAAGTTCCCACTCTACAACGTAACCAGCGGGACTTATATCCTACAAAGAGGATAGCCTAGATGTTTAATGAGTTCTCACTCTACAGACTTGACCTAACTTGCATTTGGGTAAAGAATGATTGAGGGTTCCAACTGGAAATCTATCCTTGTGCTTTAGTTAGCCAAAATGCTAGTGGATAGGATTTCTTGCTAAGAACTATGGGATGAACACTCTTAAGAATAATCTTCAGATGTAGTGTTCTTTTGAGTGGAGATTTGTTGTAGCTTTAGCTTCTTTTGCGATGTCTCCGTGTTTATTCTTGCGTTTACACTTGTTGGTTCTTGCGTTTTATCTCTGTTGGTCCTTGTTCTTCAAAATGAAGATCGATCCCATTTTATAGACCTCGAAATCAAAGAGCCGTTGGAGAGCAATTTGAATTTCGGGCTATATTAGGTAGGTTGTAGGATATGATTGTGACGTGCTCCGATTATCGGTGTGGCCGTAGGCATGATTAGCGTTGTTTTTGTCTGTAGCGTTGTATCCCGTATTGTCAGCTCTTTTTGTGCACGTGTCGCTTTCTCCTAGGCTCGCGAGGCGGCACTTTAGAAATTTGTCCGTTAGACGATTGATATTCCTTTTGAAGAGGATTCGTCTTGTCTGGTGTATCTTTTTTATTGTCACCAGGTGTGAGCTGACTTGATCAAGTAACTGATCAGTCTACCTTGTTGAGTCTTCAGTTGCACATTGTCTTAGCTTCAATATGCTGACTCTGCTGAAAGTAGGTCTTCAGGTCTTTTGATCTTTAGGTGTCTCTGAGCCTCAGTGTATTCAGTCGTACTGAGTCTTCAGGTTTGATGCTGAGTCTTCAGGTTTATCTGAGTCTTCAGGTTCATCTGAGTCTTCAGTGTTATCTGAGTCTTCAGGTTCATCTGAGTCTTCAGTGTCTTCTTGTCTTCACCTGATCTTCTGACTTCTTGTCTTCTGATTTACGCTTAGTCTTCTGATCATCTGACCTTCTCTGGGTCATCTGATACTTCGACCTGACCTATACATATTGAGTTCCCCCTCAATATGTGACCTATCTTTTACATCAGCTATCTATACATTTCAGCTGGTAATCTTATTCTGATTCTAAGTCATCAGTCAGCTAACAGGTCTGACTGGTCCTATTACAACCTGTTTTGGAACTTCCATCAAAACTAAATTACATATTTCCCAACAATTTCCCCCTTTTTGATGGAACCAAAACACTTAACCAAACTTGATCAGAAAAACAGATAATGCAAATAGTACATACCTCAGAAGACAATGAGATTATTGTCTTAGAATCAGTGGGATGGAAAGTTTTATTCAGATAGGTGTGTGCATTGTAGAATATGTGAAAAGCGTACCTATCATCTAATTCCAAGTTGTCTTCTTCAGGTGTACTTGAACATTTTCAGTTCTATAGGGATGCCAAACATCTTGTACATCCTTTGCATTAGCTTGTCCAGCTCTTCTTTTCTATGGATTCCTCCTTTTTCAGCTAGTCCATAGTAGATGTTCTTGAATTTAACGGGATCTAGCTTGTTGTCTGGACGCAAAGGTGGAAGGAGTAGTTCAAAGGGTGGAGCTTCTGGTATCAGTGACATGATCTTGCCTTATGTCATCACTGTCTGGTAGAAGTCTGGATACTTTGTTTCTAACCAGTTCCGAAATTCATCATCATTTCAGTCTGATCTTGATGTATTGGAATCTTCTCCAGGATGTGGATGTCACATAACCATTCTCCTCTAATCTGATCCCATTCTGGAAGCAAATCTTGTCGTGCACAGAGGATGTCTTTAACAGGTGCTGGAAGGGCATTTTTCTCCCAAGCAATCTCCTCTGCTGCAGCTTCGGTCTTCCTCTTCCTTCGAAATGTAGGCAATGTTCAGCCCCTTTGCCTCTGCTAACTTCTGCTTCTTGATTGCGGCCTCTCTTATTCTCTGTCTTGTTTGCTCTTGAACTTGTTCAGGAGTTATCTGGCTTTTGGTGGAGAATATCTGGCCTTGTCTCTGATCTTCCGCAGTTGCTTTCATCATCTTGCCTTTGCCTTTCTTCCTCCTTAGAGTCTGCTCAGGTTCATCTTGTTCATCTTCTTCAGCTAATTTTTTAGCGAGTTCAAGGCTCTTGGCCTGATCATCAGCTTCCATTCTTTTCTGAACGGATGAAGAGAAGTCTTCAATTTTGTCGACTCTGGCAGTAATCTCTGAAAGAGTACTTTTACGCTTTCGAAGATCTCTTTACTGTGTTGCTCCACAGTTTCTTTTATTTCAGCAACGAGATCGATAGATGGAGTGGCTGACAAGATAGATACAGTGGTTTTTGGTAGAGATGAAAATTTTACCAACTGTGTCTGAGTCTGTTTTTCTTCCTTCTCTTTTGTTCTCTTTTTTCTTGAGTCGGTTTTTTTCAGATTCTCTTTTCCTTCGGACTCTTTTCCGGACACTTTTCCTTCCCCTTTTTTTTGTTGCATCAAAGAGGTTAGACATCTTATGTTCGAGTTGTTAATTGCCGTGAGATCTCCTCTCTAAGTTCCTCGACAACAAGAGGAGTGATCCGGACCAGTGGCGGAAAAAATGCGTGTGTAGAAGCGTCCCGAGAGCAGCTTTCGATTTCTGTCTTGCCTTTTTCAGAGAAGCTAGAAAATGTTTCCAACCCATATCCAAGTGATTGTTGGTTTTGTCCAGGATGCCCGGACACTCTCCAAAAGTACTTGTGTGCGATTGAGCATCTTTATGCAGAATCGAAAGTTTGTCGATCGAGCTTGAGCTTCTCGGCAAGAGGGTATACTAGTTGCATTACTTCAAAGAAGGATGGTATTGTGCATCCCAACAAAGTGTGACTTCGTCCTTGTCAACTAGTTTCGCTTTGCTCATCTTCAAACCGCTTCATCGATCTGCTTTGTGAAGGCCGCGAATTTGTCTTCAAATGCACTGGATCCCATCCCGAATCTTCTTAGAGTGATGATCTAGGGTATCGAGCTCATTTTAGCGATCTATTCAGATGTTGAGGCCTTGCCAAATTGGGTCTCATCTGCAAAGACCCATTCTTGGTTCATCAGCAGCTCCCTCATGATCTGTAGGAGGTTGAACGGTTTCCTCCCTGTTATCAGCAATTCCGAACCTTTCATGAATCAGACATTGGATATCGTCGTCTGATGCCAATTCAACAGCACTTTCAATCCCAGCATTGTGTAGACATTTCAACTCTAAGTCTACAAAGAAGTCTGATCCCAGAGTTGTCATTAGAATCAGAAGTTCTTCAATGCTCTTGACCGATATCCCTCCAGAATACTATCTCTTCTATCTGTTGCTGGATGCCAGGATGTTGATCCAATTCAGGGCATAGATCCAGCGGATACTCTTTGATATGTTGCTTCATTATTCTTACGATGGGGCTCTCTAGAGCAGGTGAAGCAAGTACTGTTCTGATGTTGAAGGGATTATGAGAGATGGACACATGTTCATCGAATCTCTAAGGTTCTTGAGACTGGATTGGGGATTGGGATGTTTGTTGTTCAGGTTCGTTTTCAGTGTGTAGAGGGTGTTCAATTTCCTGAACGGGTTCATTGATTGGTGGTGTGGGAGATTTTGTTCTGAGAGGTGAGGGTGAGGGAGAGAAGGTTTTGTGGGGAGAGGGCGGAGATGATGATTTCTGAGGAGAGGGTGATGGTGATTTGGAAGTGGGCGTTGGCGATCTTGCTCTCTGGAAGATCTTGGTTAGAGGCAGAGAATCAGATGGTGATTCTTCCCAGATTGCACCACTTTTGTCCTTCTGACAGATTTTTCTCCTTCTGCTACGATCATCTGTTCTTCCCGTACTTCTCTGATAGTTGGCTTAGAGCGGACTGCTATCTCGTCATCTGATCTTTCTTGCATCAGATCCTCTGTTCTGCTGGCTTGTTGGGCAGAACTTGGAGCAGTTTTCAGAGGAGATGAGACTCTCTTTTGACGTTTCCGTTGAGCGTCTGGTTTCTTGGCCAGATCCTTCCTCTTCATTCTCTTCTCTTGAATGGTCTTTTCCTGCACTTCAGACGATGCAGTTGCCTTATCTTTTCCTTTCTTTTCTCCCTTAGGTTTGGGCACATAAGGAGTCGGATCCTCATCAGCTTGTCCAGGTAGGGACTCATCTTTGCCCAGTATGGCCTTGTGCTTTGCTTGATAAATCTTCGCTCCATTCTCGTTCCATTCATAATTCTATGGCAGCTTATCTGACAGAATGATAGAGATTTTGTGTATGAATGAGCATTTCGAAGATAAGTGCACTTCATTGCTCTGGGTCAGTTCGAACTTCCCGGAGTCTTTTCTCAGTCTTGCTTTGACCATACCCAACCAATCGATGTCTGAAGCCTTCTTGATTATTACAGCCATTACACTTATCTTGTATGAAGTGACCACATCAAGGCTGTAAGTCGAGCACATGATCACCTTCTGAACGATCTCAAGAAGAAGGCGATACTTTCTTTTTAGATAGGAGGCTTTGACATTCGTCGTGTTCTCCTTGTTTGCTGGTCTCAACAGCTCGGCTTCAAGAAACTCCTTTTCTCCTACAGCAGTCGTGTAGGTCTCTGGATTGATGCTTCCTCGAGTTAGTTCGAATATCCTCTGTAGATCGTCATTCGTCACTCAAACTTTCATTCCGCCAACGGAAGAAATCAGGTCAGCATCATTGTCTTCATCCCTCTGCAGATTGTAAAGAAACTCCAGGGCTTCATGGGTGTGAACGATTTTCTGATGAGTAGAGCAATATCGTTCCAGTCCACACGCTCTTAAGCACTCCAGAATTTCCAGCGATTCCGGATCTGAGGTGATGTTGAAGACGACGTACTTTTCACCAATGATGTCTTTCTTCATCGATGCAAAGTTGCAGTACTTTTTCCCTTGTCCTGGTCTTGAAACAAGATGTGTCATTTCTGTAAGATATGCAGATTGATGTTTAGTTTGAGTAAGATATTTCAATAAATTCATCCAAACTAGCAAAATTCATCATCAATTTAGCAAATAAGCGTTTAGATCGAATAAATTACAGAAATACAACTTGAAAACCTAGGAACCATAGAGAAATCTAGATCATGCAATTAATTTAAAACAAGAAATTACCAGTAATTGATTCGAAAGATTTTGAAATCGGAAGTGTAGAATCAAATGATTTCGAAGGTAATTCTTAGAGAATTTTAAACGAAATATGATCTTTTCAGAATTTTGAGAAGACAAAGTAGTGGAAAGCGGTTTTCTGAGAAAATTTTGGATTTTGTAGAATACGAGGGAAAACCTTTTTGCACAACTTTCCAAAGTACTCAAGTATCCGTGTTTTGAAATCGATGGCTGAGATTAGTCGGCCAAAAAGTATTTTGATCGCACGGTTGAGAAAAACAGTCTTCTCATTTTCCGGACTCAAAAAATCGTAATAAAACGTTTTGAAAACATTTTCAGGTCCGCATTAAAAGCTTTGCAGAGCATGCGTCATGAATAGTGTAAAATAAATCAATTAAAATAAATAACGCATATAAAGATATTCAGAAAGAGATAAATAAGGGAGCGTATCTGACTGATTGATATTGTAATCAATCAGTTACCACAGTGATCTGATCTGGTACTTTGTTGACTTATCTGATGTTTGTCTCATGCATTTCCCAACAATATCTCGCTTATCTGATCAGATTCTTTGCTTGAAACGCTTCGTCACTTATCTGATCCTATTTTCTGAAAAGCTTCTTCCTTCAGTTTTCTTCCATAATCTCGCATTAACTGAAGTCAACTCCCGCCAAAACTTTTACTTCGGGGAGTCCAAAAGTCACCTCGATTCCCAAATCGGTGCGATTTGACATTCAGTAATAATGGCATAGATACGCTGTGATTTAATCACACCGTTAACTCATCCAACCATTAGCTGAGTGTTTCTAACTCGTTGTCGATGCAAATTTCTCTTAAGATTTTCTGAGATGATAAAATTTGCATTTATACCCCTAATTTCCTTCTATAAATAATCTGGGGTGTTAGGCGAACAACACAATCATTAACCATTTCATCTTCTTTAGCATATCCTTCATGCTTTTCCGATGAGTTCCTTATTTCCGGTGAAACTTCCGGTGGGAACCTTTAGCCCTTTTCTAATAAAATTAGCTTCTCATATCAACCCTGTGCGTTCCTTCACATTGCTTTCGTCGTCATCTAAGATTTCACATACGATCAATGATAAGCTTCTTTACCACCATGGAGGCGGATCTGCTAAGGCAAATGAGAAGGCACTTCTCCTAACCGTATGCACCTTGTGCGCCTATCGAGATGACGGTATTAGCATCAACAGACTTAGTCTGAAACAAAACATGAGTTTGGTATATGGTCTGCATCAGTCAACAGCTGATCTCCATATATCAAGCTCAATTTTTGTATGCGACACAAGTGTCTGTTTGGTCCTTGTGACCAAACCTTTGGCACTGTGCCCCATTTAACAGCTGGAAGTCCTGTTGATTTTACGTCTGAGGGCTTCCGGCTTGGACATCCTTCAAAGCCTCTCTTGCTTCTCCTTCTGAAGCTTTGAGATTTGCTCAGGATTCTCGAAGCCTCTCTGACGCCTCTTCTAGGACCGAGGGAAAATGAGAGCGTCATACCTTGAACTCTCTCTCGCGTTCCCTGCCTAGGGTTGTCTTAGGGCTGATGGTTTATGTATCGACCTCCGGGTCTTCTTGTAATACCACTTGAAGATAGATGTAGCATTTGTAGCTTGTGATATCACTTGTAACTTGTAAAACTGACCTCCGGGTCTTTATCAATGAAAAACTCTGTTTATTCCATTGCTGTGTTGTTTTCTTCTGACTTATGCGATCTGTAGCTTTAAACTTGACTTGTTTGTTAACTGTAGCTTTAATCGACTTATAAAGTAATCTTTCCAATATGATCAGTTCCCCCTTAATCTGATATATCTTGAACTGATCTGCCCTTTGTCTGAACTTTAGATCGGCTACCTTTCTGACTTTCTGATCTGCTCCTTTCTGAACTTCAGATTGGCTCCTCGTCTGGTCGTCTGATCAGTTGAGATTCCTAACTCAACTGATTCCACTTATCCTTGGTTAGTCTTTTAACCAACTGAATCTGGAGATCAATCCTTCAGCCATATCTAGTGCATTTTCTCCAAGATCCAGAAGCCCTAGCTCGTTGCATAACTCTCTCGAATCGATCTCGGCTAGTGGCTTGGTTAAGATATCGACTTTTCGCTTGTCGGATGGATCTTTTCCATCCCGATATTCTTCTTTTCAACATGATCTCGATAAAATGGTGTCTCCGACATCCACATGCTTGCATCTTGTATGTAGAACAGATTCTCGAGTGATTGCAATAAAGACTATTATCGTCACGTATCATAGGCACGCGTTCTTAGCTACGATGTTGTAATCCTCACCGCCGACTTAGCCAGAGCGGCTTGGGAACAATAACTTCCTCGCACCATATATTCTGCTTGATAGTAGATGTCGCGAATCGATGTCTCGCTTCGAAAACCAAGAGATTAGTTTATTCCCCGGAAACTGACATGAACCTGAGGTTGACTTCCTGTCGATTTTGCAACCTCCGTAATCTAAATCAGAATACCCACTAAGCTCTAGATTTTCATCTGATGGGTAAAATAAACCAAGGTTTACAAATCCCTTCAGATATTTGAGAATCCGCTTAGGCTCGCTTCTAGGTGGCTTTGCATTGGATTTGCTTTGAATCCGCACATACACCCACTTTGCAAAAAGTAATGTCTCGTCTGGGCGGCAACAGTATAGTAGAGATCCAATTAGAGATCTATACACCTTCTGATTCGTTTTCTGACCATCTTCGTCTGGATCCATCTTGAATCCGGTCATCATTGGAATTCGCTTCCTTGCGAAGTTGAACTCAAATTTTGCCAAGATTCCTCCTTGTGTACTTCCGCTGGCGCGATGAATATTCCTTTTGTACTCTGCTTAACTTGTAATCCCAGAAAGTAATTCATCTGACCCATCATGGACATCTCGAATTTCCCTTGCATCAACTTGTTGAACTTCTCACATAGCTTCTTGTTGGGAGATCCGAAGATGATGTCGTCCACGCAGATCTGAACCATCAGAATATCTTCTCCATCTTCTATTCTGAATAAGGTTACATCCCAAATGCTGTCAAGAACCGAGAGAGTGTATCATACCAAGCTCGAGGAGCTTGTTTCAGTCGTAAAGAGCTTTCCTTAAATCAGTACACTTGGTTGCCTTTTTTCAAAGCCCGGAGGTTGTTCGACATAAACTTCCTCTAGTAGTACCCCGCTTAAGAATGCACTTTTTACATCCATCGATACACAATGAACCCTTCAGGAAGCATAAGCCGAAAACAAAATGGCTTCTAGGCGGCCGATCGGTGCAAAGGTCTCATCATAATCAATTCCTTCTGATTGTGAATACCCCTTAGCAACAAGTCTTGCCTTATTCCTGGTTATGATATTTTTCTCATCTCTCTTGTTCTTGAATATCCACTTTGTGCCAATTACGTCTTGATGAGTTGGTCTCATCCACCATTCCCAAACTTGATTTCTCTCAAATTGTTCGGCTTCTCTGCATGGCTAGAATCCACTTAAGTCTTGTAGGGCTTCCTCTCAGAGTTGGTTCCTTCATAGGCGGATAACAACAAGATATGGCACTTTCACCAATCGATGTCTAGTTTTGACTCTATCGGATGGGTCTCCGATAATTAGATCGGTTGGATAACCGGTAATCCAGTCCTTCGCTACGATGTCGTCTTTTGGAGAACATCATCCATATCGATAGTTCATTACCGTGATTGGGAGTGGTGCGGAATTATGATCCACTTGATAAGAACATGTCTCGGTGATGTTGGACTCATCATGTCTTTGAAGTTCATTCATAGGAACTTCGAAGTTCCCCATGAACCGATGGTTCGGTTGATATTTTGTCTCAAATATGCAATGTTCTTCAGCGACAGTTGTCGTACCTTTGGAGTCGATTGACTGTTGAATCGATGAAGATCAAGTTAAGGATGTGCACTTTTACGTGTTCGTGTTCTTTATCCTTGATGCTTAGGCGATTCATTTTTTCGCGTGATGAGTAACGGTTGATCCGATGCGGCTTTGTTCCGAGGCGACTTTCTCTTGTTCGGAGGATGTCTCATCAAAGACCACATGGGGTGTTTCTTCCACAACTAGAGTTCGTTTATTGTAAACTCGAAAAGCCTTGCTTGGATGAGGAATATCCTAAGAATATGCCCTCATCGACTTGCCCTCAAAAGTCTTCAACCCGACTTTTCTCATTGTTGTGAATGAAAACACTTGCACCCAAAAAACATGGAAGTATGAAACACGAGGTTTTTCTCGCCTTTCCACGATTCATAAGGTGTTTTGAAGTGAGTCTTAGTCGAGAACATTTGTTCCGAGTATGGGATCTTTGTTTTATTATTCGCCCAAAAATGGCTTGGTGTGGCATGTTCAATTAACATAGTCTGGCGAAATTCCTTGAGAGTTCTGTTTCTCCGCTCACGCTACTCCCATTTTGTTGGGGCGTCCTTGCGGTGACGTTTCATGTTGTATACCAAACTTCGGTCAAAAAATCAAGAATAAAGGAATTCAGAACTCAGTACCTTTATCCGATCCGATCTTTACTATCTTGACACCCTTCTCATTTTGTAGCTTTTTTGAGCGATTCGGGTATCTTAGTCGTTGTCTCGTTCTTCTTGTATAAGAATACAACCCAAGTAAACTTGGAATAATCATCCACGATTACAAGAGTATATTTGCGTCCACTGAGACTGACTGGTGTAACTGGTCCGAATAGATCCATATGGAGCAGTTGCAACACTCTACTGGATGTTGGTCCAGTTATTCCCTTGAATGAGGCTCTAACTTGTTTTCCCTTCTGACATGCGGCACATGTCTGATCTTTGGAAAATATCTCATTCGGAAGTCCCTCAACCAAAGACATCCTAGCGATCTTGTTAAGAGTCTTGAAGTTCAGATGACTCAATCTTTTGTGCCAGAGCCAACTACTACTTTTAGAACTCTTAACAATTAAGCATGTATTCTTCGGGCAACTGTTCCAATCTGCTATGTAGATCATGCCTTTCCTTGAACCAGTTAGCAAGATTTGTTGAGTGGCTCGATTCCTTATCGTACACTTGTCGCTCGAGAACTCAACGATGAATCCGTTGTCGTAGATTGTGATACTGATAGTAGATTGTGCTTCATTCCTTTGACATACGAGACTCCAGTTACTTGTACATCATCATTCTCTAAGGTTCCGAATCCCTTGGTAAAACCAAAGTTATCATCATCGAAGAGTACACGTGGGCCTTCTTGTTCTTTGTAAGATCTAAGGAGATGTTTGCTTCCAGTCATGTGCCTTGAGCATCCACTATTGATGTACCAGATAGTTGCTTGTACACCTCCTTTGTTGGTCAGTCCCACGCGAACTTGCAATCAAATCATGCTTTAGGTACCCCTTTGGAATTGGGTCCTGGGGGGTTAGTGGTGGATTTAGGGATCCACACAAACAGTGCACTTCTATGAAAATCTGAAATATTAGAAGGTCTGATTTGTCTCCCATACATATCAACATAATCATACGTTTCTTTATATACTTTCTGATTAGTATGATTATTAGTGTGAACCTTGGATGACTTAGAAGACTTGGGATTTTTCTTTATATTTTATCTTCTTTTAATCCATGGGCTCAAAGCGCATAGCCTAGATCTCGATTATAAGGGTAGGTACGATTTACCATCAAAAGATTCATATCTTTTTTGGCATAGGTGGTCTTTGCGGTTTACCTATAGCTTGCTTATTAAATGGTGACCTTGATTGGGTCTCAGATTAGATTTCCTTCTTATGGGTTGTCTCTTCGATACCTAATCTGGCCGATCGAGTTGAGGTCTCTTCGAAGAACCGGGTTCTTCTTCATGATTCCTCTACCGATGCTTTATCGATTAAGGTCCATTTTTGTTCCCTTTCTAATTAGGCACCCGCTTTACTTGCTCAAAAGAGTCTTTTTCCTTATTAGATACAAGTTTAGCTTTTAGTGTATCTTTATCGAGACTCGTTTGATTACACCCTTCCTCGAATCAAACGGGGCTTTTGAGGATGTAGAAGGGTTCTCATACCCAATTCCTTCTTGTTAGTCGACGTTAAAAAATAGGTGTTCATTTCTTGAATCGGTTTTAGATGACTTCGTGAAAACCTCTATTTTCTTCCGCAGACTATCCTCGATGATTTAAGACTCTCATGTAGTCGGAATAGCTCATCAAATTTAGCTTGAAGGATTTTGAAATCATCGACTTGTTGTTTGTTGATTGCTAGTTGATCTTTGATCTGCTTTCTCCCGATCGATGATTTAACCTTGAGCGTTAAGTTCCTCGCCATACCTCGAATAGTTTCAAAGAGATTTCGGTTTAGTAGCTTTTATTTGAGCGTTCTCTTTAACGAAATGATTATTTCTCGATCCTTAGCTTGTCATTTTCAAATTTCCACTATTGTATAAGTGCCCTCTTTTGCTTGAGAGAGAACATCAAGCAATTGCTCGAGAGAGAGCTGCAAGTCAATCTCTCCAAAGAAAAGCTAATAATAAATAGTGTGGAAATTGAAAAAGTAGAAGGTTTGGAGGTTACCTCAGATTGGTCCTCCTTGGCCATCGAGCAGACTTCATCGCCATCCAAGAGAATATCGATCTTCATGCTCGTGGAAGTCAATAAGATCGCCATCGCACGTAAGTCTTCTCACGGATGAGTACCCGAGTCCTCGGAAAGCGATAGAATCATCAATTCCAGATGTGTCAGCTACCAGGGCTTTCCTATCTCTCGAGGCTTCTCTCTTTTGTTCCGTTTCTCTTCTCTTTCTCTGGAGTCGTCGTAGGCGCCGGTGTTGTAGTGACTGGTTTCTAGCGATTGAAGCATGATCCTCGATCTACTGGAACTTCCTCTCGCGGTGAGTCACTCGCGTCAGTAGGATCTGTCAGGTGACTTCCCTTTCTGATAGTAATCAGAACTTCTTCTGTCAGATCTGTTATCTCTTCTCTCATCTGTCAGATCATCTCTTTTCTTTTCTTCTCTATGATCTCTTCGATCATCAGATCTGGTTCTTTCTCGTGATCTGTCAGTTGGCCTCCTGTTTCTTTGATAGTCACTGTAGAATCTCTCGATACTTACCAAGCTGAGTATTTGTTCTTTCAAGTTTCTTGGTAAGCAGAGCGATCTGTTCTGCTTGACTTATGATGTTTCCAACAGGTTCAGTGGCCTTCGATCTGCTGCTGGTTGCTTTAAACGCAACTGATTTAGACGTTGAGGCTTCAACAGGCATCTCGTCTTCATCTGCTTGTCCTCTTTCGATTAAGTCGAACTCGTGAGCTTTAAGGCTTAAGAACAAGCTACTCGGCTTCATCTTTGAAATGTCTTGGCAATCCTTGATTACCGTGACTTTCATGTCCCATTTCTTGGTGAGAGATCTTAAGATCTTGTAGTTGATATCTTTACCTGACATCTCTCTACCAAGTTCCCGTAGCTTATTGACTGACATGGTGATCCTCCCATCGAGCTCGTTGATGGTCTCGTTGGGCAACATCTTTAACTTTTCGAACTTCACCGTTCAAATTTTGTAGGCGGGTTGTCTTTGATCCGATCATTTCCTTCAAGATATCTCGGCAAAAGAGTATCCCACATTGCTTTTGCGGTTTTGAGATACTTTATCTTCTCTTTGGTGACTTTATCCATTGTCTTCATGATTATATGTCCGGCGATTGATTCTAGTAAAAATGACTTTCTTTTTCCTCTCGCATCCATCGTAAGCAGGCTTTTTCGCACAAGACTTCCCGTGGCAAAGTCTGGATCTCCTCCGACTGCTGGGTTGTCGTGGTATATGATGATGGGTCCTCGTTCGATGACTTCCACCATTCTGCCGCTTATCGATCCTAGATGGTAGCACATATATATAGCCCAATCTGCATACTCATCAATTGAATTTTTTGGCAAATCATGATACATTCCAGAGGTATTATCCATGCTGAGTGATTTTGAAAACGAGTGACTTTTAAAAATGGTTTTTCAAGATCAGTTCAAATGACCACAAAGATTCTTCCACAAGAATCGATGATACTCAAAGCCAGTGGTCTGTAGAACCACTGCTCTGATACCACTTGTAGGTCCCGAATGGGTTTTGTGAGGGTGGAAGTCTAGAGGGGAGGGGTGAATAGACTTCCAAAACTTTTCATGCGGATTAGGTGTGAACTGCAGATTACCCGTCGAGTGCTTAGTGTATCGGTTTAGATCGATGTTCAATCTTCTTGAGTGCACCGAGGGCGGTCGGTTTGATATCTGTCGCCTTAACTCAAATAGTCTTTGAAGCTTGTTTTTACTCGTGTGAAAAACCAGTTTTATCAATCGATTCTTAAGTCGATTTTTCAACCGGTTATTGGTGATCTCAATCGATCGAGATCGATTGCTTGGTGCATCGAGCTTAACTTTAGAATATGTATGCAGTTTAAAGTCAGTTGAGTGACTTGTGTAAAGCGATAAGAAAACAAGTAAATGCACACAAGACTTTTTATAGTGGTTCAGACGAAACCCGTCCTACGTCCACTCTTCCCTTAACACAGGGGAACCTTAACCTACTTTAACTCATGGACTTATATCCTTTTCAGGATGGCCGAGATGTTTACCGAGTTCCCACTCTTACAAACTTAACTGCGGGACTTATATCCTTTTCAGGATGGCGAGATGTTTACCGAGGTTCCCACTCAAGCTTAACCTTACGGGACTTATATCCTTTTCAGGATAGCCGAGATGTTTATCGAGTTCCCACTCTACAACGTAACCAGCGGGACTTATATCCTACAAAGAGGATAAATTTAGATGTTTAATGAGTTCTCACTCTACAGACTTGACCTAACTTGCGTTTGGGTAAAGAATGATTGAGGGTTCCAACTGGAAATCTATCCTGGTGCTTTAGTTAGCCAAAATGCTAGTGGATAGGATTTCTTGCTAAGAACTATGGGATGAACACTCTTAAGAATAATCTTCAGATGTAGTGTTCTTTTGAGTGGAGATTTGTTGTAGCTTTAGCTTCTTTTGCGATGTCTCCGTGTTTGTTCTTGCGTTTACACTTGTTGGTTCTTGTGTTTTATCTCTGTTGGTCCTTGTTCTTCAAAATGAAGATTGATCCCATTTTATAGACCTCGAGAGCAATTTGAATTTCGGGCTATATTAGGTAGGCTGTAGGATATGATTGTGACGTGCTCCGATTATCGGTGTGGCCGTAGGCATGATTAGCGTCGTTTTTTATGCATAGCGTCAGATCCCGTATTATCGACTCTTTTTGTGTGCGCGTGTCGCTTTCTCCTTGCCATGAGCGGCGGCACTTTAGAAATTTGTCCGTTAGGCGATTGATATTCCTTTTGAAGAGGATTAAGTCTTATGCGGTGTATCTTTTTGATTGTCACCAGTGTTAGTCGACTTGATCAAATGGCCTGATCAGTCTACCTTGTTGAGTCTTCAGTTGCACATTGTCTTAGCTTCAATATGCAGACTCTGCTGAAAGTAGGTCTTGTGTCTTTTGATCTTCGTACACTCACGAGCCTCGGTGTATTCAACAGACTGAGTCTTGAGTTTGATCTTTGAGTTTTCAGTTTATCTCGAGTCTTCGAGTTCATCCGAGTCTTGATGTTATCTGAGTCTTCAGGTTCATCTGAGTCTTCAGTGTCTTCTTGTTTTCACCTGATCTTCTGACTTCTTGTCTTCTGATTTTCGCTTAGTCTTCTAATCATCTGACCTTCTCTGGGTCATCTGATACTTCGACCTGACCTATACATATTGAGTTCCCCCTCAATATGTGACCTATCTTTTACATCAGCTATCTATACATTTCAGCTGGTCATCTTATTCTGATTCTAAGTCATCAGTCAGCTAACAGGTCTGACTGGTCCTATTACAAACATTTTTAGAACTTCCATCAAAACTAAATTACATATTTCCCAACAAGGGCCTGTCCAACAATCCAGTTTCGGCACAGTCCTTCCCCTCATCATCGCCCGGTTTCCAAAACCGTATCCAATCGGGTCAACCAACATTAATCAAACGTCCAACAATTCATCACAGTTTATCATAATTATTCTAAATAATTCGCAAAGTTGTTCAAGCATTAGGGTTCAATCAATCACAGTTTAATCAGTTCAAAACGATAAACCCAATCAGTATTAATAGGCAATTATCAACAAACGACAACAACCCAGAACGAATGAGCAACAATATCACAAAATCGAAGACAACATTGAACGGTTCAGCACACGTGCGCGAGTCGCCGCCGCCGCTAGGCGAATGCGGGTGACTCGCCCCCGTGAGTGAAGCAGAGGGACGCGGAAAGTCGCGGCCCCTTTCGAATCGGGTCGAAGCATAAGTGTACAAGTGGGGCTTTTGATCGATTTGGTGATGCACCACCATGAATCACATCGAAATAGAGGTGGGACACCATGAATCGAAAGACATCAAGCATCGTCGCCCTGTAACGAGTCGAGACGGTGGCGCTCCACCGCAAATCGCATCGAATCGGGGCGCATCATTATGAATAGTGATTGACCGCCGCAGAATCGAGATGAGACAGGGAGCACCACCAAGAATCGCGATGAGGACGAGTGCGCAACCGCAGATTCAATCCGCCGTCGGAGCGATGTGGGCTCGCGCAAACGGCTCGAGTTGCGGCACAAGGCCGCCTACTCGAGCGCCGTCACGGGTCGTCCACATAGCCAGGGAGCGCACATCGCGAAAGATGAGCAGGTCGGGTTTTCCTATACACGTGTTAGACTTGTTTCTATGGATCAACATATATTTTTTTGTAATTTTATTAGCACCAAAATATTTCCTCATTTAACCATGGATGAATTTTTTATTGTGAAAACAATTAGGCTTTCATAATTGGGCGGTTAACATTATTATTTATCAGTGATGGAGAAATCGGTCTAGGCGTCTGCCTAGTCAGTGCCTGGACACTGGGCAGTCATCGGTCAACTCAATTTTATGAAAAATCGTAGTTATAAGTGTTTTTTTAATTATGTGTTGCCTAGGCAGACTACTTAATTTTATTTTAATTTTTCACTAGGGGAAAAATCATTTTAAAATATTAACTAAAAATAAAAATAAAACACGACTAACATAACAAAACTCGCAAAAATTCAAATTGAGATACTAATGTTTGCCGCCTACCTAGGTGCTAGGCATGTGAATCCACCCGACTACCAATTTTCAACTTATGCACTCTTATTATTTATATAAAATTATTATAACAAAATTATTTGCTAACAATATCATAGATTAGTCATTTATTAATTTTATCCATCGTTAATGATTTATTAAAATTAGAAATAAATTTATGATCTGATATCTAATTAATATATTAAAAAGAAATTAACCCTCACACACGTGCAAGCGGGCATTGTTTAATCTCTCGTGCCCACACGTCAACACTAGAATGCACCAAATTTTTATCCAAAATTATATGCGACAGTACAAAGTTCTACTCAATTTTCAAATTTTCCTTTTTTTTTTATGAAATTTTTTTCTAATTTGTTTATATTTTACAGTTCAAATAAAAATTTTAAATAAAGAAACTAGACAAAATTTTGTGTAAATTTGAGTTCACGGTGAACTTTATTTTTTTAATATTACTATTATGTACAAAATAAATCATTGTTATGTACAAAAATAATCACTGTTGTGCATATATAAAAAATGATATCGTTTAAAAAGTAAATAATATTTCCTGTCAAAAAAAAAGTAAATAATATTTTTTATAGTAATAATTTTTATATATAACAGTGATACTTTTTTTATGCATAACAGTGATACAGTTTATATATAAACCTGATTTACAGGAGTATTTTCCTTAAGAAACTATGTAATATGTATTAATGTCAATCAATGATATTATATTCTATATATTTGTAAGATTTTTAATCTATATTTCCTAGTTACATCAACAAATTTAGTCTAACTAAGGGAACAATTATATATTGATCCATCAATTAATATCTCTAACATTCATTTTTTTCCCTAAGAATGGCCTTCCAGTTTAAATTTATTTCCAAATCATCTAACTTATAGATTCTAATCACAAAATTAATTAAGACAATAATTAATGGCTTAATTTTAAATAAAATCACCACTTTTTACTCAATTGCAATTTAATCTAAATCTTTGAATAATTGCAAATAAATCACATTCTTTAAATATAGTTGCAAGTTAGGCTTATGGACGATACCTTTTGTGCCATTTTCTCTTACGTGACAATCCTAGTAGGTATTTCATTATGTAAAATGACGACATTCGGATTAAGGTGTAGTTTTATCGATTGATCACGTCAAATTTGGGCGCATAAAAAGTTATTTATAAATCTAAATTGAATTAATATTTAAAGATAGTGATTTATTTACAATTATCCAAAAGTTTAGATTAATTTGTAATTGTGTAAAAAGTGTTGATTTTGTTTGCAATTAAGCCATAATTAATTAAGAGTAAGTCTTTAAATTTAAATTAGCGTTTGAAGTTTAATAAATTAAGGGAACAATAACTGTTAGTGATCAAAAAAAATTTAATTGAATTAAACGAATTGAAGTTTTATGAGAAAGTAAAAATAAATGTATCTGAATTTAATTAATTGAAAAAAAATTAATATTTGAAGTACATCTAACATAAAATTTAATACTCCAAATATCCGAGGTTCAAGAGTGTAATACTCCCTCGTTTCTATTTAACCTTTCCATTTTATCCAAAACATTTAACCTTTCAATTTTATCCAAAACGATGTTGCTTTTTATATGTCACACTGTAAATTTAGATATAAATTTATCTTCTTTTTCCCAATAATATTCCTAATTAATAAGTAAGCATTAATTGTGATTTTATTGCGATATATATAAATTTAATATAGGTGTACAAGAAAAAATTAATTTGTGTAAATGACACAGATATTAAAGGAGGGAGTATAAAAAAATGTTCATCCGGATCAGGTTCAAGAGTTAGTATATAGTTCCTCAAATTCAAAATACATGTCATTTAGATCAATGCACACATATTAAAAAAAAATATTACACTCTTAATTAATTGCTTTGGAATTTAAAAAAAAAAAGACTGGAATTTATTACTACCATTTAAGATATTTTTAATGATTCTAGGAGTAAAGTAGAAAAAAACATAATTAATTAACTTTGAAACAACATCAAAATATGAAAATTTTCATACATGAAAAAACTTTAATTTACAACCAAATTCTATAATTGGTGAAGGTAAGACAAAATTGAGTGGTTCATGGTTCACTCGGCCCAAATGATTCATGGTTCACCCGGCCCGAATAAGTCATAATTTAGGGTTCATTATTTAGTGTTTAGGATGTAGATAGTTGATTTAGGATAATTTTATAGATTTTCATACATGAAAATTTTCACACTAGACATACTCTTCAAAATGACATCTAGAGCATGATTGGTATGACTGAATGGAATTACGGCAGAATGGAATAATATAGGAATGATCATTCTTATGATTAATATGACCTAGGAATGAAATATAAGTATTGGTGAATCTGTTTTAAAATTATTATTATTATTACTTATTAATTCTACTTTAATATTAATATTATTATAGATTATTATATATATTTTTAATATATTACTATTATTTTTAGCTTTTTAATATATATCTTTTAAAATAATATTTTTTATAATTACAAAAATAATATTATTATTGTGTTTATTATAATAATATATAATTTTAGTAAACATATATATGTATATTAATATGTATTTAATTATTGTTGAAAGTATGAGTTAATAATAACATTATATATATTTTTAATATTTTTATTATTAATAATATTTTAATTATTTTTATTTTATTTTCATTAAAATATTATTAAGAATTCGCTTTAATTTACATTTTTGGGATATAATATTATTATTAAAAAATATATTATTTATATATTTTAATATTATTATACTACCTCCGTCCCATAAAAGCGTGCACACCTATTTTATTATCGTGTTTTTGTGAGCGAGTTGTTTATTAGTATTTCAAATGATAAAGTGGTTTTTAAAGAGGGGTATTATAGATCTACCTCTCATCTATTGCATGCATCTTTAAAAATTATTTCATCATTTCAAATACTAATAAAAAACTCGCTCGCAAAAGCACGTGAAAACAGTAAACGTGCACGTTTCTTTGGGACGGAGGGAGTATTTAATATAATAATAAAATAATTTTATTATTAAATTATTATTGTTGTTGTTTGGTAGAAGGTAATATTATGAAATGAATGATAATATTTTTTGTGAAAAAAAATTTCATTCCTCAAAATGTGGAATACATAAACTCATGGACTATGTAAGTAATCACAATTCCTTTATTTTGGGGAATGATCATTCTTAATGGAATTATGATTCCTTCAAAAAATACATATCAATCAATGTATTTGAAATAGATTAAGGAATGATCATTTCATTCTCTATCTATTCCAACATACAAATCACACCCCTAGTTTTTTTTTTTTTTTTAAGGGAGTAGTATATAACACATGATTTGCATAGAATTCCGAAAATATTAAGCCGCTCGTGCAACTTGGGACCAAATTTTGTTCCATACTAGAGATATATACAAGAATATCCTTGCATGAAAATTAATTTTTGCAGACATGTTCCAAGGGTCATGACCTCCAACTTAGAGTCCTTTCACATATTGCACCAGTCTTTTCTAGCGGTTTTGTCCCCATTCATATGCACTCCGGAGAATTTTTTAAAAATCACACCCATTTTAAAATTACTCTGGATCAAACACATTTAATTTAAGGATTACTTCACAATTAATGAGCTCCTGAAATGAAGATACATCTGTTAAATCAAGTAATTTTACTTAATTCATTTAACATCTTTTGAACTTTAAAGGGGATCTTCGATAATCAGTGAAGAATTTGTTCGACCAAAAATCTCAACAAGCAGCCGTGGAAAAAAATAATAATCATAAATCCGACAAAAATATATGATAATATTGTTAGAAAAAACTGCAGGGTGGTCTTTTTTTTTTAAAAAAAAATAGCATTAAAAAAGACGCAATTACTTAACCAATTCATAAATTGACTATTTTTGAGACACTTCCAAGCCAGGATTATTCACTAATTTTGAGTGATTAGAGTTACAAGTAAATAAATTGAGTTACTTATCACAAGGCACCAAGCTCTAACAACGTTTTACGAAACTTGTAAACAAATTAAATCGTCGACATTGTGAATCAGTGTTTAGTACTTTAGACTGTCCGACCCAACAAATTAAACCGCTGACGTCGTGAATCAGTGTACAGTTTTCAGATTCCCCTGCCCAACGAATTAAATCGCCGGCATTTTGAATCAGTGTGCAGTACTTCAAACTCCTCCACCCAATAAATAATACTCGAAAGAAATTCTTATTGGAAAGTTCCCCAGTCCCGGATTAATTTGCACAATTTGATTGACACACAAAATACGAAAGTGGAGTAATGAGTATGATTTTAAAGGGTAGTTTTGTAAACTTTTATATATAAAGTAAACAAATAGATTGGAGTGTGTTTATGGACAGATCAATTCCTCTGTACCATTTTTTTTTATGTTTCAAGATTATTCCATATTTTGAATCTTTAACACATGGATTCAGGGTTGTGGTGGTTCGTTAGATGTTTTTCTCCATTTCATTTGTCATTAATCTAGACTATAGAACATATAGTTATGCACCATATTTGGAACAGATGATATTGTGGGTTTATGGGTGGACTAAAATACAATGACATTTTGTGTAATATTGTGGATATTAAAATGATAAAGTTTATGAAGAACTTTCTATTTACATAGTGTACAAGTTATAATGAGACGTTCTAATTAGGAAAGTGTATAAGTTATTATGGGACGGAGAGAGTAAAAAGTACTCCCTCCTTCCCGCAATTACTTAACATTACTTGCACACTTCAGAAAATGATTTTTTTTTATAAACTTCAACCTCATAATATTCACAAAATTATACAAAATGTTATTACTTTTGGCCCCACACGTACACACAATTTAATTCTTTACATTACTTTACACATAAAAATTTACAAAATTACAACTCATATTTCTACAATAAGAGACTGTTTGGCTCAACTTATAAGCTCTTTAAAACAACTTATAAGTTGTCCTCAAAAAAAAAAAAAAACTTATAAGTTGACTAGGAACTTATAAACTTCTCAAATTTATTTGGTAAAATAAGATGTTTAACATCTTATAAAATCTTAGAATAAGCTCTAAAAAAATAAGTTGGGATGTTTCAACTTATTTTACTAAAATTAAATAAGCTATTATCCAATTCCACCACCCCAACCCGGTCCGTTCCCAACTCGACCATCTCAATAAAAAAAAAATTAAAAAATTGATAAGTTTCATTAGCTTAACATTTAACCAATTACTTATAAACTATTTAAAAATTATATTTTATAAGCTCTTAAAATAATTTATAAGATATTAGAGTTTATTCATTGTTTAAAAGAAGCTTAGCTAAACGGGCTTTAAATTTATTTTCTTAATATATGTATCATTGTACATGTGAAAGTAATGTTGAGACGAGTGGAGGGAATAGTTGGTTTATAATGAGCCGGACAAGTTAAAATGTAGTAGTATCACAAATCTCATGTCTCAGCCTCTCTCACACACCAAATCACCAGCACATATGTCATTTTACAATGATAATGCATTTACACATGGATTCCAATTTCCCTTTTCCTCATTTTAGTTAATTAATTAATTGAGTTTCCAACCGATTCTCAACTATTTAAGCGTCATTCACTCCGTCCTACCGTAGACGATTCTTCTTCTTTCCCTGAATCCCCCATTTTAGCAAAAAACAATATCCCACCCATTTCTCTTTCGTCCCAACTTCTTTTTTCTTGCCTCTCTTTTTTTCTCCTTGTGTGTGAGTTTTTTTGCCCTCAAACACAGCATGCTAACAGCTATAATTAAATGCACACACATACTGTTTGTTTAATTAATTTAATTTAGTTCTGGTATATATATATTTAAATATATATATTTAAATATGAGGTATGAGGAAATTTTTAATAAAAATGCAGGTTAATTGAGGAGTATCAGTTTCTTTGTACGAAAAGAGTCCGATATTTCTATCGATCGATATGGAGGGTAAATATGTCAGTGAAAAGTTTGAGAAAAGCTACTTCGACGTATTGGGGCTTTGCTGCACCTCAGAAGTCCCTTTGATTGAAAAAATTCTGAATTCATTGGATGGGATTAAAGATTTTTCAGTGATTGTGCCAACTAAGACTGTCATCGTCCTTCATGATTCCCTCCTAATTTCACAGCTCCAAATTGGTAATTTCGCTCTCTCTCACCTGAATTTTTAATCTTGAAATTAATTTGTGAAAATATATATAACATCATGCATTGTAAATTTTTATTTCGCAGCTCCAAATTGGTATATAATTATGAATCATAGATTCCATTCTCGTTCTCATACTCCCCCCACCCCTGAATTTTTATTCTTGAAATTAATTTTGTGAAAACTAACATCGATCATCCATTGTACTCCCTCAATTGGTCTAGTTTTTTTTTCCCCTCAAATTATAGTCATTTTACTTTTTAAAAATACAACTCCCTCCGTTTCTATATAACTTTTTTCATTTCATTTTTTTGGGTATTCTAATTAAAGAATAATAATAAAATAATAAAAATGAAGGATAATTTTGATTATTGAAATAGATGAAAAATGTATATGGAGTAATGAATTATATTTTTTGTAATATTGTATAAAAGTGAGGAAAAAATTATAAGCAGTGAATTACTTTTTTTATTTATGGAAAGAAAAATCGGATAGAAAAGAAAAATACTTAGAATGAAACAGGGGGAATATAATTTATCTAAAATGATGTATATTGAAATACAACTTTTTCATTTTATCATTTAATATTAATGATAGATAAGACACTAATTTTACATAAAATTCATAATTTCAAGTACAATAAAAATTTATAATTTCAAGTAAATAAATAATTTAAAGTGTTAATGTCTTTTTGTGAGATATAGGAAATGCTACCTACAAAAGAAAGAGTGGAAGTTAAAGGTATAACCTAAAAAGAGAAATAAATTTAGGTGTTTTACTTATCAATAATTTCACCTAATTTCCTCGAGGATTTGATTGGATTCTGCAGTGCTACTTTTGAAAATCTAATTACGTGATAGTATTTTGATTCCAAAATTAAATATGTCCAATTAAAAGCGGCACTATAGTGGTGGCCGGACGATTATGTTGATGTAGACGAGAACCAACAGGGACCAACTAATCAAAATGCACAATCTATTTTGTACCTATTAATAAGCTATAATTCTAAAATTTACCTATTAGCAAGTCTCCAAATTATTTTATACAAAACTGACTTTTTTTTATATAGTTAATATTTTCTTTTGAAGATATATAGTTAATATATTTTTAAAGATAAGGCATGTATGCATATCACTTGCATGGTGCACCATACAATTCCTTGTTTTAGTGCACCATATTAGACCTATTAAATATTAATTTACAAACACTTAAAATTTGTTTTTATTTTATGATTTCAGTGAATGCGCTAAACAAGGCGCGAATGGAAGCCAACGTTAGGATGTCAGGAAACGCCGCGTATAAAAACAAATATCCGAGCGGCTACGCAATTGCTTGCGGCGTATTACTTTTGGTATCTATGTTAAAGTACGTTAATCCCCGTCTAATGTGGTTCGCTGTTGCAGCAGTCGTGGCTGGAATTCCACCCGTCGCCCGCAAGGCTTTCGCAGCTCTACGCAACCGCAATCTTGACATTAACATCCTTGTTTTAATCACAGGTATTAAATTTAATTATGACTGAACCTAGTTAACTTTAAATGTTAGGTATAGTGCCCGAATTATTAATCATTATCGAATTTTATAATAGGGTCCATCTCGCTTTATTTTCTTGGTGCCTATAAAGTGATTTTATAAGTGCCTTTGTGATGTCATTGATTGAGGACATTTTTATTACTACTCTTTTTATTGAGGTTGATGAGCGTGTGTGTATATATGTATGAATTAATAAATAATATAATGAGGGGGTCTAATAAGCATTTAGGTACACGTTGCATTTATCGTGCATTTTCGAAATATACAACTTGTTATGCGGAAAAATATAATTTGTTTATACTTAATCGTGCAACTATTTTTATATATTAATTATTAGTTGCATGATTCAGCGTAAATAAATTGCATCTTTTAGTATAATAAATTGCATGTTTCTAAAATTTATTATGAATGCACGGTGCACCTAAATGTATACAAGATTTAGCCTAATATAATGGGTCGGTTTTTTGTGTACATGCAATTTAAGTGTAATTTTTTAAACGTTCAACTGGTTTACATTTAAACGTTCAATTTTTTCGATATAAAACAAGTTGAACAATCTGATGTAAATAAACTGAGTATTTAAAAAAACAAATGACACATCTTAAAAATATATTTGAGTTGTACGGTACGGTATATTTGGTGCAAGGTTTTGCCTTAACGAGTATGGCGTGATGTGTCTTGCAAAAGTTGTGTTGATAATTAGTAATTAAATGTTTCCTTTTTCTGAAAGAGTAATTAATTAAATACTCCATTTAGCAAAAGGTGGAATAGTGGATTTGGAAAAATTTAATTCCATTATCCTTTTTTATGGACTTCCGACTCACATTTCGATGGCAGTGTTTGCAGTTATTATTTTATTAAGGACTTGTAGGAAAATTAGTAAAGGTCAATTTGGAAATAAAAGTCCTTTTTATGAAGATTTCAAAATTATAAGTGTTGGCTAAAAATCCACTCTTAAGATGAGTTTCCAGAACGCCCTACAAATATAAGTTTCACAAGATGGTTAGGTCTTGTATGCACCCGGGTGCACTGTGTACTCATAGTGCATTTTAAAAGCGTGCAATTTGTTATGTTGAAAAGTGCGACTTATGTACACAAAAAATGCAACTGTTAATATGGGAACATGATTGTATGATTCTGTTTGGAATAATTGCACATTTCTGTTTTGTATAATTGCACGTTTTTAAAATGCACTATGAGTACACGGTGCACCCGGGTGCATATGAAACCCACTTTCACAATATAAATATATGGGTTAGAATTGTAAATAAAGTATTACTCCCTCATTCCCATATTAATTTGTACAATGTCCCAGATTAATTTTTACGCTAATGTGGGCATGGAAAAAAAATTATTTGTTATTTTGTTAAAGTGAAAATAAACAATTTTTTGAGTGAAAATTATCATTTTAACAAAATAACAAATAATTTTTTTCTTAAAATAAAACAATAAATATGATATTTGAGTCATATCAATTTTAATTGTGTGGTTATGAGTTATTTGTATTACGAAAAATAATGACATAAATTATAAATAAGTGTATATTATGAGATTAAAAATTATGAATAAAGTTTTCGTTTTTGAGTGTGAATATTAGTGTAGGACAAAAAAAAAGTGTAAAAATTAATTTGGAACTGTGGAAGTATTAATTTTTTTAAAGAAATTTTATTTACAAATTTTAATTTGAAATTTATTTTTAAGTAGAGTTAGCAATTCAATCCTCCCAACTCGGTCAAGCCCATTGGGCCAAAATATTATTGGGCTAGATCGGCCCGGCCCAAACCCTTTTCGGAACTAAAAAATTAAGCCAAGTCTAGCTCTATTTAAGCTGATGCGCTAACAAGGCAGCATAATCCATAATTCAATTTTTTATTTTTTCGATAAAAAATGCATCTTTACAAATTTAAAAATCTAAATAATTAAACAATATACAAGTTCAATCTACTTACACATTACTAAAAAATTATCCTATAAATCGATTTTTGTATTGCTATAATAGCCTAAAATAGTGAAACTCAAATTTAAAAACGTCAAAAGAAATTGACAATGTATAAAAAAAATATAAAATAATTGGGACAATTTGACCACCAAGGCCCGTCGGGCCAAATTGACCCAACCCATCATGCAAATGAATGGATCAGGGCAGAATTGATCGAATTCAATTTTAGCATATATTTTTTAAGTCCAGTTCGTTACCTTCGGGGAAGGTTGGATTGGCCGGTTGGGATAAGCTCGAATTGTCAGCTCTATTTTTAAGTACGCAATATAGGTGTCAAGTGAAAAGATAGGAAGAAAAAATTAATTTGTCTATTACACATAGAAAATAAATTAGAAAAATATAATTCTTCTGTAAAACTTGTCCATATTAAAAAATTGATATCATTACACTTATAAATTGATATAACTATTCTTATAAATAAATACTTATATAATGCTACGATTTTAATTAACAAGTGTAATGCAATCAGTTGATATTTATAGTATTACTTTATAAATGTAGTGTTATAAATTTCATATGATGAACAAATTTTATAGGAAATTTACTCAAATAATTACTCCCTCCGTCCTGGTGTAATTATCTCGTTTCTTTTTGTTGTTTTATTTAAAGAATAATAATAAAATAATAAAAATTAAGGGTAGTTTTGAGTATTGGGAGAGAGGAAAAAGGTATGTGGAGTAATGAGTGACATTTTATGTAATATTGTGTGAAAATTGAGGATAAAAATTATGGGTAGTGAAGTTACTTTTTTCTTTTATGAAATGTGAAAGTTATAGTGGGACGTCTATAAAAAAAACGAGACAATTATAATGGTACGGATGGAGTATTATGTTTACGCAAAAGTTAGTAAAAAAAAGCATTATTCATCCTTTTTGTCTTTGCAAACCTTGCGTAGCATTTGTCAGCTTCTTCTGGCAGCATATTTTATTTCGAAAAAAAAAAAAAGTATACCCACTTTTATTGAAAATTAAAGATATCTATTGATTTCATATAAAAACAAAGATATCTACCCATTTTTTAAATAAAAATACATATATGACCTTATTAGAAAAAAAATATATATACCCACACCACATAGCCCACACTCTTATTTCTTTAAAAATTAATTAAATGATACACTATTTCTCTTTTATTTAAATTTATTAGATATATACATCTTTATTTATTTTTGTCATATCTTAATTTTTTAAATTAAATTAAAAAATATTAAATAATTTATTATAATAAAATTTAATATATTGTTAATATATTAAATAAATAAATAATCATTTTATATTAAAATAGTAATAAATAAATTTAACTATGTGGATCAATTATCTTTTTTAATTCTTTACAGTTATAAATATTATTAATTCACTTCCGAAAATTGAATAATTTTTTTCGAATAATAATTTTTACTTAACCAAATAATTGTATTTTATTGATCTCATATTCTTAATTTTAAAATTTAAAATTTATAATATGCATTTAAATGTAATATTTGATTAATATATATATATATATATATATATATATATATATATATATATATATATATATATAAAATGGATAGGGTAGTGATGGGTGAAGGTATTTTTGGATGAAAAATATAAAATGGGTATATTTTTTTTTTATTATAGGAATGAATATAAACATTTTTATTGTTATAAGGGTGGGTATATTTGTCCTTCTTCACTTTTATTTCTAAAGTAGAAACGAAGTTTGGGAGGGAAAATTGCATAATATGGGCATTATTATCCTTTTATGTATATTAGAATTGTGTGCACGATTTGTATACTTAATTTATTCTTTTTAATGCTTTCAGAAAAATTATCCTTTAATACTTAATTTACTATAATATATGTTATATTTTTCATTTTTTTTTCATATGGTAAACTAAACCGACTATAAAAACTTAATGTTACTATATATATTCAAATTCAATTTCATTAATACTTATGATTAATGTACCATATTAAATAACTTAGTTTTATTATATTATTTATTAACAATATATCAGAGTGAAAAGAATTTTGTTCAATTTTGTTTTAATAAAGATAGGAGATAACATACAATTCTTTGGTTGCATAATTTTCGATTTTTTTTAAAAACAAATTTAGAAGCTTATGGTTTCGTTTTGTTTTTACATGGCAACATATTCTTTTTTACTTTAAAAATTAGAAAACAACTTTGAGCCGGAAAATCTTAACCTTACTATCTTGGATATGTTACTGCTTTCATCTTTTAACTATATTTTTCCAACATCACTGTTACACACAAAAAATATCACTGTTATGTATAAAAATTATCACTCTTTAAAAAAATAATAAAAAAAATAACAGTAATATTTTTTGTACATAACTGTAATCGAATTCATTTATAGACCTGATTTACTTACTCTACTACCTAAGCAAAACAAATATACACTAAATAATTTCAAAACAGTCATGAATATTATGGGGAAAAAAAACTTTAAAAAGTACAAAGTCAAAAAAAGAAAAAAAAACTCTAGGTTCAAATCTGTTTTTTAGTACAAAGTTTTTTTTTTTTCAAACAAAGTACAGTTTTTTTTGTACGTTAGAGTAAATAAAAATTGCATTTGTACCTTAGAGTTATTACTTCCTATTTTTTGTACGTTAGAGTCATTATCTCCAATATTATTAAGCAAAAATTTTCCAGCAAAGTTTTAGAATGATTGTGAATGTTTTATTAGATTTGAAGCCTGTACAAAGAAGATAAAATGCAAATCACTGTTTAATATTGTAACTTATATGCAACTTTACATTGTAAAATATTTTCAAATGCTTTTTTAATTTGTTACAAGCTTCTCTAAGAACTTATATCACTTCTTGCAGTTGCTGGATCAATTGCTCTTGGTGACTACTGGGAAGCTGCGACTATCGTCTTTCTGTTCACAATATCCGAGTGGCTCGAATCAAGGGCAAGTCATAGGGTATGTGTGTGTGTGTGTTTTATTTTTCTTTTCCATTGTGTATGTAGAAATTTTCTTATTTAGATAGTTAGCTATATATATGAGACACCCTGTTGGGTTGAAAACTCAGATGACATTATAATATAAATATTTCTCCGTTAAAAATAAAATTCTAGATTCGTCTGTGGTGTTAATGCTGATAACTTGCTTATTCGTTGTCTCACAGTTTCTCTTTCGTTACAAGTTTGTGATGATGTACATTTTCCGTGATCATGTAGGCAACTGCAGTTATGTCGTCTTTAGTTAACGTAGTACCACAGAAAGCCGTCTTAGCTGAGACGGGAGAAGAAATTAATGCAGATGAAGTGAAGTTGAACACCTTGTTAGCTGTAAAAGCTGGAGAAGTTATACCTATAGATGGAGTGGTTGTAGAAGGCGATTGTGAAGTCGACGAGAAGATTCTTACCGGAGAATCTTTTCCCGTGACGAAACAGAAAGATTCTGTTGTCTGGGCTAGCACCATCAATCTTAATGGTATCCTTTTTATACTGTTTTTCTCCTGTCTCTCTCAGTTTAGTGTAAGATGGAGTTCGATTTTGATATGTCGTTTTTCAGGCTATATATGTATGAAGACGACGGCTATGGCAGAAGATTGTGCGGTGGCAAGAATGGCGAAGATTGTAGAAGAGGCTCAGAACAACAAGTCTAGAACTCAAAGGTTGATGGACAAGTGTGCTACGTACTATACACCAGGTGAGTGATCGATGGGGTTAAAAAGTTTTTTGGTCCTATAATTTGTTAGACTGTCCAATTTTGCTCTAAAAAGTTAACTTTTTCGATTCAGTCCAATTTCGGCCCAAAAACGGAAAAATAAAATTATGTCGTATTATGTCACGCGAATGTTATGTGAGAATTTAATTTGTGGCCAAATTTGCATTGTAAACAAGTTATGGTGTCAAAATTGGACATTCGTGTGACATAAAACGATATTGTTTTCAATTTTCCGACAATTTTGAGGCAAAATGGACAATTTAAAAAAAAAAAAAAGTTGACAAAAATTGAACAGCAGACAAGTCACGAGACGAAAAACTTTTATCATGCATGGATGAGTATCATGTGTAACCAATTATGCAATTTTTACGCGTTGCAGCGATTGTGGTGATATCGGCTTCTTTGTCAATCGTGCCTTTGGCGTTCCATGTTCATGACAAGAAGCAATGGTACCACTTGGCTCTCGTTGTTCTGGTGAGCGGATGTCCGTGCGCGCTTCTTCTGTCCACCCCGGTTGCCATGTTCTGCGCGCTCTCAAAAGCAGCAACGCTCGGCGTTCTGTTCAAAGGAGCGCAGCATTTCGAGACTCTTGCAAAGATTAAAATCATGGCGTTTGACAAAACTGGGACGATAACCAGAGGAGAGTTTCTCGTGGCAGATTTCAAGTCTCTTAGGGATGACATTAGCTTAGAAGACCTGCTATATTGGTATCTTAATTTTCTGATATTTGATCAATTTTATCATTATTCCATTTCTAAAAATGTTGCTTCATCTTTTTAACTGTTCATGTTATCAATATCATGAAATCGAAGGATATCGAGCATTGAGAGCAAATCGAGCCATCCAATGGCGGCTGCTTTAGTTGATTTTGCAAGAGGACGTGCAGTCGAGCCAAAGCCTGAAGAAGTCGAAAATTTTCAGAATTTTCCCGGTGAAGGGATTTCCGGTAGAATTGGAGACAATGAATTGTATATCGGAAACGTGAAAATCGCTTCAAGAGCAGGGTGCACAGCAGGTGAAACACTCGATTTCTACCCTCGATAAATAGCATTTTCCAAAAGAATGTACCTGTTCGAATCTTTAGCATTTTTAGCAAGTAACACTACTTGTATGTTCACATGCAGTTCCCAATCTAGAAGGCTATGATATAGAAGGAAAGTCTGTTGGTTACGTCTTCTGGGGATCGTCTCCAGCTGTCGTCTTCTGTCTCTCTGATGCATGTCGGACGGGAGCAAAGGAAGCAATCCAACAACTGAAGTCCATGGGCATCAAGACTGTGATGTTAACTGGAGATTGTCAAGGAGCCGCTAAACGTGCTCAAGAACAGGTAAAATAACATTCTTTCTCTAAATTTAACTCAATATTCTCTTCAATGATGGAGTGTTTTGTCAATACTCAATGCTGATGATAAACTTTTGGCAAATATCTCTACACACGTGTAATATTGACTCAATTCTGAAGAAGTATTAGTTCGCATGAATAAAAGTATTAGTTTCTAGCCTGAATAGTATTAGTACATTTTAGTATACAACTAATTTTTTCATCATATGAACTGATACTTTTCTTCACACAAACTAATACTTTTCACCATATTTTTTTCTATGATCCGCAAACAAATATAGAAAAACAGCTTGATTGAAATTTTTTAGTCAAAATTGAGTTAAAATTGCACCAGATATAAAAACTCAGGACACATGCCTAAATCCGAATTGAGAATTTACATTCATTGCTCTATATTCATCAGTTAGGGGGAGCTTTAGACGAGATTCGAGCACAACTTCTACCAGAGGACAAAGCAAGTGTGATAAAGGAGCTTCAGAAAGAGGGCCCCACAGCCATGATCGGCGATGGCCTCAACGATGCCCCTGCTTTAGCAACAGCAGACATCGGGATCTCCATGGGCGTATCGGGCTCAGCTCTAGCAACGGAGTCGGGGGACATTGTTCTCATGTCGAACGACATCCAACGAATTTCCAAAGCTTTTCGTATTGCAAAGCAAGTTCGCAGAAAAATCATCGAGAACGTGGTGATATCGATTACAACCAAGGCTGCAATTGTCGGACTAGCCATCGCCGGCCATCCCCTCGTTTGGGCCGCCGTTTTAGCCGATGTTGGGACGTGCCTTTTGGTGATCTTCAACAGCATGCTACTACTTAAAGGAACAGGACAAAAATGCTGCGGTTCCAAGAAGTGCGGTTCGTTCGGTAGTTCCAAGGCAGGGTCATGTGGGAGCCATAAATGCTCGGATTCTGGCGGGCCCCACGCCCACGGTTCGCATTCTCACAAGCATGAATGTTCCGGAAACAAGAAACACTCGAGTTGTGAGGAAGAGCATGGCCATGAAGGCCATCATCATCATCATACACACAATGAGAAAGATGAAAAAGATCATAGTTCGGGACCAAAGAAATCGGAAAGCTGCGATGAAACAACAAATTGCGAGCATCACCAAGAAACGACGCCTGACAAGAATCATGAGCACGATGATCACAGCGGGACAACGTTAGACGGTCACAAAAACAAGTGTTGTGAGAAATCTCCAAGAAAACACCAACATTCTTCCAAACATTGCAATGGTGGTGATACCTTGGGCTCTAACAAGAGTACGGAGTGCAGCGCGGTTTCCACGGCGCATCGTGGATGCTGCGAAAGCTACACAAGGGAATGCTGCACCAGAAATGGAAAAGTAGAGAGTAATTTCAGGGGAGGTTTATCAGAAATAGTCATTGAGTAATTAATGTTTAGTTGTGTGTATGTAAGTTAGAATATTTTCTGCACTTAGCTTTGATTTATATTTATGTCAGAAAAACATCTTAGTCTTTAAAGAGGGTAAGAATTGCTGCATCTGAAAGTGTAATGTATCAATCTGGAGAAAGAAGGAATTATGTATCTTCTTTCTAATTGAATAAATGAATGGCTTGAAAAGTCATGATCTTTATCTTATAATTTCTCTGTAATGATTTGATTTTTATAACAGCTTATCTGCATTTTCCACTGCTTATCATTTTTTATTGTTTAAGAATCGATGTATTTCAAAATGGTTGCACTCGTTAAGCCCTTTTGGCACAGCTTATAAGCTTTTGAAAATAGCTTATAAGTTGTTTACGTAACTTATAAGCGTTTTAATTTTGTTTGATAAAATAAGATATTTAACATCTAATTATAAGTTTTTAAAATAAGTTTTTTAAAGCTTATAAGCTCCAAAAAAATAAGTGTGGATATCTCAATTTATTTTACAAAAATTGTTTAATTTTAAACCCATCCCAACCAGACCCGGCCCGAACCCGACTCAAGCATCTTAATATAAAAAAATAAAATATAATTATTTTATATTATATTAAAATAAAAAAATATATATTTAAAAAACTTATAAACTTTATTAGTCATGTTTATTTTTATTTTTTTTATTATTGTTACTCCCTCTGTCCAAATTTGTTGGTGGGTATTCTAATCTTTTTTACTTTATTATTACAGTATATGATTTTTTTTTGTACAAGTAATAACATGATATCTAATTTTGATATGTTGAGAGTAGATATAGTTAAAAAAAAGAGTGTAGTTACTTTATTCTCTTTTATGAAAAGGGGTAAACAAGTTTAGGACGGTGAGAGTATTTATTAATTTTTTTTTCTTTTTTTATTAGAATTTTTATTATTTTTTAGAAAAATTAGTTTTTATTATATTTTTTTATTTTAAAAAGTAACACCCTCCGTCTCGTAAATACTTGCACACTTTCCTTTTTTTTGGACATCCCACAATAAACTGAACTCTCAAAATATACACAATTTTACACAAAATGCCACTATTTTTTTATCCACCCGTACACACAATACCTATTTATTTACTTTGGGAGTGTTTAGTTCACGGGATTTGATTGATTAGGTGTGATAGGATTGAGTGGGATTGAGTAAGATTCAATTGATTGAACTGGATTTGTTTGAATCAATATATGTGTTTGGATTGTAGGATTAGATGAGATACCTATTGAAATGTCATAAACACCCTGGAATCTGTGTTGCACGGGTACGGGTGCGGGGTGCAAATACGATACGATTCGGGTGCGGGGATTCGTAAATTTTCAAATTTTTTGGATACGATACGCCAAGGATACGTCAATTTTTTTAATTTAATTATATATATCACCTGTAATAATATTAAAAAATTTACAACAATTATATATAACACATGTAATTAACCAGGTGGCTTAGCGTTTCAAATTTACCTCAATTGAGTGGGAGACCCAGGTTCGATTCCCTTTGGGTACGAATTGGAGTATGGGAGTTATAAGGTGGCTTGGTGAATTTGTGGAGTGTTTGGGTGCTTGGTGTACTAACTACTAACATCTAACAACTAACTTTGTCCGATCAAAAAAAATATATAACACATGTAATAATATCAAGAGTATTTAAAACACATGTACTAATATCAAGGAATTCATCTCATAAGTAACAAAACAACAATTAGATCGAATATCATCAACCTACACAAGTCATAAATCATAATAAAAGATTAATAAATTTTAATATTTAATAAGTTTTAGAGTGTGTACTTCAAATTATTAGTAAGTTTTAATTTTTTACAAAAAAAAAAACCCCAAAATTTAATAAATTTTACAAAAAAACCCCGATACGCGTATTCGATAGTAAAAAAAATAAAAAAAAAAATTGGGATTCGCCACGTGGCGAATCGGGTGCAAATCCTAGGCGAATCCCACCCCAGGCGAATCCGATACTGCATACTGTTAATTTTTTAAGAATCTGTGCATTAGTGTCTGGAATTGAATTGAAACAGCACACTTCATTCTTGTGAATTTATTCAAACAATAGAAGGACAATTTGTAATTTTGCACTTGAGATATGTTCTATACCACCTTTCACATGGGTTGGCATATCCATCCATGGAGCCCCTCAGTTCTAGAACCCCTCAGTTACGCGTATCCGATAGTAAAAAAAAAAAAAAATTGGGATTCGCCACGTTGCGAATCGGGTGCAAATCCTACTTGAATCCGATACTGCATACTGTTAATTTTTTAAGAATCCGTGTATTAGTGTCTGGAATTGAATTGAAACAGCACACTTCATTCTTGTGAATCTATTCAAACAATAGAAGGACAATTTGTAATTTTGCACTTGAGATATGTTCTATACCACCTTTCACATGGGTTGGCATATCCCTCCATGGAGCCCCTCAGTTCTAGAACCCCTCAGTTCCTCCCTCCGCCACCCCCCCTCTCCAATTTGCTATAGAAATTCATTGAAATCGTATTGAAGAAGTAGTGAAGATCGTCCTAGAGTTTATAGGCTACAAAATTATGGTTTTATGTGTGTGTTTAATATTATTCTACGTGAAACAAAGATATAGAATGTAATTTTTTGTGATTTTTTTTGCGATGACAGTGTTGGTTGGCAAATAACTAATACTATGAAAAAGAAAAACCCTAGAACCATAAGACCACAAGCCGATCTAGAGGCCGGGGCCCCAAAAATCATGCTAGGGTAAAATTATCCTTAGGGCAAAACCCCTAGTCAAGGGAAAAAGATAACCCCTAGTCAAGGGAAAAAAATAACCCCTCTATAGAGAGTTACCCCACAGCACGAAGGTAACCTCCAAAAAACGAAACCAATAAAATTTACAAACGAAAATACTCCTTATTCATATCCGAGTAAAGAACATTAGAAAGGAAGTCTAGACAGGTCCAGAACCACTACTGTATAACACCAAATTTAGAAAGACGATCCGCACCCAAGTTACCCTCACGAAAGATGTGGGTAATCCGGATGTTAAGCACAAGTCGGAAGTTTTCCACTTGACTCCATAGGGCCTGTAATCGCCAAGGTACCGATGTCGGGCCCTCCTTAAGTGATCAAACAGTGAGCTCCGAGTTCGTCTAAATCTATAAGTTAAATCAACCACATTTCACTGCAAAATGAATAGCATGGAAACAGACAGCCAACTCAGCCTCAAACGGAAACCCCGACCAGCAGATCGAGAGAAAGAAACTACGAAGAAACCCCTCGAGTTCCGAAATAGGGACCCAAGATGCAAAAGGCCAGGGGAACCGAGGCACTACCATTTGTATTGAACTTATACCATCCAGGAGAGGGTGGGAGCCAACGAAAGCTGATCGGAGCACGTGTAGGATGGCAGACACCTTGAAGGCGGAGACGTTGAAGAATAGCTAACTCACGGACATCGTTCCTCATGTGGCCAACTGCAAAGCTATCAATCTCTTTCACCAGATTCAAGAAGTTAATCATGCAACCATGGTAAGTAGGACATACATCTTTGAATACAACATTATTACGAGTCTTCCAAATCACCCAGATCAAAGTAATAAAGGACAAGCGCCACACACTATGTACCTATTTCCCGAAGGAGATCCAGGTAGCTTGTAGAAAAATATCCAAGAACCCAAAATTATAATCCAACACAATATCGAAAATATTGGTGGCGTGGTGGGATGGGCTAGTCAAGACTTGCCTAAAAAATTCAAAATCGCCGGTTAAAATTGGCAGTTCACCGTTTCGGAACCGAACAATTGAAACTGCCTGGAACCGGAATCGAAATTGAAAAAATGGCAGTTCGGTTTCGATTCCTAGATATGAAAAAACCGAAACTGGTGGTTTGCCAGTTCAAACCGTCGATTTAGTGTTTTATTTTATTTTTTTATAATTTTGAAAACATGATTAGACGGTCGAAAAAAAGGGACAAATTGATCAACGACCTATAAAATATGACCGTTGGAACCGAAAACCACCAGTTTCGAAACAAAATCGTCAGAAGCGGCGGTTTCGGTTCCAAACCGCCAGTTTCAACGGTTACTTTTACTTTTTTTAAAAAAAATTGTTGATTTCTTCAAAAATTTGACCGTTGGAAACTTGGAAATGCTGATTTTTTTCCTTTTTTTAATTTTTTTTTTCATCTTCTATAAATAATGGCTTCATTTGAGTGTATTTCTCACATCAAATTGATCCAATTGAATTAATTTGTCTCTTATCTCTTGCTCTACCATCTTGATCTTGTCAATTATCAATCTTTCATCTTGCAATGTTATATTATATAGTGATACTTTATAGTTATACTAGTGATACTTTATAGTTATACTACTAATACTATATCTAAAAAAAATTAGCTACTATATTATACACACAAAAAAAAAAATCTTCTTCAAGAGGAGGAAGAGGGGGTCAAGTAAAGGGTCAAATGCCTTTCAATTTTCAAATAATCCCTCTACCACCTCACTTGGATGATGATGTTAATATTTGATGGGATGAAGTAAGTGTAGAGCAGTTTCTTGGTGTTGGTGGTACTACTCCTCAAGAGAGTGGTACTACTCAAGAGGGTGGAGCTCAAGAAGGAGGAGAAGAAGGTGGATGGGGAGAAGGAGGAGGAGGAAGAGTTCTATCATCTGAAATATTTTCTGTTCATTTCAATAGAAGGTGGAAACCGATAAAAAAAATATCTTCAATTTTTTTTGTAACCATTGTGATCAAGTTTACAAATTTTAAAAAGGTGGAGGTTATGGAACATTGTAAAGTTGAGATTTCTACATCTCAAACTCAACTGCGTGGATTCTCGGCGTCTTGCGATGGAGGTGAGGTAAGTAGTACTACTTTATTTCGTTATGCTGAAAAATATTGCTAGAAGAGAATTGACTAAATTAATTTGTGCTAAACATCTTCCTTTACATTTGCAAATGATCTTCATTTAAAAAAATGGGTAAAGACCGCTTATAATCCTAGTGCAATTTTTTTTTTTGCATTATACACTTACTCGTGATATTGATAAAATGGCGGCCGAAATTAGGGTTGAAATGACTAATATGTTTGTTAGATTAGAACAAAAAGTTTCTATATGTTCGGATGTTTGGAGTGATAGTTTTCAAGAGCATCATTATATGCGTATTACTTGTCATTAGATTGACAATTCATGGACTATGCAAAAGTGATTAATTGTATATAGGGAGTTTGATGTGGAACATTTCGCTATTAATATTTTTTATAGTGAGTTATGTTCTATACCACCTTTCACATGGGTTGGCATATCCCTCCATCGAGCCCCTCAGTTCTAGATCCCCTCAATTCCTCCCTCCCCCCCCCCTCTCCAGTTTGCTATAGAAATTCATTGAAATCGTATTGAAGAAGTAGTGAAGATCGTCCTAGAGTTTATAGGCTACAAAATTATGGTTTTATGTATGTGTTTAATATTATTCTACGTGAAACAAAGATATAGAATGTAATTTTTTGTGATTTTTTTGCGATGACAGTGTTGGTTGGCAAATAACTAATACTATGAAAAAAAAAGAAAAAGGAAAACCCTAGAGCCATAAGACCACAAGCCGGTCTAGAGGCCGGGGCCCAATAAATCATGCTAGGGTAAAATTCTCCTTAGGGCAAAACCCCTAGTCAAGGGAAAAAGATAACCCCTAGTCAAGGGAAAAAAATAACCCCTCTATAGAGAGTTACCCCACAGCACGAAGACCTCCAAAAAACGAAACCAACAAAATTTACACACGAAAATACTCCTTATTCATATTCGAGTAAAGAACATCAGAAAGGAAGTCTAGACAGATCCAGAACCACTACTGTATAACACCAAATTTAGAAAGACGATCCGCACCCAAGTTACCCTCACGAAAGATGTGGGTAATCCGGATGTTAAGCACATGTCAGAAGTTTTCTACTTGACTCCATAGGGCCTGTAATAGCCAAGGTACCGATGTCGGGCCCTCCTTAAGTGATCAAATAGTGAGCTCCGAGTTCGTCTCAATCTATAAGTTAAATCAACCACATTTCACTGCAAAATTAATAGCATGGAAACAGACAGCCAACTCAGCCTCAAACGGAAACCCCGACCAGCAGACCGAGAGAAAGCAACTACGAAGAAACCCCTCGAGTTCCGGAATAGGGACCCAAGATGCAAAAGGCCAGGGGAACCCGAGGCACTACCATCTGTATTGACCTTATACCATCCAGGAGAGGGTGGGAGACAACGAAAGCTGATCGGAGCACGTGTAGGACGGCAGACACCTTGAAGGCGGAGACGTTGAAGAATAGCTAACTCACGGACATCGTTCCTCATGTGGCCAACTGCAAAGCTCTCAATCTCTATCACCAGATTCAAGAAGTTAATCATGCAACCATGGTAAGTAGGACATACATCTTTGAATACAACATTATTACGAGTCTTCCAAATCACCCAGATCAAAGTAACAAAGGACAAGCGCCACACACTATGTATCTATTTCCCGAAGGAGATCCAGGTAGCTTGTAGAAAAATATCCAAGAACCCAAAATTATAATCCAACACAATATCGAAAATATTGGTGGCGTGGTGGGATGTGCTAGTCAAGGCTTGCCTAAAAAATTCAAAACCGCCGGTTCAAATTGGCGGTTCACCGGTTCGGAACCGGACAATTGAAACTGCCTGGAACCGGAATCGAAATTGAAAAAATGGCGGTTCGGTTTCGATTCCTAGATATGAAAAAACCGAAACTGGTGATTTGCCAGTTCAAACCGTCGATTTAGTGTTTTATTTTTTATTTTTATAATTTTGAAAACATGATTAGACGGTCGAAAAAAGGGGACGAATTGATCAACGACCTATAAAATGTGACCGTTGGAACCGAAAACCACTAGTTTCGAAACAAAACCGTCCGAACCGGCGGTTTCGGTTCCAAATCGCCAGTTTCAACGGTTACTTTTACTTTTTTTTTAAAAAAAATTGTTGATTTCTTCAAAAATTTGACCGTTGGAAACTTGGAAATGCTGATTTTTTTTCCTTTTTTTAATTTTTTTTTTCATCTTCTATAAATAATGGCTTCATTTGAGTGTATTTCTCACATCAAATTGATCCAATTGAATTAATTTGTCTCTTATCTCTTGCTCTACCATCTTGTTCTTGTCAATTATCAATCTTTCATCTTGCAATGTTATATTATATAGTGATACTTTATAGTTATACTAGTGATACTTTATAGTTATACTACTAATACTATATCTAAAAAAAATTTAGCTACTATATTATACACACAAAAAAAAAAATCTTCTTCAAGAGGAGGAAGAGGGGGTAAAGGAAAGGGTCAAATGCCTTTCAATTTTCAAATAATCCCTCTACCAACTCACTTGGATGATGATGTTAATATTCGATGGGATGAAGTAAGTGTAGAGCAGTTTCTTGGTGTTGGTGGTACTACTCCTCAAGAGAGTGGTACTACTCAAGAGGGTGGAGCTCAAGAAGGAGGAGAAGAAGGTGGATGGGGAGAAGGAGGAGGAGGAAGAGTTCTATCATCTGAAATATTTTCCGTTCATTTCAATAGAAGGTGGAAACCGATAAAAAAAATATCTTCAAAATTTTTTGTAACCATTGTGATCAAGTTTACAAATTTTAAAAAGGTGGAGGTTATGGAACATTGTAAAGTTGAGATTTCTACATCTCAAACTCAACTGCGTGGATTCTCGGCGTCTTGCGATGGAGGTGAGGTAAATAGTACTACTTTATTTCGTTATGATGAAAAATATTGCTAGAAGAGAATTGACTAAATTAATTTGTGCTAAACATCTTCCTTTACATTTGCAAATGATCTTCATTTAAAAAAATGGGTAAAGACCGCTTATAATCCTAGTGCAAATTTTTTTTTTGCATTATACACTTACTCGTGATATTGATAAAATGGCGGCCGAAATTAAGGTTGAAATGACTAATATGTTTGCTAGATTAGAACAAAAAGTTTCTATATGTTCGGATGTTTGGAGTGATAGTTTTCAAGAGCATCATTATATGCATATTACTTGTCATTAGATTGACAATTCATGGACTATGCAAAAGCGATTAATTGTATATAGGGAGTTTGATGTGGAACATTTCGCTATTAATATTTCTCATAAAATATGTACGGTTTTGGAAGATTACAACATTACTACAAAAAAAAATTCAATTTCATTTGATAATGCAAGTGCTAATACGACTAATATAGATGAACTTATTCAAATTTGTCAACCATCAATTGGTGGAAGTTTTTTTCATGTTAGATGTATTTGTCATATTCTAAATTTGTGTGTTCAAGATAGTTTAAATGTTTTAAAAGAATATGTTACCCTATTAGAAGCACAATTTCTTATTTGGTTAGACATTCAAAAGTTTTTTTATGAAAATATATTAGTAATTTCGTTATAAAGTATTAGATGTTCTAATATAAAGTATTAGTTGCGAAACAGGTGCATGGTAAATTATTTTTAAATTCTATATATGATTATTAAGATCTTCCAATCATACATAAATTATTATTTAGTGTGAAAAAAAAATTACTTTTTTTAAAAATTATATAAAGACTATAGATATATTTTGCATTATTTATTCACATATTATATATGTATTTTTTAATTTTTAGATGTTACATATATATTATTTGATTTGAAAAAAAAAAATTATTCATTATTTTTAAAAAAATATATACGGATTCTATATATTTTTTTCAATTCCAAGAATTTTACAAAGCACATCACTTTTTTTATCGAGTTTTAGCAAGTGAGTTGTTTATTAATATTTAAAATGATAAAGTGATTTTTAAGGAGGGGTATAATATATCCACCTCTCATCTATCATATGCATCTTTAAAAGTTACTTTATCCTTTTAAATACTACTAAAAAACTCGTTCGCAAAAATGTGAATGAACAGTGTTGTAACACCCCAAACATTACTATATGAATTATTAAGATGTATAGCTATTATTTTTAATAAATTAGACTAATTAGGAGAGAAAATCGAATAATTAGTGGTACTACTCATGTCATGTGCTGGGTCATGCATATATATATTTATGTTCTCTACAATACCCATTTACTTTATTATAGTAAGAGTTGTTATGATAATAAGAATATTAATAAATATTATACATAATGAATGATGGGGATATGAAGAAATTGAGAGTATAAAACATATATAGGGACAGCGCTGCACCTTCCAAGGCATAGACTATTATTATTAAAATAAAAATTAGAAAAAAAAAACTTCAAGCATAAGTTAGTGAGGCGGTGGTGACTAATTGTTAAGATAAAGTCTTCAATATTATATTGCTTTTCAAAATAAAAACGAAGATAGAGGAGAAGGGTTTAGTTGCGTTGGAGCTCGAAACTTCGAGGAAGAAACACAAACAAGTGAATCAATTCACTCCCTCTCAGTAGATTCAAGACGCCATCTCTAATATGGTAATTAGTTGTTCTTCTTTACTAATAGATCTTTATAAATACAAAACAAGAAAAGAAGGATAATTGTTGGATTTTATATATATACACACATATGCGTAGATATTAGTATACTTGGGGGTTTTAATTATTCAGTAAGTATACGTATAAATACATGTGTTTATAATTATTATTCTATATAAACCTTCGTTGTAGTAATTTCAGTCCCTAGACTAGATATATGCAAAATAATCAAATCTTTCCTATAATTAATAATTGGTTTTCGGAACTTCCACAACTTTGGATATCCATCGGTTAATTAGTATGTTTTAAGGGCTTGTTATAAGATTATCCAGGTTATGTAATATTTTGTAGGCTTTCGACAGAATTTGAGACTCTTGGGACTAGCTTTATCAAGGGTGACGAACTTGAGGATAATAAGGGGTATTGCATTGCATCGTTTATTGCAACTTCTATTTTTAAGGTGAGGGCAATCTCCACTCTTCACTGGGTGAAACATTTCAAGTTATAATTGCTATGTTAAAATGTTTTATGTGAAAGATGAATGCCATGAATATGCAAGCTCATGACTATTATGTAATGTATGCTAATTCCAAGTCGGGTGATGCCCGTCATCTAATCTAACTGTATGTCAAGTCGGGTGATGCCCGTCATCTAATCTAATTGCAAGCCAAGTCGGGTGATGCCCGTCATCTAATCTAACTATAAGCCAAGTCGGGTAATGGCCCGTGATACAGTACATGTTTTTCATGAGCTACATTTGAATGTTACGTATTATTCACATATGTCTTTTAGCAGTGCAATCATTGATGTTTTCCTCACTGAGTGTATTTCAAACACTCATCCCCCCACAGTTTTATTTTACAGGGTAAAGGAGCTCAGGCGAGGCATGGCGAGAAAATGGGCGCAAGTAATTTATGACGAATATAATAATGTTTTAATATTCGAGTCTTGCGCTGTAATTCCAAATGATTTGTCTTGTAATAATCTCATCTAATTAATCATATTTTCTTTAATTATGTTATCATGCCGACCTGGGAACTCCTCAACTCATTTGTGTTATATTTTTGAATCTGGGGTGTTTCAAGTGTAATGTGCACGTTATCCAGGGACGGAGGTAGTATTTAGTTTATAAAAATATTTTTTGTATTTTGTAGTCATATTTAAATTATATATAAATTTTATAATTAATTTAAAATTTATGAATTCATGTTAATTACATATATAATTAATTTTTTTAAGTATCATTTTCCTCCATTTTGTAAATTTCGTCCCATAATTTTTTGATTAACTAACGATTTTCATCTATTTAACTAACGATTGTGACTAAAAGTGTCTAAAAATGACCATTTTAAAACCTAGGGATTAAGTGTATTTGCAATTTTTAAAAGTGATGGAGAAATATTTATTTTTTAAGTTGTTAGACTTATTTATTTATTTTTAAATAAGAAATTCTCCCTTTTCAAATGAGTTTATAAATTGGGTCTAAAATTACTTTGGACTCAATCTCTTGGACCAAGTATTTAATTTACCTTACAAGAATTCGACGTAATGGGATGTGCTGACCCTACGGGTTGACAACTCATGGCACAATATCAATTTCAAGATATGATACCGATTCATCTGGTCCTTTTCATGATTTCATGTGTGCCTATTTTGTCAATAAATACGGAAGTGTGAAAATTTGGTATAGTCGTGCCTAGTCCACTAAAAAATTCACTGCTCATTTTTCTTTTTCATCGATTTGTCTCATTGCTTTAAAAAATAAAGACTCTAAAAATATACTCTCATACTTGTTTATCCATTTTCTTAAACGATCTATCTCGTATTTGTTTCATTTTCATAAAAAAAAGAATAAAGTAATTACTCTCTTTCAGATATCTCCTCCGGACATTTTAAAATTATATTTCATGTCATTATATATTTCCACAAAAAGTCAATTTACTCTAATAATTATAAAGTAGAAAACACTATAATACTTCAATCAAAAACCATTAATTTTATCCATTTAAATACTAATTAACAACTTTCACGTTAAAACATATGTTGAAAGCTATGAGGTGAACAAGTATGAGACGTGAATATCTTCCCAAAGTTAATGTCGAGAGACATGGTATAGGCCATTTGGAGCAGCATCTTCTATTTTGCATTTTTATACTCCCTTCGTCTGAATCTTAACTACTACATTACTGTGTGTTCGGAGTTTAAGAAAAAATTATTTATTAGTATTTTATGTGATAAAGTGATAAAGTGTTGGGGGTAGAAAGGAGAATTCAACTTTATTGAAGAATATAATAATATTTATTAAAGGTGATAAAGTGATAAAGTGTTGAGTGTATGAGAGAGTGACATATGATAAATAAGTGGGTGTTTGAAGAGTGTGAGTTAAAATGAGTATTTCCATTTAAGAAAATGTGTAGTCAAAATTGAGACGCCCAAAATAAAAATATTATAGTTTAAGATTATGACGGAGGAAATATTATTTACTTTTTAGATCTTCTCAAACAATATGTCAAATTTACCAATTTTGCTAAAACGGGTGCGAAATTTTGATTAATTATTAAAGGAACTTGTCGTCACGTGCATGCAGAGACGGATCTATGTGGGATCCAAGAGAGTCACTGAGTAACTTCACTTGAACTTTATATACATATATATATAATTATTTATTTTAATTTGATGAGTTTTGAGGTTTTGGTTTTGAATATTATGTCCTTTTTTTTTAATGTAAATTTTCTAATTATTATTCAAGTAAGAAGGGAACAAAAGATAGAAAGAGATATACATAATTCACATTTTAAATATGTATAGAAAATGTTTTTAACTTAGTTAATATAAAAACATTTAATCTAAAATTTTCGTTAATATGCATTCCCTCCGTCCCATAGTTTATGGTAAAGTTGTCATTATTTTTTACCCATAGTTTATGGTAAAGTTGTTTTATCAATGTATCACATAAAATACTAACAAATAACTCTTTTTACGTCCAACTACCCATTATTTTATCACTTTATCACATAAAATACTAATAAACAATTTTTTCTACCCTAATATTTTATCACAAAATCCTTATGAATAGTAAAAAAATCATAATTAAAAATTTTGAAGGAGCATTTAATATCAATATAATATAAATTGGGTCGACCTCAGCGTAAATTCTGGTCCGCCGCTGCGTGCATGTGTATGGCCTGGATGAATTTCTTTTAAACCTGTTGGTTGCTCAAATCCCTTTGGCTGAGTTTTGCTGATCTTTTGTTGAGGAGTGAAATTACCCTTTTTAATATTAAAAGAATTTCTCACTTCTTGTCAGGTCAGGTGTATTTAGTCCCAGGAAAATAGGTTTACAATTTTATTTTTTTTAACAAAAATTTGTATGCAATATTGTATATAAGTGATATGTACAATTGAGTTTTTTTTTTTTTTTCTCGCGGTCAGGTAGGGGACGGGTTAGGGCAGATTATTGGCGGGCTAATGGGCTTTCTTCATCTTCTTCCATCGTGTCGGACACCGTCAGATTTCTTCTTCTTCCTCTTCTCTTCAGATTGCTGATGGATCTCACGGGCTTTCTTCTTTCTCATTTGTGCCCTAATTTTCTTTTTCGCTTCTATCATTGGATGAAATCAGGTTGTTCAATTTGAATTTTGGTGTAGATTCTGCGAGAAGAAGAGAGAATATGTGTGTGGTGTTTGGATTACCCCTCAACACAAAGTGTGTGATCAAATTCAGATCCTTCTGCACTCTTTTTATGTTGTTCTGTAAATATGTAATTTTGGACTAAGAATTTTTTTCGAATTTGTACTGGTTTTTGTTCAAGTACTAACACTCTTTTGCTCATATGGTAACACTATTTTTGTTCATGTAGTAACACATCAAGTTATTCTTTAAATTTGTAATTTTGGACTGGGAATTTCTTTTCGTGCTTGTACTGGTTTTGTTCATGTGGTAACACGTTTTTCTTCATAGGGTAACACTTTTTGTTCATGTAGTAACATATATTTTTTTAGTAATATGTAACACTGTTCATATATCGTCGTAATACTATGTGAATACTCATGTGTTACCATATAAACAATAATGTGTTACCTTGTGACTCATGTTACCTTATGAATATTTATGTGTTATGATATGTTTTATTACGTGTTACGTAAGATATGAAGTTGACAAATTATTTTTTCAATATAACAAAATAAATTATGTGTTCAGCAGGAATTGAACCTGCGACCAAATTCATTAACAACAAATCTGGACAAATAGGCTACAATACATATTTGATAAAGATATCCTTCTATAAATTCATATGCATCCGTCCAACCTGAAGCCCATAGCCCACAACTCCTACCTGCCCTACCTGGCCCCCGACCCGCCCGCCCGCGCTGATCTGCGAATTTTGGATCATTTTTGTCTTATTTATGTTGTATTGCACATAACACTAGTGTGCAATATTTCACACAAGACCTTCTCATTTATTTTATTTTTTTACTTACAAATTAACAAATTAATCAAAACATTTAATTTCTCTTCGTTTTTTCGTTTTTACCTTAGTAATTAATTAAAATGTCATATTGTATTTCATGTTATATTTTATCAATATATGTTGACTAAAAATATATTTATAAAGTTAGCATTATCGTTATTATTATCATATGTATATATATAGATAAATTATTAATGGGTATAAATTTTTGATACAAAATTATTAATAAACACAAACGAGATTGTATATATAGTCAAAATTGTACGTAAAAGTAAAAATATAGCTATGTATATACAACTATTTTATACATATAGTAAATTGTAATCTTGAAATGTACTTATCAATAAGTTTATATATATATATATAATATATTTATTGAGAGTTAGTATAATATGAAACGGTACGTGCACATGGTATACCAACACTGACCCACTACAGTCGGACGGGGCAACACAAATATCGCGGGTTAGGACGGATTGGGTTAATATTTGCATCCCTAATGGTAATTGGACTATTTTTTTAAACAAATGAAAATAGAAAACAAGCTCTTTATTGGATGGAGGGAGTATCAATTTCTCAAGATTGAGTATGAGAAACAATATTAGAAACTCGAATTAAGGAAAACAAAGTATGCAATCAAAACGATGAAGATAACAACACAAACAATTTTACGTGGTTCTGTTACAATTATTTAGAATTGAAAGGCTCAATTTGTCAATTTGTTAATAGTATTTAAAAGGATCCGTGAAATATTAATTAAAATATAAATGACTTTAAAATTCGTGGATTTTGCGTGAGTTGAATTAGGTCAGGTGAATATTTTTTTAATTGTGCAAAGGTAAAACATAACACTTGCTCCCAGATATATGTTATTGTAAGGGGAATTATGTGTTATTACGAGATGATGAAATTAAAAAATATTTATATTAATTCAATGATGTAATCGAGTTGTTTGAGTCTTTATTTACAATAGTTGGTTACAAATCAGAAGGAGAAACATATAAAAAAAACAAAGTGAAAAGCAGATGAAAATAGAGGGAATGTTGTTTTGTTCGTACAGTAACACACATTTATATTCACAGTAACACATTTTGAGCATATATATAACACAATTCCAATATATACCTTATGTTCGTTTTGCGACTATCCCGACAGACTTTGAACTTTACAATCTCAAACCCCCCATTTATTTTGAGACTTAAACTAAGAAATTTGAAATCTTATTAATCTTATTATACCTCATCATCTACTACTATTCTACCTTTTATTATCTCAATACACTCACATCATCTACTTTTTTATTCTCCCAATACACTCGAATAATACAATATTATCACATCAATCATCTTTTCCACCATCATACCCTATAAAACATTATAATAAATGTATATCTTAACTATTCATCAAGATTTTAAAATCCTAGGACTTCAATGTTCGGGATTTCTCACGCGCACTATAAGCCCAAAACGAATATACCCTTACAAACATATATGTGTACTGAAAAACATGTATATGCTATTTGTCTTTGTAATAGAACATACATGTACTTACAATAACAAGTGTTTGCCCTTATATTAACACAAATCTCGTAGCGAGTTCTGTTGTTTTGCCATTGAAAGAATTTTATAGAAAAAATATGTTTGACCCAATTTGACTTGCACACAATTCGAGATTTTTTCTCTTTGTGTTTACGAACTTCTCCTTGTGACCCATGGATCATGTTTCAAGAATCCTTCATGGCAGCAACACATACATGTACTCACAGGTACATGTATTTTCCCTTATAGTAAAATACATCTTGGAGCGAGCTTTGTTGTTCTGCCTTTGCACGAATTTTTAGGAAATATCTATTTGACCCAATTCAACCCACACCAAATCCTTCAATTTCGCTCTATGTTAACTTTGACCCGCGGGTCATATTTCAAGGATCTCATACAATAAAAGTTTGCCTAGCTAGTATTTATTTTTCACAAACTCTCTAGTGAAATTTGTTCATAGTATGAAACTGATACCATTACACTTATAAATTAATACCACAACTCTTATAAATTAACACCAATATCATTTAATACTGTAATCTTAGTTTATAAGCATAAATATCAATTGATAAGTGTAGTGGTAATAATTTGTAAGTGCAATGGTATAAACCTTATACTATGAACAAATTTTATCGGAGACTTACTCTTTATTATTTGGAGTGAGTTTTTTGTACATCGGATGCTCCGTGCACTGCATAGTATATTTTAGAAACTTGCAAGCTTGTTGCACTAAAATTTGAGACTTTTTACACTGAAATGTGCAACTTGTGTTCGTAAAATATAGTTCCACGTTTCAGTATAAAAAAAGTCACAAATTTTAATACAACAAATTGCCAAATTAATTTTAGGGTTAATTACAAATTGCAACTTATACTATTGTCATTTTTACAAATTGCAATCTGTACTATTTTTCTTAACAAATTGCAACATGTACTATTAAAAAGTGATCGATTACAACCCGAGACTCATTTTTTGTGAAACTTTCCGGCTAAATATAGCTACAAATGATATGTTGTATATACCATAATGCTAAAAAGTATTGTAGCAAACATCAAATTGAAGAAATTCAATAGAAAGGTTTAAAAAAACATGAGTCGGGGCATTTTGTTAATAAAATATAGTACATGTTGCAATTTGTTAAGAAAAATTGTTGGGATATTTTAGTTTTGATGAATTATGCCAAAACATTATCAACTTGTGTTATTGAAGCTAATTTACAGATAACAAGTTGAGGGGGAACGAGAGAACAAATTGAGGGGAACTCATGAAGTCGATTTAAGATGATCGAGATCGACGAGGTCAGCGAGACGAGGTCGATCAAGATCGGATGAGAAGGATGAGTTCCGATCCAGATCTTGATCTGGATCGATCGGTGAAATTGATCGATCGAGCGACGAAATCGATTCGGATGAACGGTGATTTTATTCGGTGAAATCACCGATGAACAATGATTTCAAAGATCGATTTCCGGCTCGGTGAAATCAGCGATGAACGATGATTTTCAGCTCGGTGAAATCAGCGATGAACAATGATTTCAAAGATCGATGAACAACGGATTTCACTCACCGAAATCTACAGATCGATTTCAAATGACCGTATTAAAGCGACCCGAATCGGAAGCAATGAACGATGTCGGCGAAATGATCGGATCCGTTAGACACAAAAAACAAATGATCAATAAGAAGACAATACACATATTGATGTGACATAAAAGCTGCAAGGAAAAGTGCAAAAAACAAAAAAAAAATTTGGAAGACTATTAGTATGGATTTGAATATTACTCTCCAACCGGTAATATTTAAATCCACACTATAAATACATTGCACTTATCTTTAAAAAGAAGATAATGGAGAATATGCAAAGTGAAGATTAAAAGCCAAATATTCAAGCAACTCCATTCAAAAACACAGGCATTATATATCCAAATTTAACCAAGAGTGTTCTACCCAAGATCTAAGCACAAATGTCATATCCTAGCTTAGAGAGATTTTCCCAACCTTAAGACCGAGGCTAAATCATTGTAAGGGAAAATCTCACCATAGTTGGAGACAACACCAAACTCAAACCCAAAGGTGAAGTGAGGTAGTTGTTAGGCAATCCCGTAGAGGGTGATAAGTCCCGCTGGAGTGTGAACTCGTTAAACATCTCAGAAGCGATCCCGTGGAGGGTGATAAGTCCCGAGGCGAACCCGAGAGGGTTATAAGTCCGATTCAGTGTGAGCTCGGTAAATATCTATAGGCAATCCCGTGGAGGTGATAAGTCCCGCTTGAAGGAATTTCCCTAGAGAGGAGAGAGCGGATGTAGGACTGGTTGTCCGAACCACTATATATTCTTTGTGTTGTTTATTCTTTATGTTTATACTTGTCATATGATCTAGTTATAAGCAAAACACAACACATGCGCCCAAAGTTTAAAAATTGGAAACACTCTACCCTCACCCCTTTTGCTTTTATATCTTGCACCGAAACCAAACGTTTTCTTCTGCAGACGCCGCCAAAAAATAGGTTTTTTCCCAATCCACCATCAAAAAATAATACAAGTTACAATTTGTAAAAAGAACAATAGTACAAGTTGCAATTTATTATTAACCCTTAATTTTAAAATACACTATGTACACATAATACACGGTGCACCTGGTACATACAAGACAAAATCTATTGTTTCAGGAGTTTAGTGTGAGATTAATTGTCCCACAAAATAATAAATAATATATAAAAAAGGAAATTTCCAATTGAGGATAGGTCGATCACAACATCTACACCAATAATGTTCACAACTGTCACCTGTAATTAGCAAGTAGGGCCAACGCCATCCATCTTTGTATCTCCCCATACACATACACTTAATGACTAAAGATAAATCTCAATTTTCCCCATTTCGGTTGCTTTTTTCCTTTTCTCTCTCTTTTCTGGCTTTCAAAATTGGTTGAAGTTCCATCATTGTGTCAAAAGAATATATATATTTGTGGTATAAAAGGAGGAGATTTCACAATTTTATGGAATAATGAGTGTCACTATATTTACTACTTAGCTCTATATATATATATAATTGGATATATATATTTCTTCTCTAGCTAGCTAGCAACATTTTCCTGCAATATCATCTCTATTGGACTTCCATGGTTAGGTAGAGTGGTGGATTGCAGCCAAGGATGACTTGCCGGTCAATTTCCAGAAAGAAATGGAACAATCGACAAGTTGTCCTTGGCTACATTTCGCCCTCTACTTCTCATGTGAGCCTCTAGAGATCAATTACGCGTATATATATACGACCTGCCTCGTTCTTCACCAAAATTTATAAAGATACCCTAAGGTTTGTGCATTCTTCTTTCATTGTGCCTCTCTTGTTTGAATTTGTGGTTCTAATCAGAAAATTTCATTTCATCTAAAAATTTAAACTTGCAAGAAGGTGTGGTATTGCGGGCATGAGCCAATTTTTTTCTCATTATATTGAAAAGCTTGAACTTGTATGAAACACAAATTAACATGTATGCATATTTATGATATCATTGCCAAAAAACATATGTAGTGTGCGGGAATGAAATAAGTCGAACATGAATAAGATGAAATATATAGAATGCAATAAAAATTCAAAATTTACTAGAAGTATATATATATATATCCATATCCAGGAAATTTTCAAACCCTCTGAAGCTCGTTTTAGCTTTCTTTGATTTTTTTGTGCCTGTGAGTTAGTTTTCTGATTTTTTTCCTCTCAATGAAATAAACGGTGTCTGTAAAAGAAATTAATTAAGGATTATTAATGTGTTAATTAAGAGATCTTTATTATGGTAAGAAATGTTTGGTCTTATTTGGAGGATTTACATTAGTACTGCTTGTGAATGATTCATTCTCTCTTTTTGGCCAAATATCTTCCATCTCAACCTCGATAAGGATTTGTTAAGAGGAAACATGATTTTGACATAAAGATGATAGAGGGTCCACGGTGACTAGATAATTGAAAACTAATTTTTATATTGAAATTAATATGCTCCATATGTTTCAGAGTGGTCTTACGTGAATTCAAGTGCACTCTGTAATTATATATAGTGTATTTTAGAATCATACAACTTGTTATAATTAAATATATAATTTATTTATATTAAATTGTATAATTATTTTTTCATATTAATAATTGCATAGTTAGAGTTCAAATTTTAAGTTTGAAAAAGTTTGCCTTTTGTAAATGAAAGAGTTGCCAAATTACTGTCCCATGGGTCGCGTTAGAGATGTTAATTCGGGCCGGGCTAAATGGGTCGGCCCGTTTAAACCTATTATATGCAGGGTTAAGGCCGAGCAATGGGAGACCCGTTTAAAATCGGGCCTTTTGGCCGACCGATTAGGCTCACAGTGCTAAATCCAAGCTAGCTCATGTTAATCGCCAAAATTTATTTATTTTATATATACTCAATTTTTTTATTTTTTTTTATTTTCTAATTTTTTAATTAATTTTTTTTAAGTTTTTTCACAAATTTAAATAAGGCAAAAATCAATTATGACCAATCAATTACAAATTAAATATTTCTATTTGATTTAGTCAATTAATAATTAATCCTCTTCAATTCAATATTTTTTAACAGTTTTGAATTTCTATTGAATTGAATAAATAAGTAAAATATTAATCCAATATAAAATAATAATATAATATTTTTATAAATTCTATTATGAAATTTGTTCATAATATGAAACTGATATCATTATAATTATAAATTAATATTATGGTATTAATTTATAAATGTGATGATACAAATTTTATATTATTAACTAATTTCATGGGAATTTTGCTCAATTATGTTATTAAAGATGATGGGAACTAATTTTATATTTTGAACATTTGTTATTAAAGATGATGGGGCAGTCTGGATCGAAATATTTGTCATTATGTAATGTTAATGTTTGAACATTTTTTAAAAAAAAAAAATTCGGAGCCCGTTAGGTGGCCCGTTTAGCCCTCAACCCGCTAGGGTTAGGGTTAGGTCTCAACTATTAGAGGCCCGTTTAAATGAACCGCTTAAGGCCCGGGACCGTTTGGTCCGTAGCCCTGTAGGGCTGGCCCTAATGGGTTAGGGCCGACCCGTTTAACAATCCTAGGTCGCGTTATGTGAGACAGAGAATCGAATTCAGCAACTTGATCAATGATTAAAATTAAAACTTACTTTTAGTCGACATATAGGTGTGTGTTATAGGACGTTAAAAAAATAGTTTCTAGAATCATTTTTTTTTTCAAAAATTGTGAAAAATAATTTTGAAAATAAATATTTTTAAAAGTTATTTTTAGTGTTTCAAAACACATTCTATATATATAAATGGTTAAGGCAAAAAAATATATACATATACATATAGTTGGTGATTTTGATAGCCTGGAGATATCGTCTGAGACCATCTAATCAGAATTTATACAACGTACCTTTATTTTGCACTCCATATTTGAAAAAGGAAAATGTAAATTCATACCTCTCAAATCGAACCGGACAGACCACCGATCAGCGGTTCAACCGCAGAAATGATTTCTGCCTACTTTTTTTTAATATTTCATATATTTAGTTAAAAATTAAAATAAATATATACCTAAAAAATTTAAACATATACGTATTATAACTTTTCATATTTAAGAAAACACAATAGAATCATAGTCATAATAAAAAACAACACAATAATATAAGAGAAATTAATATAAAATGAGGAAGGTGAACCTTATATTTTTATCCCACGTCGAGTAAGTATTGGAGAAAAATATGAGAGAAAATAATATAAAGAGGGAATAGGTGAATCTCATAATTTTGTCCCACATCGAAAATGTTAGAAGAAAATGTGAGAGAAAATAATATAAAATGGGAAGAAGTGTACCTCATATATAATTGTACCACATCGAAAATGTTGAAGGAAAATGTGAGAGGAAGTATTATAAAAGGAGGTGAGATGAACCTTGATTCATATATTTAAACCAACTAATATATTTATCCCACATCGAAAGTATTGGAGGAAAATGTGAGGGGAAGTATTATAAAATGGGTGAAGGTGAACCTCGATTTATATATTTATCCCACCTCATACATTTATCCCACATCCAAAAGTGTTGGAGGAAAATGTGACATTTATCCCACACCGAAAGTGTTGGAGAAAAATGTGAGAGAAAGTATTTTAAAAGGGGTGAAGGTGACCTTGATACATATAATGAAAAGTATTTTTTTTAAATATTTTTTTTTAAATGATAGAACCGCACTACAAAAAACGCACTGCTTACCGAAGGTTTTTAGTGACAGTTCCATCAACCGTCGTTAATAGCTACGATTTTATCGGTGGTTGTAGTCAGAAGGTCAAAGTCACCTGATTTAGTGACGGTTCGCAAAACTGTCGCTAATAGCGACGACATGGCGACAGTTAATTCAAACCGGGTCAAATCGGGGAGTTTAGCAACGGTTCAAACCGTAGCAGCGACGGTTCAAACCGTCGCTAAAGTCGGGCCTGGGGCACGAAGCGCCTCGGCACTTGGCCCACCGCCCAGACCGAGGGTAGTGACGATTTTTTGAATATAGCGACAGTTATGAACCATCTCTAATAGTGACGGTCATTAAAAATCCTTCGCTAAATTCCAATTATATAACCTCCGGCCGTAGCACTTTGCAGCGTTTTTTCCACAAATAGAAACTCATTCGCCGCCACTGTTCGTTGTCATTGTCGTGAGCATTCGGTGCATGTGAAAAGCTTCATACCGTTGCACTTTTCTATTTGACGGTAATTTTTTAAATTTTTTACCGTTTATTTTTTCGTTTTATGTACATACATGTGTGTATATATATTCTAACATAATTTAACATAATCTAATATTCTAACATAATATAAATTTTTTACCGTTTATTTTTTCGTTTCGTTTTATGTACTAATATTCTAACATAATCTAACATAATATATATATATATATTATGTTAGATTATGTTAGAATATTAGTCAATTTTATGTTAGATTGGTCAAATACGTAGATTATGTTACGTTAGGAGATTAGTCTGGTTAATATTTTAGATTAATTATATATGCATGTTACATTAATTAGTCAAATTATACGTACAATATATATGCATCTTAGATTAATTAGTCAAATTAATATGTTAGAATATTAGTCAATTTTATGTTAGATTAGTCTGGTTAATTAGGAAATTAGTCTGGTTAGATAATGTTAGATTAGTCAATTTAACTTACATTAAATTATTTTAATTATGTTTATATATATAATTATTTTGGAATTGTTAATTATGTTAGATGAGTGTTTCTTACATCACATCGATCGGTTAATCGACTTGTTGACAATAAGAAAGTTAATTTGGTAATTAGATTTAAAATTCAAAAACTTAAATTTAATGACGTGCAACTTGTTGTATTATTATTAATAAATAATCTGCGTTATCTTATATATGTCGAATTATGTCAGATCTTTCAATGACTATTATAATAAATTAAATAATTTAAAATATACCATTATCAATTTACAAATTTGTCGTTATTAACACATTTTATTAAAAAAATCATTTAACATAAAATTGATAAATTCTTATTTTCTAACTCGTGATTTAAGAACAGAAAAGAGATTTTTTGATAACCCGCTGCTTCCCCGCCACGAATACCGCCGCTATCCTCCGCCATCAAGACTGCCGTTATCCTCCGCCACCAGTACCGATTGTTATCGCCTCTGTGGTCTACATTTTGGTTAGTACCCTAAACCCCCAAATTATGTAGTTGTTGCATTAGTTCGTAATAATTAGGTTAATTTGGGGATCTTTCAAATTAGCTTAATTTAGATACTATATATCGCTGCATTGTGAAAGTAAGATGTGGAATTTGATGATTAGTTTGCTTGGTGTTCATAATTCATGTCCTGTATGAGTTGGTTTGTGTTGAGAGAATAGAAAATTAATAACATGAAATCAAAATTAAGTTTAATTCATGAAATTCAAGCATAATATTCATGTTTCGTTTTGAATTGTTATGGATCACAGGATGTTGGAGTCTTGTCTCTTTCTCCTGCGTTTCATTGATCAACCTGAAAAACAATACAAATGATGCGGCTTGTTCACCTCCTTTGCTTGAAGTCCTCTTCTTCTTCTACGTTTAGTTGTATTTAGTGGCATTTGCTCAAGGGGGTCATAAGCCCTGTGTCAAAGCATTTGGAGTTTTGATTAGTTCGACGAGCTTAAAGCTAAGAGTTCATTCTTCAATTGGTGGTATTTTTCAATGAATGGAGGTATATTTGTAGCTATTGGGGTTCTTAGTTATATTCAAAATAATATGAGCTGGGAACTTGGGTTTGGAAGCCCCTGCATTGTGATGTGCTTTGCTCTAATTGTGTTTTTGCTTGGGTCTACGACGTATAGATTTCGTGTAAACAATGATGAACGGGATCCACTTTTGAGAATAGGGAGCAACAAAGAATTGGAATTCTGCCCCTACAGTTATATCTATTGAAAGCGAACAACAGAGAATTCTGCCTCGTGAAGGTACCAAATTCAAGTAAGTCATTGTTGTACTAATTATTCAGACAATTGACACGTGTTTTCTTAAACACTCCCCCCGTTTCACCAGTTTCCTACTACTTAATGAATTTTCAAACATACGAGATTAAATGTCGATTGAATGGCAAACAAATTAAAATCACATCGAAACCTAAGAGTTTTAGACAATAAAGAACACGATTTCTTATCAGCATATATAGCATCCAATATCATCATCTTATTCTTTCTTTCTTAATTTCTTTTTACAAGTTATTTCTCCCTCTATATTATGACTAACTAGATCTCCTTGGATCTTCATGCAGCTTGTCTATATTTTTAATGGGAAATTTGCCATGCTTTTGTGCTGAATTGAACACCAACTTGTTAATATTAATTGTTTGTGTAATGATGGTAAGCCAATTTGGAGAGATCTGAGAAGAAAACCATATATAGTTGAATCCTAAGATGTGAAATTATAGAAGGACCTTTTACAATGTGGTAGTTTAAGCATTCTTAAAGGGTGGGCCCCACTCCCGAGGGTCCCAATGGTATGGTGGAGGAGGTAAATCGCGAGATATATTTGAAATGAACAAAATTGAGAGCTTATTATTTAAAGGGAAATTCTTGTATATACTAGTTGCACCGTGTGATTGGTGTGTTCTTTTAACCGTGTTAGTTGTATTCAGTGAACAATATTCTTGTTTTTACTGAACAATATAGATGGTTTTCACTGAATAATATTAGTTGTTTATGTTGAACAATATTAGTTGCGCACGGTGTACGGACAATTGTTGCTCTTATTTAAATGTGCTTGAAATTCATTGCGTGCATTTGGTGGATTTTGTGTAAACATGAAGGCTGCTTGTGAGTCTTTCTTTTGTATTTGGTAGACACATATAGTACTTTCCGTACCTTTCACTTTATCTAATATGATCTTGATTAGTTTTTTATTTGTTTATGGTTTTATGCTATTCTTACATTATATGCATGTCAATTCTTGTCCTGCACCACTTCTTTTATTTGTTTTTATTTGGTAATATATTGTTTCTTTTCCACTTAGCTGTTGGGAGTTTTGTTAATGTGCAAGAATGCAATTCATGGAAATTATATAATCATTTATCATTGCCAGAAGTGTCCATGATTGGTTGTAATGATGAATGTTGCAATCTGCAGATACTTGCACCATCTTATAATGAATATTTAATGTGATTATTTTAATGTCATATATGGTTTATTTTAATGGTTGTGTATCATGCCATTAAATAGTGTGCTTTTGATATACAATATCACATGCCATTAAATAATGTGCTTTTCACAGTTTGGTCGAACTGGTTTTTAGAATTATGTTATACTTTGCACTTGTTCAGTTCGGTGAAAAATCAGGTTAAGTTTGGCAATAAAAGGCGCTCACACAAGTTCAGTATAGTAGCTTAGTTTAAAGAATCCTACAGGTTATGACCACGTGTTTCAGCACTCCGAATTGCCGTGAGTATCCTGCTATAATATCTTTTTTTTTTTTTTTTTTTTTATAATTCAGTATCCGGCTCAAAGGCCTGACTAATTCGGGGGACCAAAACCCACCGTCCACTCCTGCTATAATATCTTTGAATTCTGCTTCGTCTAGCATCAAAGATGATTACATTTTCTTTTGTAAATTCTTCTTTTTGAAAGTTAAACCACTTTCAATATATAATTAAGTAAATTGAATATTTGAAAAGGAAAAGAAAATTCAAGCTTAATTAAAAAAAGTATTATCTTAAATTTACTTAAACAAAATTTATCTAAAAATTAATTATTTAATGCAATAGATAGCAAAATGTTCATAACATTAGTAAAATAATATTGTATCATGAGAACAACAATTATAAAATCAATAAAATTAAAAAAAAAAAATGCATTATTTTAAAGTTATTAGGTAGATTAGAAAATTTTATATTAAGAATTTCTCTGATTAATAATTTATCATATCAGTGTTGTAAAATAGAATTAATTTTTCTAATTTTATACAAAGCAATTAAATAAAATCACTAAAAATTTAATTTAAAACACATTGCTATTCTGTTTTTACTTTTTATATATGTATAATAAATTTATATGGTATCCTAAATTTTGGGATCCATTTTATGGAATTTTTTAATTTATTATATAAAAATAATAATCTCAAAATAGGACAACCCAAATTCGAACCTAAGACATTCCCAATGTAAACTAAGCATTTTCCCATCAAACCATGCTCATATCTATTCACTTATTTGTAGAATTAAAATATTATATCTTTAAAATAAATTAAATTAATTATTTTTTTTGTATTGTATCCGCTCTTGATTTATAGTAATTTCAATCACTTATTTTTATTTTTAAGTACATTCCTTATGTTCAAAATATGGAAAAAAAAAACGTGATAAGTAGAAACATGATGAATTTTTAACTGTAAATGTCAATAATGATATATGTTCCCTCATAATGATATCTATGTAGTTGTCCAAATTTCGAGTGAATTTGATAACCTACTATTTCCTAGGTTCAAATGGTTGCGATAATATAACGTATTATTAAAAACATATTAAATTTTCGAGTGAAATTATGTTGGCTTAAGAAATATTATCCAATTGTATAAGTTCTACATGAGTTAAGATGTTTTTATTCAGGGAGCTTAATAAATATAAAATATCATTTTTCATTTCTTCCTTTATAAATTTTTATCTCAATAGCTCTCTTCTTTTAAAATTGAATTTTGTGTAATAGAAATGTGTTATGAACTTTTGTCCAATAAATACAAATGTATGCTTAATTTCTCATACATAATGACAAGCATTTTGTTATAACGGCATAAATGTTGTTATTCTCGGTCTATAGTAATTCCAATCACATATTTATATTTTTACGAAATTCTCTTATGTTCAAAATATTAAAGAATGCGACGGAGTAGGAAAATAATGAATTTATAGTGGTAAATGTCAATAACGACATAAGTTCCCTTATAACGACAATAACGACATCTATGTTGTCACTCAAACTTTGAATAAATTTGATAACCTATTTTTTTCTAGGTTCAAATGTTTGCGATATTAGAACGTTGTTGTGTATATATCGCGCGAGGTGGGCCCAATCCCAGATATCAACAATCTACCCGACTTGGGGGAACTTATAAATTTCCTGAGTATAACACCTCGGGATCGCGACGCGAGATGCATTAGGAGATCTCATTTATTTGAACTCGTTGACCTCGGCTGATCCCAATGTCAGAGCATTAACTACGATGGGACGTGTGTCAGGAACATAGTATAGAAGATCTTTCTTAAACCATGCTGGGATCAGAGATAAATCGGCAAAGGACGGTTTCGAGTGATCGCTCAGGGTACCTAAAACGGCTAATTCCCTGTTAATCTCCGAATTACCTAGATCGACATGCAAGCGAGGTCTGCGAGGTCGCCAAACCTCGGGCGACCTCCCGCAAACTCCAGAGACAGATCACATCAAATATTTAGCATTTAATGTTTTGTAGGCCAACTTTCGGCCCACTGTACTTGTAAACCGGGAGAGTGGGCTCCACTCTCTCTCACACTATAAATATGACTCATTTATGACCCAAACAACTAGATAATTGAATGTCATGCCAAACTTCTTGCCAATTTACTTAACTCTAAATCATATGCAATAAATACAACCAACTCTCATTAATTACTTGTTTGTGTTACTAGAATCATTAGCCACATTTAAATCTTTTAACCCAATATTTTAGTACATAACAAATGTATTATAAAAAATACACCAAACTTTCAAGTGAAATTGTGTTGGCTTAAGGAACACTATCCAACTACATCAGTTCTACACAAGTTAAGATGTCATTATACAAAGAGCCTAGTCAATATAAAATATATTTTTTTTATGCACTCCTTTATACGTTTTTATCCCAATAGCGCTTTCTTTAAAAATTGAATTTTGTATAATACAAATGTGTTATGGACTTTTCTCCAGTAAATACAAATTTATGGCTTAACTTCTCGTGCGTGCCCAAATTGACCAGTATTTTGTTATAACAACATGAATGTCATTATTATATTTTATAGTGATTTCAATCACTTATTTATACTTTTACATAAATTTCTTATGCTCAAAATATTAAGAACACAATAGAGTAGAAAAATAGTGAATTTATTGTCGTATATGTCAATAACAACCTACGTTCCGTCATAACGACATCTATATCATTATTCAAATTTCGAGTGAATTTGACAACCAATTTTTTTCTAGGTTCAAATGTTTGCGATATTAGAATGTACAATAAAATTTTGATTTGATCTTGACGAAAAAAAAAAAGTTGATCTCCGCTCGGGGACGGATGCAGATTTTTTTTATCCAATCAAGACACAAACTTGATTTTCCATGTACATATCCTATGAATGCTAAAATAATTTTAACATTTTTGAATGCAAATTTTTTTTCCCAACCATTGCAAATGGCAATGCATATTATCAGTGACTGATGGTAAATTTATGCTCAAGGAACACAACTAATAAAAATAATAGATAGTGACAATTCTTAAAATAATCATAAATAAATAAATTTGATAAAGACAATATATTAAATTATAACAACAATCAACACATATTTAATATCAAAACTTTGATAATTTATACAGGGTTTGTCGATTTGTGAATTGCGAGTGAGCCATATAGATAGCGAAAAATGAGAGCAACAAAAGATAAAAAAGAGGTTAGAAATATTGAACAAAATGAAAAATATGAAGTAAAATCAGTACAATATTTATAAAAAAAGAAAAAGAAAAGGACCATAAATAGAGGCAAAAAAGTAAAAATCAACAAACAAAATATATCTAAAAAAAGGGGTTATGTCTAACAGTAAAAAATCGACTTGCACTTTAAAATAAAAAACCCCGGCCCCTAGGTAATAACATCATAACCAAAACTGGACATTAAAGCCCATCACAATTTATAACTTGAAACTCTTCGGAAGTTGGTGACTAAGTCCTAACTCTAATAGGCCCAACGAACAAATATATTTACGTGGAAAATTATGAAAGAGAAGTAGTGGACAATATGTTCATTTTTAAAAAATAAATAAATATATAAAAAGATTGAGAAGAAAAAGATTGAGCAACAGCAGTAGATAATATGTGGATAGATTGAGCAGTAGAAAAGTCCACTGGACTTTTGCTTCAAAATGAGGATTTCAAATTGAAATGAGGATCCATACTGCTTTACCATGCCTGGACGATTGACCATCTATTCATGGCGAAGTTAAATGATATCATCCTGTACAAGCACAAGTTTTAATGTTTAAGAGTGGTCTTGGATAGAAAAGTATTTGACACTTATGATCAGCACAACAACATACCCTCAATCTGACCAACAATAGTCTTGCTGGATAATTTAGTTCCCTGAGCAACAACCTGGTCTGAATCCTGCAGAAAAGTTGAAACCACTTGACCATTAGTTTGTGAACCTGATTGTGTAGTTCCAATAACAGAAACAGACTGTCCCTTCCTAATTAAAGCATTTCCAACAGCATGTGCAGGAGCAACAGTGAAATTCTGTTCACTTACCTTAGTAGCAGTAGAATTAGATTGTCTCCTATTGGTATTAAGCTTAACAACCCCACCTCCACTACGACAATTAGACACCGAGTGCCCAATAATGTTGTAATTTTCACAAAAAGATGGCAATCATTCATATTGTATATAAACAAAAGAGCAGTTGCCCGTATGCTCATACATTATCCATTTCTCCAACTTATGCTTCAAATCAATCTCCATTAATACCCTAGCATAGTGCCACATAGTTCTAGACTTAGTATTCTCATCAACCTTAATCACATGATCTATTGCACAAGCAAGAGCTCTAACAATAGGTTCTTGAAAAAACTCAATTGGAATTTCAGAGGTTCTAAGAAACTGCAGAAACAGCTCAAGCACAATTGTAAAGTAGACCATATCCAAAAATTAATCTAAGAAAATGCAGCAACAATATTCTCTTGACTATAAATCTCAATATTATAAAGTTCAGATTCAATTATTTCAGTAAATGCTTTTAAAAATCAATGCATGCCCAATATTGGATTATGAAATCAGTAGCAACATTGGTGGCAGCAAGACATGCAAGAGGAGTCCGTAGCAGTTTAACCAAGGAATTAAATCAAATACAAAAAGCATGAAAGGCCCTTAGCAACAACAACTGAAAATATCTAGATGACTCTGAAATTGCCAAGTTTACTGGTCTATCTATAGCTAAAAATTATGTCAGCTAGCAAATGCCTTAGAGTTGTGGGATCGATTGATCAGAAAATAGGGGAGAACATCAACATAAAGTATATGGAAATTACACCCGATACGTCTATAATGAGCCCAGAAGAAGTTGTATTAAGACAACATATGATTAATGATATTTACACAATTCTTAACGGATTAGAGCAAAGAGAGAAACAGATCATAATCCTATCACTCAAGGAAATCAGGAGGCATTTTTGTGTGAGCAAAGAGTGGATAAGAAAACTAGAAAGAGCAGCTCTTACAAATATGCGGAATGAAGTTTCTCTCAAAGTTTTGAGCCAATATGTATACATGGTGTAATGAGGAAGGTAGATATAACTTATATATATATATATATTCCTGAGCAGTAATTTCTCTCACCCACCATTACCTTGATGTTTTACAGCAGCATATATTTTTGTTACGAGTATATAATCAGTGATGTAGAAACGTTTCATTTTTCCTTTTTAAAAGAGTTATTTACATATTTTTTCCAATTGTAATTCTTGCATCCGTTATAACAGGCAAGTCGTTGACTTTGCATGGAAAACATGTGCATAAACACAAGCAATATAATTACGTATTCAAAATACTCATTTTATAATAACAGATGCATCAAACAACTGTTTTACCTTTTCACTCTAGATAACTAACAAGGCACAATCAATTACTAATTATGGCCAACACCTAAATACATCAAGCTGATTATTTTCATAGCAACAAAAGGGTATGATATGGATAACTTTTATGCTTGTTACTTAAAACAATTTTTCTATGCACAATTAACATTCTAACCATTCATCTAATGTGTGCAATTCTGTGATAAGATACTTTGTCAGAGTTGAATGGAGAGCATCGGTACAAAATTTATATTGACCCGTACTAGCGCATTTAGCATTAAGTACCAATTTACTGTACAAAAATGACAATACCAAATTAACTAAAGATTGTCTCAATAGGTCTTTCCAAATTCAAAGATGAATCCAATTGGGATACATCAACTCCTTCACCTCTATACGCACATTATTGAGTTGTACATTCAGAAATCTCCAACACTATGAAGAACACTTGTAACACCCCCATAAAATCAACTTTACCAAATCAGTAATAACGAAAAAATGGTGTGTTTGAAGGCGATGGGAACTGCAACAAAAACTCAGCATAAATTTCCCTCAAGCCACTTAATGACCAAAATTAAATTAAAACAAGTTCTAAAATTCCAAAGAAATAAATCAAGAAATTCTATGTTTTGATAATTCAAAAAACTCAGCAAGAAATTTTACGGAAATTGAATTAACGAGGTAGAACTCAAACCTCAATAACGGCTCAAAGTTCAAAGCTGAACAGAACCCTCTTATGGAGATTGGATTGGACGGTGGTTGCGCGATTCAGAATGACGACGGACTGAGTCTGAGTCGATCCCAAGACAACACTGACACATCAGTGATTTTCGCAAACAGAAGATCAAATTGAGTCCGCGCAAATTAATTCTGAATTGAGTGAAAGGATTCAGCAATAGGCTGTGTTTGCGTGAATAGGAGATTGAATTGATTCAGCCGCAAATTAATTCTCAATTGTGGGGAAGATCATGATATGTTGTAATTTGCAGGAACAGAACCCTCGATTTTTTTTTTTAGATCGGAACAACATAACCCTCAATTAGTTTTGCAATTTTTTAAAAAGGGTAAAATTGTAAATAACAAAATATAATTTAAAAAATAATTTAAAAATAATAAATTTGTCTGATAATAGATCACGTCGAGACGACGTAGATTCGATGACACGTACATACGATTTCAAACTCGATTAATAACAATCAAGACGACAACACCGATTGCTTCTAAAGAAATACCCATGTTGGATTATGTGATATATGTTATAATTATTAGATTGTTGATTGACTAGGATGAGTTTTATATAATACAGTCAAAACGTTGTCGAAATTTAGGCGCAATTTTAATTAATTATTTTAATTAATTAATTTATGTCTAATTATTGGATTGGTTAGATTGTTAGTCAATATGTTAGGAATTAGAATTGAAATTTATCGGTTGACTAGGAGATGAGTTTTATATAATACAGTCGAGACTCTGTCAAAATTTGGACAAGTTTGTTAGGAATTGGAATAGAAATTTGTTGGTTAGATTGTTAGTTAAATATGTTATGAATTTGTTTTATATAATGCAGATGAGTACTGGTCGAGGTGGACGTGACAGTGAAAGTGGTCGCGGCAGCGGCGATGGTCGTGGTGCCGACCCGGTTCTCCAGAGCACCAGGAGGAAGAGGATCCTGAGACCTCAGGTCCACCTGCACCAACCATCACAGGCGCCGGCCCACGAAGGGTCCAGCTCGCAACACCCGCCCCCGGCCCATGGCTCAGGGTCATCTCCAGCAGGGTCGAGCTCAGGCTCGACCTCTGTTCATCGTGGCTCGGCCCCCATTGCTCGATTGGCGATTGATCTAAGCTCAGGAAAGTAAGTTATAACTTTTAATTACTAATTTGTTTAGTTATACAATTAATTATTTAATTATACTTATTAATTTTTTAATGTTTCAGCATCATACCCGATCATGAGGTTGCCACCGTAGCCACTAACTCCATCTTGCGAGTTGCAATTGCTATGGGGGCCCACAGTTGGAAAGGCGTGCCTAAACAACAACGCCAACTCTACTTCGACGAGTTTAGGGTACGTACAATAATTGATTATTTATTTTATTTTAATATATATATATATATTAATTAAAGTATGTGTTAATGAAATGCAAATACAGACGAAGTGGAGGGAGGGTTTGACACCGACCGATTTGTACAAGCCATTCTATAAGCTTGCCCAAGCCCGGTACAAGGACTTGCTTTATAGGTGGCACGCCGGGTGGAAGGATGGAGACATGGATTTGACAGAGCAGGTGGACCAAGGAGTCTGGGAGTCGATTGTGGCAGTTTGGAGCAATCCCATATACCAAGAGATGTTCGGAAGAATCGCCAAAATCACTTGAGCCATCAAGGAGAGAATGGAGGCGTCGCTGTGCACAGGGCTGGATCCCGATCGATTATGGAGCATCACGTGGTAGAAGTAAGTAATTTATCTATTTAATTATACAATAAGTTAATAATTAATATTAATATTTTTATTTGTTAACAGGAACAACAACTCGGATGCCCTCTAAACTGCTTTAAGATGTTGGCGCTCGGCCACTCCCTACAGTGAGAAAGAAAGGACTTCTACCTACAGCCACACGACCCACGTAACACGTAAGTAATTAATGTCGTATTTCATAATTATTACAGCTGAAATTAATAATATTTATTTTTTACAGAGAACAGTGTGAGAAAGGATCGAAGCTGCCAGCCAGGACCATACGGCTGAACCGTCAGGTTCAAATCCACCACCTCCAGTTAATTTGACTCAGATCTATGTGGAGGAGGCCGACACCTCCAGATAACAAGTACTCGAGTATCAGAGGGTTGTCCTTTGCCTCGATCAACCTGAGATACAACCCTACTGCCTCTCAAATTTCTCATTGCTTGCCCGTAGCCGCTTCAGCAGACGGTTTTGGAGATTACGGAGGGGCTCAGGGTCGAGCTAAGAGAAGAAAATGCACGGAAGTGGCGGCGTATTGCGGCCCGACTAGCCAATCGAATGGGTTGCCCGCCCAATAATTTCCTTGACAACCTTTCCGACGAGGACGACGACCTTGGCCTAGGCGGTGGCGGTGGAGTCAATGGCGGTAGTGGCGGAGGCGGTGGCCTAGTCATTGGCCATGGTGGTGGTGGTCGTGGTGGCGCCTTTGTCGTCGTGGCAATGGGGTAGTGGCGGGGGTCGAATTCGAGGTAGCGGTGGCGGTGAAGATATTTTCGATGCAGATGTGTTTCTGTTCGAAAAGTTTACGACTAATCTAGGGGATGATAGTGGTGATGATATTCAGGATAGTTTTTACCCGGGGCGGTGATTTGTGACACTCTGTTTTTATTTTTAATTCATTCATGAGACTCTGTTTTTTTTTTATTATTTGTGTGTTGATCGTGTTTTGTCCGGTCATTTTGAACAATTTACTTTTATGTACGTATAATGTTTATATCGTTTATATTTTTTTTTACTAGCTAGTATTACTTGTTTGCACTTATCGTTTATGTGCGTATAATGAAAAGTATAACTTGTTTAAAAGAAAAGTATAACTTGTTTAAAATAAAAATAGTACTTGTTTAAATGAAAAGTAGTATTTGTTTAAATAGAAAAATATAACTTGTTTAGATGAAAAGTAGTACTTGTTTAAATAGAAAAGTATTACTTGTTTAAAAGAAAAGTATAACTTGTTTACATGAAAAGTAGTATTTGTTTAAAAAGAAAAGTATTACTTGTTTAAATGAAAAGTATAACTTGTTTAAATGAAAAGTAGTATTTGTTTAAAAAGAAAAGTATTACTTGTTTAAATGAAAAGTATAACTTGTTTAAAAGAAAATTATAACTTGTTTAGATGAAAAGTAGTACTTGTTTAAATAGAAACGTATAACTTGTTTAGATGAAAAGTAGTACTTGTTTAAATAGAAAATTATAACTTGTTTAGATGAAAAGTAGTACTTGTTTAAATAAAAAATATTACTTGTTTAGATGAAAAGTAGTACTACATCCGTCCCAAACACGATTGCCACATTACTGTGTGCTCGAGTTTTAAGAAAAAATGATAAAGTGATGAAGTGTTGTTTATTAATATTTTATGTGATAAAGTGATAAAGTGATGGGTAGTTGGGGTTAAAAAGAGTTTTTTATTAGTATTTTATGTGATAAAGTGATAAAGTGGGTATTTCCATTTAAGGAAAATGGTAATCATGTATGGGACGCCCGAAATGGAAATGTGGCAATCGAGTTTGGGACGGAGGGAGTACTTGTTTAAATAGAAAAGTAGAGATCTTCTATGGTCAGGAACAAGTTCGCCTTTCATAGCTTCGGAAATCATTTGATTATCGTTGGATCGTTGATCCAATGTATAATTTTTATTTTAAATTATTGCACTTTGCATTAGTGCGTTTGCGATGTGCATACTGCAATCGCACTTCATCGACTTATTAATAAATTAAATTAATATTTATAAAAGGACAAAATTATCCCGGACTCAGACCCCGACCCATCGTGACTCGGACCAAAACCCAGAACCGAATCCTGACCCGGACCGTAGCGGACCCTGAACGGACCCACACCCGGACTCAGACCCAGATCGGACCCTGATCGAACCCTGACCGGACACTGACCCAGACCCTAACCCAACCTCGACTCGGACCCGAACCATGACCCGGACCCTGATCTAGAAAGGACCCGGACCCTGCCCGAACCTGGCCCTAACCTTGACCCAGACCCAGATTTGACCCTGTCCTCGGATCCGGACCAAGACCGTACCGAACCCGGACCTAGATCGGACCTTGACCCACATCCAGATCCGACCTGGACCCAAACCCTGACTAGGACTCGGACCCAAATCAAGATCCGGATCCTACTCGGACCCAGACCCGAACCCGATATAGGTCGCGCATGGGCCGAGTTCAGGATCATGGATATTTAAAAAATGTTAAAAGGAAATTTCAGTAATTTTATCATTTTTATTAAAAAAAATTAATTATTTAGTCTTATGGCAAAATAGTATCACCCATGGCGAAGTTAAATGATGTGGCAACTTTTTATTGGACGTCTAACGTCAAGAATGGTGAAGCCGTTCCTGATCGTAGAAAAACCCAGAAAGGTATTACTTGTTTAAAAGAATTAAAAGAATAACTTGTTTAAATGAAAAGTATAATTTTTTCAAAAAGAAAAATATTACTTGTTTAAATGAAAAGTATAACTTGTTTAAAAGAAAAGTATAACTTGTTTAGATGAAAAAATGTACTTGCTTTAAATAGAAAAGTATAACTTGTTTAGATGAAAAGTAGTACTTGTTTAAATAGAAAATATATAACTTGTTTAGATGAAAAGTAGTACTTGTTTAAATAGAAAAATATAACTTGTTTAGATGAAAAGTAGTACTTGTTTAAATAAAAGTATTCAAAAAGAAATTAGAAAATCATCAAAAAATTTTTATCATTTTTCCTCACAATTGATAATTTGTGACAAATTTTTTTGTGGCATAGATCGTCATTTATAGTGCGTGGTATTATGAAAAATGTGACATTATATTAATTCGTCGTGAAAAGGGCATCATTTGGTGACAAAAAAGGTCATCGTCCCTATATGTTTCCATCTATTGTGACGCATAAATTGTCCCATTAGGCATCAAAAATTAAATAAGCAATATGACGTTTAAATCACTAAAGTTCAACTTTACGTGATTTATATAAATAATTGTCACAAAAAAGTTACTTTAGTGACGTTAATTTTGTCACAATTAGCTTGGTTATTTCGTCGCATTTTCTATATTCGTCAAGAAAGAGTTGTTATTCGGTCACGAAATGTTGATCGTCGTTATATGTGTACATATAAAATGACGATAAAATTTGTCACTAAATAGTATGATTTAGTGACAAATTTTTTATTGTCGCAAAATGATGTGGAAATTGTGACGAATTATTTTTGTCACTATAATGTATTATTTAGTGACGAAAATAATAATCATCACTAGAAGTTTAGATTTTGTAACAATATATTGTTCGTCATATTTGACATTTTCTCGTCATGAAAGAATTGCAAAAAAATGACGAAAAAAATGATCGTGGTTATATATATAGATATAATGACAACTGAATTTCGTCACAAAAAATTAGACTTTAGTGACGAAATATTCATCGTCATTAAAGATGTAAAAATGGTGACAAAATATTTTTTGTCATTAAAAAATATTATTCAGTGACGATGATGATAATCGTCACTAAAGAAATTGATATAGTAACAACATATATCGTCATGATTAATTAACATACCGTGACTATTATTTCGTCATAAAAATGATACATATTGTGACACATTTATTTCTTCGTGAAATAATTATTTTTATTATCAATTTATTTGAATTTTTATATATATATTAAATCAGTAATAATACTAAATAATAAATATTACAACAAAAACTAAATTAATTAAAGATAAAAAAAATAATTTGCATTAACAAATAACTCCTTCAAACAATAGAAACCAAACAACAATCTTTGTTATGAAAACTACATGAAACAATAAAAAAGAAAAACAATGTCTTATATGTCTTCAAAAATAATTTCCATGCACTTCAAACGCATTTAATCAAAATCTTCTCCTCCTTAGATATCACCTATAAAAAATATCATATTAGATGAATTTATAAGAAAGCATAACTCCGTAAAGTATAAAGAAAACGACATTCCTAAACTTTAAATGCACAAATACACTTACCAAAATCAAAATCCAAGGCATTAGGGGTCAAATAATCAAAATCCAAGGCATAATCAAAATCTAAGATTGAGTAAATGATTTAACATTCAAATCCAAGACATTAGGGGTCAAAACAGTAGCATGGTTGGGTTAAAAACCATCCCCAAATTCAGACTAAAAGCACCATTAGCAAGTTTCATACTTAATGCACTAGAATTAATGGTTTCAATATACGCAGAGATTCTCGCAAAACCGTAATCGAAAGCCCAACTTCAAAAGTTCAAAACTAGAATAAGCAAATCCCGAAATCATAAGTAATAAGCACGTTATCGTAAAAAAAGCCAAATTCAACCAAAGAATGCACCATTCAAAGATAACAAAGAGAATTAATCCTAAAGCATCGCACCCAAATTTCAAACGTCCAATGCAATTCGTAAGAATGAGTACACTAACTTTGTTAGAGTATCGACTTTTTTCACCTAGAGTATTAGTTCAGATACTTATTAGGTATCGCCTCGAAGTAGTATTTGAATACTTCTAAGAACTGATGCCTAATAGTATCTGAACTAATACTCTTAGGTGAAAAAGTTGATACTCTAACAAACTTCTATTGATCATTACATCAACGAACTAAAATGCATCAATCTTTACTTAACACACCATAACTAAAGACAATTTGGTAGTGAAATATACAAAGTACAGTACTACCACTATCTATATACACACAATACACGTATATCTTGGCTAAAAATATAAATTATATCACACACATATCCACATTTATGTTTGAATCAAATCAGTAGTTGCAATGCTCCAAAAAATCAGCAATTGCACAATCTACAAGACCTAATTGCACTTCGAAATAGAATCTACAAGACCTAATCTCGAGAGTGAGAAACTAGAGAACCACATTCCCTTATTTGTTACACATGTTGAACACAAATAAATCATCATATTTGCCCTCTTCTAACACAGCCAGCTTTAAAGTTACACATATGAGTAGTACTACTAAAAGAAAAATGAAAATAATAAAGTAAAGGCTAAAGAAAAACAACAAGAACCAAAAACTCATAAAAAAAATAGAAGCTAACCTTAATTATATGTCAATCCCTTTCTCCCTCATAAAAGCCATTAGTTTGTTCATAGTTGTACTTTGCTCAGAGAGTTTTGCATTGAGAATGTCATTTTGCTCAGAGAGTTTGGCAGTCAGATTTTCATTTTGTGTTGCCAGGTCCTCTTTCAAGCTAGTTACTTGAGTTTGTAGTTCTTCCACTTGAGCTCTAGACTGTTGCAACTCTTCCGTTGTTTCTCTTAGCTCATCTTCATATTCAGCGAAAGAATTGTACAATGAACTCCGTCTACTTGGAGGCTTTGAACCGTAACCATACCCTTTGGTATATCCAGCCCCATGGCCCAACACCTCCAAGACTATCTCAGGTTCGGTCTTCTCTATTCCTAGCTCAACATATTCATCTCGCTTACGTTTCATCGTTTCCTGATATTTAAGCATAATAAAGTAAATAAAATGGTCAACTGAATTGAAAAAGAAGTAAATTAACCTCAATAATAACATAATCAAATATCATAAATGTCTACACGACTTACCCAATTTTGTTTTGCCTTGTCGGATATCCACCCATTATTCTCTATACTGTGGGTTTGCTCATACAAGTAAATCCGATCGCACGGTTCTTTAAGTTCAAGAGACTACAAAAAAATATTAAAAATCAGCTACTTCATCACCATACCCAAGACTGAAATAAAATATTCATAAAACCCATAATTACCTTCTTTTGATGTTTATATGATTTAATTATTGACATATCATCAGGTCTTATGTTCAATTATCTGGGAAATAGGGGCTGTGAATACTCTATGAGAATCAGAAAGATGATAAGTAAACAAATAATCAGATATAGGATACTGCTTACCCTTTGTAATGGACATAGGGCTCATACCAACGCATTTCTCTGTTATTTCTTTTATCAACAGATTATAAAATAGAAATCACAGATTATGGTTTTCATAACTTCACTGCATGCTTAATTGATGATTTCTTTTGTGTTAATGGAAACAATTTTGCAGGGACAAAAGGAGAAAAGAACACACACACTATGTGTGAGGTATGGCAAGCTTAGCTTCTTCATTTTTCTGTACAGTTGCCTTAATTAGTGATAGGAAAGTATTTTTTTTATACCTAAGAGAATTTGATCAAGTATTTCAACCATATTTGTTGTATGTTGATGTAGGTTATAGTATAAGAAGGGGGCTGCCTAATTCTGAATATGTTCATTCTGATTAGCCCTAGGATCAATTTATGTCTATTAGCAGTCAAAGTACATAACACAAACAACCAAATGATAGCTGTCAAAATGCAATAGTTCCAATATTTCAAAGGTAATCTTATTTTATGTGATAGGTGTGTAGATGCAACTAGTGCAAGGAATGCAAAAACTGAAATTATATACTACTTGAAAACATATACTCACAAGTTCATGCGATCGGACTGAAAAAGGCTTTCGTCCAGCAGTATGCTTGCATAGCATTTTTTTCCTGTTGTTTTTATTGATCTCACTTAAACGCTGCAAGAGCATTATAATTGTAACAAAACAAATCATAATTTTTGCATTGAAAAGTTTTAGCCATTAAAACTGTAAAATTATGTGCATTAAAATTAGCAAAGCTAACGTTACCTTGAATTCAGGTGAGGCAAAATAATCACAGAGTTTGTCCAAGTTATCTTTGTCGGGACAAGCCTTTGGTTTGTGATCCTTAGCTTCCTGTAGATCTTGATATTTAAGAAAGTGATGATGCAACTTATAACGCTGTTGCCTAGTACTTTCTCTCACCCGATCGACCAGGCTCCATTTCACTCCAGCCTTATCAATATTCAAATCCATATGCATCTACAACTCACATAGAACATGCAAATTAGAATAAAAGAAGGTAAAAACAATATATTAAACACATAAATTTTTCAACACATACCCGCAGATGATCAAACCCTGACTTCAATCCATTTTCCTCATCTACCTCTTTCCATCGTATGGGCATAGGGAGAACTTTTCGCATTACTATTCCAATATTAGTTGCAAATTTCGACGACTGGACCGCATTTGTTGGTCTCCCAACTGATGGATCCACCTCAATCTTAAACTTCCCGAAAACATCAAAGTACTTCAGTGTTGGTCCCGGTGAAAAACTGTTGGGAGATGAATTTAATAAAAGATTATATGATTTTGATTAGATCCCAAAACCCCTGAGTATGACATGTTCAGAATGATCTTGATAGTTGAGTCAGGATTCAGTTTTTAGAGTATTCGTGATGTTATCTCGCGAAATGTATAGTCAAGCAGATATAGTTCGGGATAGGTTCTGAGGACTCAGAAAAACTCAATATGTTTCTGAAGAAACTGAAGTTTCTAAAGACTCAAGATGAAATCGAGATATCAGAGACTCAAGATGAAATCGAGAACCAAGACTCAAGATGAAGACTCAAGATATCGGTCAAGATAAACCTAAAGACTCAGAAGACTCTGAAGACGCAAGATCAAGATCGAGAAATCAAGATCAAGAATATCGAAGCCACAAGAATTATCAAGACTCGGTAAATGTATCAATGCTTTCAAGATGAACTCCGAATGATCCGAGGCATTGAATATATCTATCCAAGGATGCAATCTCGAGAGAAACGCAATGCCTTAGAAAGATAGATATTGCCAAGACATTCAAATGCGCATAAAAGGAACTAAGTCAAGTGTTGTTAAGGTTATATCAAACTCGTAGTTTGTAACCAAAAGAGCCGTTGAAGGTGTCTACCTTTAATCAAGACAAAAGTAAAAAAGAGGAAGACGACATTTGACTACCATATCGACAATCGACAAAGGACAAGCCACCTGAAAAGATGTCGATGTAATGAAAGTTCCAGATCGCAAAAAAGTGAAGACCGCTACATGAAAGACTATTGCCTAGAAAGTGTTAGGGAGTTTCGGACCCTAAATATAGCCGTTTTCACACCATAAGAGGGAACTCACGGCTATCTCTCCAACGGATAGTTTTCAAGAGTAACCTTGGTGTATGCCTATAAATATTGGTGACCCTCTACATTGTAAGGTGACGGAAATTTATACGCAACTCAAGAGCTCGAACTTATTCTTGCAAAAAGTAAAAGCACTCGAAATACCTTGAATTTCCCAAGTGCTTCTATATTGAAGAGAGCTCACTTTACTAAGCCTAGCTTGATAAGATTTATCCAAAAGCTTAGTCGAGATATCCTAAACCTTTGCATTGTGCTTCATTGTAAAGGATATCTCATCCTAGTTGAAACCAACCAAGAAACCCCAAACCCTTGAGAAGGTAGTTGAGTGTGTTTGTTGGTGAGTAGAGTTGTAAAGAGTTAGTAAACCACGCGAGTAGTCGTAAAACTCTAGAGGAGAAGTTAGTAAGCTGTGAGGGTAGTCCGAAAGCTTGTGTGTGATTGAGTAAGTAAACTACTTGAGGTAGTCGTAAAAACTCAAGGCTCGGGTTGAGTAAGTAAACTACGTGGAGTAGTCGTAAAACTCGAGTACGAAGTTGAGTAAGTAAACCACGAGGTAGTCGTAAAGCTTCGGTTGATAGTGAATTTCTCTCAAGAGCTCTGGAGAGAGGGACGAGGAGCTTGAGTCTCCGAACCACTATAATTGCCGTGTTCTTTTTGCTTTCCTTTATCTGCAGGCTTAACTAACTTTGCATTGACTTGATTTTGAAAGCATACTTTTCACCGATATTCAGGTTGGAATCAATCCAATGAAGTTGCATAAGTGAATCACAAATTTAATCACTATTTCATAAAGGAAGGTTTTTCAAAGAAAGCTTAAAACGAGTATAATCTAAGGGCCAACCATTCCGACGACCGAAAATAGAAACAGATAGTTATCAAACCGAACTCTCTTCCGAGGATTCAAAGTTTAGTTATCCGATCCAAGCAACTCAGATCTCTCGACACTCGTGATTCGGTTGATTATCCGAGGTATCCGAAAAGCGACTCGATCACTGTCTCGATGAGACTTTGACTCGGAGCGATCTTTGCTTCTCGAGAACCTAATCTTCGTGATTATCGACCCAAGTGACCTCGATGAAGAAAAAGTTTTAAAATCATCGAACACGTATTCCCCCCATACACGTGTAAGACTCGTTTTCACCGACCAACAAGTGGTATCGAGCAAAGGTTCAACTTGACCACTACTTTGGTTGACCAAAGTTTTATTTTCAAAAATACTTGTGGTCTATCCGAATCGATCTTATTTGTTTCAAATTTTTTTTTTTCAAAAGATCGTAAAAATGTCTTCTAATAAACTTCCCATGTTCTCGATGAGAACTATGATCTATGGAGATCGAGAATGCGCAGGCTCATCTCAGATTCCAAACATGAGCGATGTGGAGAGTGGTTTCTCAAGGACCATTCAAATTTCTTGTGGTGAATCCTGCAATTACGTAAGAAGAGAGAATTGATCCTAGAGCGAAATTTCCTAAGTCCGATGATCAACTAACTCCCGAGGAGAGAAAAGTTAGTCAATCTAGACTACATTGCAAAAGACACACTATACAATACAATTGATGATGGTGTGATGGGAATGATCTCTCAATCGTAATACCGCTAAGGAAATATGGATACACTAGTTGCTATGTGCGAAGGCACGATCATATAAAAAGAAAACAAACTTTCAAAGGCAATTGGAAAGTTTGACAATTTTGAAATGGATGATGGTGAATCAATAGACAAATTGGAAGTCGATTCACTAAAGATCATGAATGATCTAAACGCACTTGGAAAGAGATATCCACAAAGAGAAGTGGCATTGAAAATTCTTAGAGGTCTTTCTAAGAAATGGGATATTCATGCGCAATGTGATTGAAAAAACACCAAGAACATTAGTTCAATGCCATACCAACAAGTCTTCTCGAGAAATAAAGCCTATGAATTTGTAATTGATAAGAAATCCAAAAAGGTCGACAAAGAAAGATGATTCTTCATCGAGTAAGAATGTGGCTTTAAAAAGCCAAAGATAAAACTCAGAAACTAGAGAGTCGAGAACCCTCATGCCAAACATCGATGAGCTTGAGGATAAGCTAAGACCGATGGCAAGGAGGTTTGATGCACTTAATAGTAGATTTGGAAAATACAAAAGCTATTACAGAAACCACAGTACCAGAAGAAACCCGAGGACGGATCAACCGAAGAAGAAGAAGGACTGAAGTTCAAGGATCTTCATCTGCAAAAAAGGACTCCAAGTCCAAAGAAGAAAAATGATCGATGATAATGCCAACAGATGCTATAATCGCCAGAAGAAAGGTCACTTCCAAAGATGATTGTCCGTGAGTTGAGTGCTAAGGAGAGAAGAGAAAGACAAGCTATAAGAGACCGAAGTTCTCAAGCAAAAAGGCCATGGTTGCGTAAGAAGAACACTCGGGAGGAATCTAGCTCTTCAGATGAGATATTCTCGTGACAAAGGAAAGTGATGACATCCGTCTCACGGCCATTGAGGAGGAGGAAAACAAGGGCACTAAACCGATGAAAGATCACATGGCAATCGATGAAAGCGAGATGAAAAAGCTCTCAAGTATGGTATCTTGACAAAGGATGCTCAAGACATATGACAGATTCAAGAAGATGCTCAGTGACTATGTTGAACAAAGAGGCCTGAGATCACTTTTGGAGATAACTCCAAGGGATGGTCAAGGATATGGAATTTTGGAGATCGACTCCGTTCATATCCATGGTGTTTCATATGTATCCGATTGAAGCATAATTTGCTTTCAATTAGCCAATTCGTGATAAGGGTTTCAATGTTGAGTTCTCCAAGAACTTATGTTTTGTGAAAGATGATACATCACGTAAAAAATTTCTTGGGTACAAGAAAAGGGAATGTGTATCTTGGCGATTGGAGTTCAACTCCTAAAGATACATGTTTAGTTGCTAAAAGTTCCACAGATACCAAATGGTTATGGCATAAAAGAATGAATCACCTAAATTTCAAAACCCCAACAAGCTTGCAAGATTAGCTCTTGTGAGAGGGTTGCCTAATGAAGTGTTCAAGAAGGAACACATTTGTGATGCATGTCAAAAGGAAAACAAGCTAAAGCATCATTTAAAAGCAAAATAGAAGTTTCTCTTGAGAGAATACTTGACTTTTGATATGGATCTCTTGGTCCTATAACACCAGTAAGCACTAATGGCGTGAAATACACATTTGTAGTAGTTGATGACTACTCGAGATATACTTTGGGTCATATTCTTACTCAAGAAGAAAGAGACTCGTATAAAGCCGCCAGAGTTAATGAAAAAGCTCAAGATTGAGAAAAATCTCGAGTGTGGTCAAAATCGATCCGACAAAAGGAACCTCAATTCATAAATCATATCATATCCGACATTGTGCAGAGAATGGAATTTCACATGAAACATCACCGCAAGGACCCTCAATGTAATGGTGTTGCTTAAAGGAGAAACAGACTCGAAAAGAAGTTCTCGCAAGGACTATGATAAATGTTCGACATTCCTAAAAGATTTTGGGTCAAGTCACAACACCGCATGCTACTCTCGTATCGCATCCATGCCGACCAAAAAGTCAAGGCAAAACACCTTATGAGCTTTGGAATGAAAAAAAAAGCCTCTTGTTTTTTTCTTTTCGTGTGTTTTGGTTGCAAGTGTTTCATACACAATAATGGTAAAGATCGGTTGAAAACTTTTGATAGTAAAAGTTCGATGAAGGAATATTCTTAGGATATTACAAGTCAAGAAAAGCTTTTCGAGTTTACAACCGTAGGACTCTTATTGTGGAGGAAACACCTCATGTTGTTTTTGATGAATCTATTTGTGTTCGGGAAGAAACATGAACATGATCTTGCAGGAACCCACTAAGAGGATCACCAGATTAAGCCCAAACAGAAAGATAAATCATCCATCTGAACTCGAAAAGAAGAAGTCACCACATTCTATGATTGGGAGTGACTCGGACTCGAGATAAGGAAGTTCGTAATGGAACTCAGATGGTGAGCCTCGGAAAAACCAACACTCCAAAGTGACCAATCAATGCACACCCGCCTGCACTGTATGTGATGCCAATGAAGATGTGGTCCCACCGAGGCAATTTCTCAATCTATCGACCAAAGGGGAACAAATGTCTCGACAATGTTCTCGAATAGAATTTCCCTCGAGGAAGATGATTCTTTTCTTTCTCCGTTGTTCCCGAGTTTGTTGATTTAACCAACCTAACATTTCAAATGTTGAGGATATTATTGAAGGGGGAACATCAAGAAGGAAATGGTTAGATAGTCATCCTACAAATCAGATTGTGGGTGATCTAACTGAAGGTGTTAAGACAAGAAGGTTCCATGGTGAGAGTGCACTATTCTCATTGCTTCCTTTCATAGAAAGAAACCTCACCGAGATTGGTGAAGCTCTACAAGATTCTTATTGGATTATCATGCATGCAAGATGAAATAATCAATTCTCAAGGAATGAAGTATGGGAGCTAGTAGATAGACCTTCGAAAGGCACAATATCATTGGAACCAAGTGGGTTTTCAAGAATAAAAGAGATGAAAACAACAACATTGTAAGAAACAAGGCAAGGCTAGTTGCACAAGGTTATTCCCAAGAAGAAGGCTTGGATTATGATGAAACCTTTGCACTTTTTTGCAAGACTAGAAGCCATCGATTGTTTCTTGCATATCTTTTCACATGAAGTTCACATACTATCAAATGGATGTGAAAAGTGCATTTCGAATCGGTGTGCTTAAAGAAGAGGTTTATGTAGAACAACCTCCCGGATTCAAACAGAATGACCAAGTTTATGTGCTCGTAAAAGCTTTGTATGGTCACAAGCAAGCACCCGCAGCATGGTATGATACTCTTTCTCGCTTTCTTCTTGACCATGGTTTTGTCAAAGGATTTGTTGATAGAACTCGTTCGGGGTGAGGATGGGGAAGATATCTTACTAGTTCGAGAGATATATGTTGATGACATCATTTTTGGATCTCCAAACCATCACCGTTGTGTGAAAAGTTTTCAACACCGATGAAAAGCAAGTTTGAGATGTCAATGATGGGAGAGATGAATTTCTTTCAGGACTTCAAGTGAAACAATCAAAGGAAGGAATATTCATCAACCAGGGCAAAGTACACCGTAGATCCGATTGCCAAATATGGTGTACAAAATTGCAATGCGCTTAGGATTCCTATGAATACTAACTACAAGATGGATCCCGATTCGTAAGGAAAATCGATGAATCATACCGATTATAGAGGAATCATTGATCATTGCTCTATCTTCTGACAAGTAGGCGATATAACATTTGTTTGTTGATATGTGCAAGATACCAAGCTAATCCTAAGACTAGTCACATGGAGGTCGCCAAAAAGATACTAAGATATCTTAAGGGCACAAAGTGAATAGAGGATTATGGTATCCAAATTACGATAACCTTGAATTAACTAGTTACTCGGATGTCGACATGGAGGTTGTAGAACCGACAGAAGTCCACAACAGAACTTGTCAATTTCTAGGAAGCAAGTCGATATCTTGGTTTTCAAAGAAACAGACCTCGAGTAACCAAGATTATCGGTTTAATACATGGTCATTTGAAGCCAACTGCGTACGCATTCTTTGCCTGCTCGCATACAACAATTGAGGATTATAAAGTTGAAGCCAATGAAGTACCAATATTTTGTGACAACAATAGTGCCATTGCTATTTCACAAAATCCCAGATTGCACACCGATGCAAGCATGTGGATATCGGACATCACTTCATCGAGATCATGTCGAGAAAAGGACATAAGGATGGAGAAAATTCATACCGATAGGCAAAGAGAGCGATATCTTGACTAAACCTTTAGGTCAATCAAGATTTCGTGAACTTTCGATTGAATTAGGGATGTTAGAACCAGTGTGTATAGAGTAAAACCGAAAATTTGAAGATTTTCAGATGCATGAAGGTTTTCGAAATTCTACCGAAAAACTCAGGATAAAAATGGAAATACCGAATCGAGTCTCGTGAAACTCGGATCTCATCAAGGACAATACTTTCAAGAGTATGCTAAACCCATTCAAGACTCAGATTATAATCGACATTTTATCAAAATCAGTACTCAGTAAGACTGATAGAGGGAAATTGGTCTGAAGAAGTAAAGACTCATGCGACTCATTTATTGCTCAAGTAAAACTCAAGAATCATTCGCAATAAATACAAAACACCCGAGGAATGTTTTTTATGGATCGTTTCATATTCCAAGAAGGTCAATACCATTTAATGCTCTGCTACATTAATGACCAATGAGGATGTTTTGGCGGCTTACTTTTTAGAGATCGTCGGTTCGTATACCCGATTAATCGGAGATTAATCTCAACCGTTATTTCTCACCTAACCCACACGATCCTCCACGATCTCGAAGCTATATATACCCCTTTAAGCCATTCAAGCCAAAGGTTTATCAAACCCTTCGCTCCCCAAATCCTCTCAATCAAAAATCCCTTTGCCCGTAAATCTCCAAACCCTAAAGCTTCAATTTCTTAAATCAATCTCTAAAATGGCCCCAACCTTGTTAGAAAATTAGCCATAACCAACAAAGCCGTGGTACGCGAGTTCGTTGTCTCACCAAAAGCACAACCAACTCAAAGCTAGAAGAGAGGCTCGTGATATGATCCGATCGGCTAAACTCACCCATCTAGTCACAAGCCGACCAGACCAGGAGTTCGCAAAAGAAGTAATCGAATTCATCTGTAATTTGAGAATAGATGAAGAAGATGGTATGCATTCTTCGATTACCACATCACATTTAGAGCATTCGTCAAAATACGCCGATTTTGAGAGGATTTGTGCATAATTCCGAAAAAATCAACGATGTGTTTGAACTCGCGATAGAGAAAAGGATCCCGCGATGTATATGTTTGGTAGAGAGCAGAGTACCTTGATAGGATTGCCGAGAATCCTGTGAAATTTGAGGCGACATTGAATAAGAGGCATCTAAAGCCACAATATCGTGTCTTTGATGGATATTGTGAGCAAGTGCATCATGAGTCTTCGGGGAGTTTTGAGCAATTTAGTACCCCAAAGCTCGATTGATGGTCGCGATCGAGGCATCTCCTACCACCACCGACTTCAACCGGGTCAAATTCTTAATTCAGGATGGTGAAGGAGCAAGCCAAGGTCATAAAAAGGGTCAATGGGACAATCATGATGAAAGGCAAGATCCACCATGCCACCAAAATTGCTTATATTTTGGAGATGTGCGAGAGGAGGAGGATATCTTCGCCAATTCAACCCCATTCCCTAAAACCAAAATTCTCTTCAAACCCATCACGTGAAGAAGCAAGGCCATTCGAGGGAAAAGAGAAAAGAAGGTAGAATCACCTTCTCTGCGGTGCCGAGAAAGAGACCCAACAAACCCGGGGGGAAGGTTCTGCTGGAGGCAAAAATGGAGCAAGGAGCAAAAATGATGAAAAAGTAAAGAATCTTGCTCCAAAACGCAGAAGATTGGTGGTTCTCACCGACGAAGGTAAAGAAGGATTCTCGGCGAGATACAACTCAAGACAAAAAACCGCTCAAAGTTCGCCATTACAAGTGTTGGCTCGGGTTATCTCCAGGACACGTGATCGACCGAGGAGCAGTCTTCTCCGAGGTGCTCGAGACATCACTTTCGGATGTATAAAATTTCTCGAAATTTTTAAAGGAGCTCGACAACGGAGATACCTACCTCGGCGCTGTGCTCGATTGAAGAGCGGCCGGAGTAAATCGAGGATATGCCACCAGCCTCGGGACCCACTTTCGGATGCAAACCGAGGGACTCAATGCACAAACTTCGACACTATCGAGGCTCGTGAGCAAAATATTCTCGAAGAGCTCCAGAGTGATCTCTATCGCTGATCCCTTAGCGTAAGATTCTATCGAACCAAAGAGCCCGAGATGGAAGAAGGGCGGCGGTTTGAAAGAAGCGAATGGAGGAGCAAGGGGAACGGTTCATCCTGACCGATACCGAAGCTCGGCTCATACCCGATCTACAAGATGTTTTCTTGATTAAGGACGACAAAGATATATCCTCAATCGGACTCTTCCCGAGATGCTTGACATTCTTTGCATTCGTGAGGGAAGACGGTGAATGAGGAGAGGCGCTTTCCTAACCGACTTCTCGGGGTTCGGAAGACAAAGCTCAGATGAAAAATTCCGATTTTGATGAGTGGTTCGAGGAAAGCTAGCCGAGAAGAGAACAATCAAGTTGGTGCCTCGAAAATGGAGACAAATCCAAAGATGGAGATGGGGACCAACAGGGAGATCCGAGGATCGATCCTCAATTGAGTCCTGAGCTCGTGATGAAGCCGAACTCAGATGATCAAACAAAAGATGTATAAAAAAGCAGTAGGTCACGAGATTGATCTCACTCCCGTAATGGAGAAACTTGAGAAGATTGAGCCAATGGCGATCAAAATTGCTCGATGGAAGAAACGTTGGCCAATCAAGCTCGTATAATGGAAGGTTTTTAGCCATTCTTCGAATCGGTGCAGATACAAAACACTCGACCAATCGATGACCTCCATGGAAGAAAAAGCTGAATGCAAAGTTCGAGGGAGTCAACGCAGAGTTAAGGCCGAAATGAAACAAGCACCGTGAATCGATCAATTTCTAGAGGTGAAACTAGCAGAGAAAAATGAGGTGTTGATCAAATCATTGTTGAGGAAATGAGCTCAATGCTCATGACCAAGATGACAGAGATGCTTAAAGATGCACTCTCCGCCAGGTTTTGCCCACATATTCAAGAACTGCCTCGCGGGCTAAGAACCACATCGTGAGAATGGAAGATGAGCAAGATCGCCAGCGGAGAGATCCAATATGTGAGCAAAGAGCAAGATCACATGGACACAGCCTCTCTCGCACTTCTTCCAAATTATGGTGCCAAGAAGGGGAAAAAGGAAGGTGAAGACCTCGAAGTTCATGGCACGCATTTTTTGGAAAAGAAGGCTCGTAAAGATGTTTGAAATGTACAATCTAGCCAAAGCCTTAAAAAGAAGTCGGGTTACCGAGAAATTGAAATTTGCTCAAGTGGAGAAGCCCATCTACACTCGAAGTTTCGAAAGCAAACCATGTTTGAGGTTGCAAGAGAGAAACTAAGTACTAGAACTAAGGTTGGAACAAGCCAGCCGAGCCGAATCGCTTATGAAGAGGAAAGCCTTGGGCGTTGTTCAACCCGTAAGCAAACGTCGGCTTTTCTAAGCCAATCCAGAGAAAGTTATTACGATGATGAAGATGCGTAGAAGAATCTGAAGTCTCAACCTCGTAAGAAAGTCTTCAACACCGTGAGATGCTCAAGACACTCCAAAAAGAACAAGCTAAGAAAGTCGCCGCCGATCTCGGAGCGTCCTGTGGATCGAAAAAGAAGATAGACGAAGAGCGTGAGCGAAGGAGTGATTTCGGAGATTTGCGAGCAAGAGGAAGGAACATCGAAAGCCGAAAGGGGCCCACGTTGATAAATGGATGCCCATTAAACTCAACGACATGTGGGAAGAAGTGAAAGAGAACCTTCGGTTCAATTACGATGTTCTCGTGGAATGGAGAGGGAAGGCTCGATCGTAACGGTTTTCATTGAATATCTTTAACCTTCTATCCAAAGTATCTCCAAGGTCGGATTAACCTTGCGGATGAAGGTGGAGTACAGATAGTAGCCCCTGATCCATATTCCTATCCTCCTCCAAGACTTGGTAATGGCTTGGTAAATGAGAAGGTCATTACGCAAGAAATTGCTTTCAAGATCTTTGGTCATTGGGATTAACAGGAACAACCCGACATCATCAAAGAGAGGAATGAGTTTGAAGAAAAGATTTTTTGGAATGTTCAACCTGGAGGTACCAGCTGATGAAGTGGAAAATGAAGCAAATCAAGAGCCGAATCAAGACCAAGATGTAAGAACTCGAGAAGACTCGTAATCTTTAAATTTTGTCTTTTTGATTTTGTTTGATAAATTCATTGTAATCTGTAAAGGTATACTTATCATCAATGAAGATTTATCATTATGCTCAAAAGATAATATCTCATTATCTTATTTACATGTCTTTATTTTGATATGCTGAATGAATGTCTCTAAACTGATTGTATGCTGATAAGAGGGAAATTGTTTAAGTATTTGGTAATGAACTAGTTAAAGAGATTCATTACTGAAGAAATTTGATATATGATTAAACTGTTGAGAAACTCTGAAATTGTTGGGAGATTCTCTGATCTAAGAAATAGTTGGGAGACAACCAATCTTGTAATAGAATAAACTGAAACCTGAGTATAGGTTATTTTTTTTGTTTGTAAACAAGATAGGTTTTGGCATCATAAAAAAGGGGGAAATTGTTGGGAGATGAATTTAATAAAAGATTATATGATTTTGATTAGATCCCAAAACCCCTGAGTATGACATGTTCAGAATGATCTTGATAGTTGAGTCAGGATTCAGTTTTTAGAGTATTCAGGATGTTATCTGCGAAATGTATAGTCAGCAGATATAGTTCAGGATAGGTTCTGAGGACTCTGAAAAACTCAGTATGTTTCTGAAGAAACTGAAGTTTCTAAAGACTCGAGATGAAATCGAGATATCTTAGACTCAAGATGAAATCGAGAATCAAGACTCAAGATGAAGACTCAAAGATATCACCAAGATAAACCTAAAGACTCGTAAAGACTCAAGACGCAAGATCAAGACCGAGAAATCAAGATCAAGAATATCGAAAAACAAGAATTATCAAGACTCAAGAATGCATCAATGCTCGATGAACCCCGAATGATCCGAGGCATTGAATATATCTATCCGGCGGATGCAATATCGAGAGAAACGCAATGCCTTAGAAAGATAGATATTGCCAAGACATTCAAATGCGCATAAAAGGAACTAAGTCGGTGTTGTTAAGGTTATATCAAACTCGAGTTTGTAACCAAAAAGAGCCGCTGAAGGTGTCTACCTTTAATCAAGACAAAAGTAAAAAAAGAGGAAGACGACATCGCACCATATCGACATCGACAAAGGACAAGCCAATCAAAAAGATGTCGATGTACGAAAAGTTCCGCATCGCAAAAAGTGAAGACCGGCTACATGAAAGACTATTGCCTAGAAAGTGTTAGGGAGTTTCGGACCCTAAATATAGCTGTTTCACACACCATAAGAGGGAACTCACGGCTATCTCTCCAACTCGATAGTTTTCAAGAGTAACCTTGGTGTATGCCTATAAATACCGGTGACCCTCTACATTGTAAGGTGACGGGAAATTTATACGCAACTCAAGAGCTCGAACCTATTCTTGCAAAAAGTAAAGCACTTAAATACCTTGAATTTCCCAAGTGCTTCTATATTGAAGAGAGCTCACTTTACTAAGCCTAGCTTGATAAGATTTATCCAAAGCTTAGTCGAGATATCCTAAACCTTTGCATTGTGCTTCATTGTAAAGGATATCTCATCCTAGTTGAAAACAACCAAGAAACCCCCAAACCCTCGAGAAGGTAGTTGGAGTGTGTTTTGTTGGTGAGTAGAGTTGTAAAGAGTTAGTAAACTACGCGGAGTAGTCGAAAACTCTAGAGGAGAAGTTAGTAAGCTTGAGGTAGTCCGAAAAGCTTGTGTGTGATTGAGTAAGTAAACTACGGAGGTAAGTCGAAAACTCAAGGTCGGGTTGAGTAAGTAAACTCGTGGAGTAGTCGAAAAACTTCGTATCGAAGTTGAGTAAGTAAACTACGAGGTAGTCGTAAAGCTCGAAGTTGATAGTGAATTTCTCTCAAGAGTCGGAGAGAGGGACGAGGAGCTTGAGTCTCTCGAACCACTATAACCTGGCCGTGTTCTTTTTTTTTTCCTTATCTCTGCTTAACTGTTGCATTGACTTGATTTTGAAAGCATACTTTTCAATCGATATTCGGTTGGAATCAATCCACCGAAGTTGCATAAGTGAATCACGGCCTAATCACTATTTCATAAAGGGAAGGTTTTTTCAAAAAAAGCTTAAAAACGAGTATAATCTAAGGGCCAACCATTCCGCATTTAATCGAAAGTAGCTAGAACAGATAGTTATCAAACCGAACTCTCTTCCGAGGATTCAAGAAGTTAGTTATCCGATCCAAGCAACTCGGGATCTCTGACACTCGAGATTGATTAGGATTATCTGAGGTATCTGAAAAGCGGCTTTCGGGATCATCATCCCGAAGAGATTTGACTCAGAGCGATCTGTGCTTCTCGAACCTAATCTTCGTGGATTATCGACCCAAGTGACCTCGAAGAAAAAGTTTTAAAATCACTGAACACGTGTATTCCCCCCATACACGTGTAAGACTCATTTTCACCGGGACCAACAAAAACTATTTTGCGTGTGCGGAAGCAAACATGTCGAGCGATGCATATAAAAATAGGGGTGAAGGAATGGTGATTCTAGATTTTTGCGTTTTAAGCTCATGTGTTGTGTTTTGCTTATAATCGAATGCATACGACAATATAAGAACGTAAAGCAGTAAAGAACACAATAATGTATAGTGGTTCGGAGACTCAAGCTCCTACATCCACTCTCCCCTGCCCTGTGGAAATTCCTTCAAACACTTCCTAAGGTTTTCTGACTACCTCTGTAGTTTACTAACCTTTCTACTTTGAGCTTTCTGACTACCTCTGTAGTTTACTAACCCAAACTGGACATATCACCCTCTCGGGCTCGCCTCTAGATGTTTAACGAGTTCACACTCCAACGAGACGTATCACCCTCACTTGGGATTGCCTAACAACTACCTCACTTCACCACTAGTTATCTCTTACGAGAATGGGGTTTGATTTGGTGTTGTCTCCAACTATGGTGAGATTTTCCCTTACATTTGTTTAGCCACAATGCTAAGGTTGGGAAAATCTCTCTAAGCGTAGGATACATCGTGGGTTGCTTAGATTGGGTTCTAGAACACTCTTTGAATATATTTGTATATCTACAGACTTGTGTTCTAGGGTGGGAATGCTTTGAGTATATGTCCTCTTAGCTCTGTAGCATCGTGTGCTATATTCTTCACGCATCCACACTTAATTTGATGGAAGAACTTGTATTTATAGTGTGGATTTGAATGTTACCGTTGGAGAGAATCACATTCAAATCCATACTATTCTTGTAAGTTCTGCAGCTTTTTCAGGCTGGTTGTCTTCCTATCATTGGTCCACGTCAGCTGGATTCCAACGGCTATATTCCTCAGCTTTAGTGCCTCGGAACATTCGAGGATATCTTGAAGCATTCAATTACATTATTTGAAGTCTTGATGAATCATTGTGCCTTCAATACCCTTTGTCTTCGATCTTGATATCTTTCTTCTTGAGTCTTCATTGTCTTCTCAGTCTTCAGATATATACTGATTGATATATTGAGTCTTCATCTTTGAGTCTTGATTCTCGGTCTCAATCGAGTCTTGATTCTCGATCTCATACCGAAGTCTTGATTCTCGGTTTCATCTTTGGTCTTGATTCTCGATTTCATCTTTGAGTCTTCACATTCTCGGTCTCATCTCTTGAGTCTTGATTTCTCAATTTCTCCAAGTCTTGAAACTTGTTTTCATCTTGAAACTTCAGTTTCTTCATAAACTTACTGAGTCTTCAGAATCTATCCTGATCTATATCTGCTGACTATACATTGTGCAGATAACATCCTGAACACTCTAAAACTGAATCCTGACTCATCTATCAAGATTATCCTGAACATGTCATACTCAGGGGTTTTGGGATCTAATCAAAATCTTCTTTATTAAATTCATTTCCCAACAATTTCCCCCTTTTTGATGATGCCAAAACCATCTTGTTACAAAAACACTTAACCTATACTCAGGTTTCAGTTTTTCCTATTACAAGAATGGTAAATCTCTCAACAATTACTTCAGCAATGAATCTCCTAACAATTTCATCACCAAACAACAATAATCAGGCATATCAAATATAAAGACATGTAAAAAGATAATGAGGTATTATCTTTGAGCATAAAGATAAAGTTTCATTGATTGTATGTTATCAGTTACAGATTACAATGAACTTATCAAAAGTAAAGACAAGAACATAAAGAAATTACAAGTCTTCAGTCTTCTTTGATCTTCATTTCGGCTCCCCGGCCTCGTGTCTATCCCAATCTCAAGAGTTCAAAGGACATAATCAATCTCGTGTCTTTTGATTCAATGGACCTTATACGTCGAGCATACTAACACTCAGTGGCGAGTTCAGTTCTTCTGACTTCAGACATCCTGACCCTCAGGTTACTTTTTCTCACTGAGTCTTAGATCAGTTTTCTTTACTGAATCTCAGATCAGTTTACTCACGAGTCTCGTGTCTTCTTGAGCCCTCGACATTTTTTACATGCCTATCGATTTCTTCTTTGCCTGATCTGATTAGCTCGACTGATCAGATCAACACATCTTCAGATTAATATATCTGGATAGCATCTGTTAAGTACATCATATCAGGTTAGCATATCAGATTATCATATCTGATCTCGATCAGTCTCATCCGTTCATCATCATATCTGATCTCGATCACGTCTGATCTTGATCAGTCTCTTTTGCTCATCTTCTGATCTGCAACCTTTTCTTCTGATTTGCTGGCTTTAGTATTTTTCACTTCTGATTTGCACAGCTCATCAGTTGACTCCGAACTCATCTAATCTCGATCAGTCTCGTCTGCAGCCTCGTCTGATCTCGATCATCTACTTTTGATTCCGTGAGTTCCCCCTCAATTTGTTCTTTAGTTCCCCCTCAACTTGTTATCTGTAAATTAGCTTCAATAACACAAGTTGATAATGTTTTGGCATAGAACTAAAAATATCCCAACAATTTTTCAATTGATAAAGACGCTAAAACATCAGAATATATGCATTTTTTAAAGAAACGAGTTTTTTAAAAAGATCTGTTCAGGTGTTCACTTTGAAATTAGTGAACTTTAGAACTCCCGCTCTGATACCACTTGTTGGTATCAGATCAGAGACAGGTTTTAAAAATAGATCTGCTCAGGCGATCACATTGAAAAAGTAATCTTTTGAGCACCTGCTCTGATACCACTTGTTGGTCCCGGTGAAAAACTATTTTGCGCGTGCGGAAGCAAACATGTCGAGCGATGCATATAAAAACAGGGGTGAAGGAATGGTGATTCCAGATTTTTGCGTTTTAAGCTCATGTGTTGTGTTTTGCTTATAATCGAATGCATACGACAATATAAGAACGTAAAGCAGTAAAGAACACAATAATGTATATTGGTTCGGAGACTCAAGCTCCTACATCCACTCTCCCTGTTCCTAGGGAAATTCCTTCAAACACTTCCTAAGGTTTTCTGACTACCTCTGTAGTTTACTAACCTTTCTACTTTGAGCTTTCTGACTACCTCTGTAGTTTACTAACCCAAACTGGACTTATCACCCTCTCGAGCTCGCCTCTAGATGTTTAACGAGTTCACACTCCAACGGGACTTATCACCCTCACTCGGGATTGCCTAACAACTACCTCACTTGACCACTAGTTATCTCTTACGAGAATGGGGTTTGGGTTTGGTGTTGTCTCCAACTATGGTGAGATTTTCCCTTAGATTTGTTTAGACTCAATGCTAAGGTTGGGAAAATCTCTCTAAGCATAGGATACATCGTGGGTTGCTTAGATTGGGTTCTAGAACACTCTTTGAATATATTTGTATATCTACAGACTTGTGTTCTAGGGTGGGAATGCTTTGAGTATATGTCCTCTTAGCTCTGTAGCATCGTGTGCTATATTCTTCACGCATCCACACTTAATTTGATGTAAGAACGTGTATTTATAGTGTGGATTTGAATGTTACCGTTGGAGAGAATCACATTCAAATCCATACTATTCTTGTAAGTTCTGCAGCTTTTTCAGGCTGGTTGTCTTCCTCTCATTGGTCCACGTCAGCTGGATTCCAACGGCTATATTCCTCAGCTTTAGTGCCTCGGAACATTCAGGATATACTGAGCATTCAGTACATTACTGAGTCTTCAGTAATTACTGTGCCTTCAGTATCCTTTGTCTTCAGTCTTCAGTATCTTCAGTCTTCTGAGTCTTCAGTGTCTTCTGAGTCTTCAGAGATATACTGATTGATATATTGAGTCTTCATGCTGAGTCTTCAGATTCTTAGTCTTACTGAGTCTTCAGATTCTCAGTCTCATACTGAGTCTTCAGATTCATAGTTTCATACCGAGTCTTCAGATTCTCAGTTTCATACTGAGTCTTTAGATTCTCAGTCTCATACCGAGTCTTCAGTTTCTCAGTTTCTCACTGAGTCTTCAGAAACTTCAGTTTCATACTGAAACTTCAGTTTCTTCAGAAACTTACTAAGTCTTCAGAATCTATCCTGATCTATATCTGCTGACTATACATTGTGCAGATAACATCCTGAACACTCTAAAACTGAATCCTGACTCATCTATCAAGATTATCCTGAACATGTCATACTCAGGGGTTTTGGGATCTAATCAAAATCTTCTTTAGTAAATTCATTTCCCAACATTCATCAATCCCTTTCCTGTTGTTTCACCACGAGTCCTTTTCTTTGAAACAGGAGCTACACGTGAACAAAAAGCATATTTTTACAAGATATAAATTCTTATACATGACTATTATTTTAAAGATAATGAAGAACACGTAAAAAACACCTAAAAATATAATACTTTACCTATTGCAGCAGCCACATCTTCGTTTGATGCATGCGGGACGCTCTCCGTAGATGGAATTTGAGAAGTTTCACGTACGGGTTCGGAAGCCTCAGATGCTAAGTTTGAGAAATTGTTTGCACTTCGAGTGAGATGTGTAATAGGATTTTGTGGACAGCTAGGGTTGTGTTTGCTTGGCAAAGTGTTTGGACGCCCTTTTTGGGGTGTTTCATCTTGAAGTCCTGTAACTCTATCATTAGTTAAAACTCCTTTGAAAAGAGATTGTTTGGAAACGAAGCACTTCTGTTTCAAGTTCGATGGACCTCCGGGAGCCATATCTCAAACTTGAAAAATGAAGAATTGTTAACTCAATCTAATAAAAGAAAGAAGAAATATAGGAGGGGCCACAACCCGACCCAAGGTTATAATAAGAAGAGGCCGAGCCCAAAAAGGCCAAATTTTAAAAAGCGTAAAAAAAGCCTAACAACCAACAAAAGAAGCCCGAAGGCCCACTATACAACAAGAAGAATAGCCCAACCAATGCCAATTACTTGAAATTAGGTTGTCTATCCAGGCTTATCCCCCTAACCAACCTAGACCTACATGTTTTGTGGGAATGAAAGTCATTCAATGTATCTATTAAACTCACCAATGGTGTCTATCCTTTTCATGGGAAGATACGATCATGTATGAGTAGAGATGGGTATGCAGCACACTAGCAAATATAAATAGTAATAGATGTGAGATATGAGCCATGTATATTGGAAATAGGTCTAGTGCCTAACCTGCGATTTTATTTGTATGTTACATCTGTGTGTTGTCTCTATTAATTTGACCCTTGAAAATCTCCTACTATACATGTCTTTTACCAGTATACAGTATATTTCATGACCAGAACCAATCGAGAACACACACACTTGTTGCCAATGTTCAATTGGATTAGCTGTCCATTTTTTAGGTGTACCCAAGATTGTTTAACAAGTCTTAATCACATTGAGGCAAAACCTGGACCACACTTTTGAAAAGGAATCATTATTCATTTATACTCGTGGCTGAAACACCACAATATCTTTGCATGATTACTGAAAGTAATAATGCACAAGGCAAGAGTCATCCAACCAAAACATTACATAGTGTTGGACCAACTAGCATTTAATTTGTATAACTAATTGGGCAGGAAAAGAAGGTCTCACAGAAACTCAGCCCCCTTTTAGAGGCTTGTACCATACGGAATACTATATCAATTTACTGCTTACACCTGTATATGTGTTCACAATCTTAATTTATTAACACTGACGTTTAATAGTAATAATTATCTAAAAAAACATAGATATCAAGATCTCATTAAAAATCTCCAAAAGAAAGCAACATAATATATGTAGTACTCCCTCCCTATTCTAAATAGAAGAGAGCAGATTGATTCTTCCTTCCACTCAGAAACAGAATCACATTCCCATACTCCTTTTCCCCTAAATTCTTTATCAATAGAATCACATGAAACTAAGTTTACTGCCTTAAATCAATATATATTGCAAAAAAATTACTCATATCATACAAATTTGCAGAATTCGGCTGTCCAATGAGATTCCAATTCTTATTTAACGGTTAAAGCCAAGAAACAAGTACAATTCAACTATATTATCAGAGCAAACAAAAGCTAAATTGAAGAGTTAGGGTTACCAGAGACCTGCTTGATGAGATGAGATAGGAAACAATTGCAGAGAAGGGTTGTTGAGCGACGATATTAAAACGAAGGGTTTGAGAGTTGATCGAGTATATAAACAAAAACGTGGGTACATGAATATCTCTCGATAAGAAGGAAATCTCCCTAATACACGTTCTTAAAATCTAATTTAAAATTTTAAGTCCCGCCAGCGGCCCATTTTGGCTCCAAAACCAATTCTGAATTGCTAAATAATGGGAGGGCTTGACGTATTATACTGTTCACGACAGAATTTAAAAAATTCCAAAGTTTCCAAAATTAATCATACGAATTTAACCTTAATTTTCTCAACCAAATTAATCATATTCTTATAATTTATCAATATCAAAATAAGCTAATTCAATCCAATTCGATGAATGAATACCTAATTTATGTAGATACGAATTAATTACCTGATGATATTCACGGCCGGCGCACTACACACACATCATAGAATTAGGTCACGGCCGGCGCAGTAATCGATTGGGCAGCAGTGGATGATTGAAGTGCTCAGTACTAGCCATTCGAAGCAGAATCGCTTGTGATAATCATCAATATGGCTACTGCTCGTAGTCTTCATTTCGCCGTAGCTGATGACAGTCTGGGATGAAGTCGCGCTGCTATGGAATTGAAGGATTTGGTGTGAATTGGGGAAGATGGAGTCAAAATCACGAGGAATTGAGGACGATTGAGTCGAAATTGTGAGATTGGGGATGAGCTAATTTGGGGAAATCGCGAGATTGGGGATTGAAGTGATTTGGAATTAAGGGTTCCTTCACTTAAACGAGAACTGATACCATTTATGGTATATTTTTTTTATTTTAGGCCCAATTGGATTAATACCAATAGATGTTAACTTGAAACATAAAATGAGGTTTGTCCCAGTGGTGTAGTGCATTAGTTTCCTGTATTAGTTCTCGAGTTCGAACCCCAATCTCTACATTTTTAATTTATATGTTTAAGTTTTTTTTTAATCTCTACATTTTTTATTTATATTTTAAAATAACTATTATACAGTTATAAATTATTCTTTTATATAGAACCTTAAGGATGAATTTCACTAAATATTGATTATAAAAGATTTCGATTATAATGTCTTTTATATAGAACCTTAAGGATGAATTTCAAAAAATATTGATTATAAAAGATTTCGATTATAATGTTATAGACCACTTTAAATAAATAAGTCTCGATAGACTTAACTGTAATTATAATTTAAATTGAATATATGTTATATATATACCTTCTTAATTTATATGGTTTGCATGGAGTTATATGACGTTTTAAGAATTAAATATTTTATTAATTATTATATGTATCCCCAAATCTAAAATACTAGTTCGTTCTTTCTGAAACATTCTTCACATTGAGACTTTCAACTTGATCCGTGTAAGACATGTTGAAGCTTCAGTTTAAACAAACTAAACGTTTCAAGAAAAAAAGTTGCACGTTTTGTTCACTTGGTGCATACAAGACTTAATCATTTAGAGAAATATACCATGAGAAGTTGTTTAGACCACTTGTAACTTTGTATTTCAAATGAAGGTTTATTTTTAGTAGTTTAAATACATCAATTCATATTTTTATTTATTTAATTATTGAATTAATATTAGCAAATTTATCATGTTTATTATTTGTTTGATTCTTAGGTAAATTTTCATTATTTAAACATTTTTAAGGTTTTTTTTTTATATTTCAGGATATATTTAAGATTAATTTTTATTATTCATGCTACATTTATATTATAAGTGAATTTAAAATTAATAACTATTGTTGTTTCAGTTGTAAATTAATCTTTTATCAAGAAGGATGCATTTCTAAAAACATTGAGTATATATAAATGATTTACATTATAATGTTATAGACCACTTTAAATTAATAATGAAGTCTCCATAGACTTAACTGTAATTATCTGTATCCCCAAATCTAAAATCATAGTTCCGTCTTTCTGAAACATTCTTCACATTGAAACTTTCAACTTGATCCGTCTAGGATCTGAGATTGTCTCAATTTTAAAAAAAATTAAATATAAGCAGAGAAAAGGACTTACGGTCGTTTGCTTTAATTTTCTAAGCCACAATTTTAGTGACATGTTCTAATTTCTAATCAGAGTGAAACGATTTTCAGAAAGGACACATATATAGCACATTCTTACCAATTTCCTACTATATACGGTATTTGTCATATCCCATTAATTAATGAAGGTAAAATAGAACTCAAGTTCAACTCTCACAGTTTTTAGGTTAGACTAAACTTGTACATTAGGTGCACTCTCAAAACTTATTGGGTATTATAAAAAGTTTTAGTTGTTTCACTAAAAAGTATTAGTTATTTACACTAAATATAAGTTGTACATAAATATTAAATTTAACAAAATTTATGTTAAAAAAAATACATGAAAAATTTATGCACAAAAAAATGTCATGTACGAATCGATCTACGAAAAAAATCAACAAACCAAACACAGCGGAAGATGAATCACAAAATTTTCATATACCTAGTATCACCGAATTCACAGATTCGGAAACTGATACCATAATCAAACTAACAGATTTCATGGAAGAAGAGAATAAAATAGAATTACATTGAAGGAGAAGATGAATCAGTAGTTTACAAGTTGGGAACCCTCTTGTATTTAATTATGAAAGCTAACAATTAACTTTTAACTAACTAACAAAGTCAAAATAGCTTGACTGACTAATATAAAAGGCGGCTAATACCTTTACATAAGAGAACTGATACTTCTACATACTGTAACTAATACTGTTGCAGTTTACAACTAATACTCTAAGATGAAAAATTTAAAACACGGGCTGTCATTAGCATCAAAGCAACATCAAGAGAATAACATTAGCATCAAAGCAATATCAACAAAGTAGCATTAACATCAAAAGCAACATAAAACATGAGCTAGCAGTCACAAATAACATCAATAGAATAAAGTGTCGACAGATGATTATAATTAAAAAGTGATTGAAGAGCCAAACTAATTATTCCAAAATATGAAACCACATATACAAATCCAACAATTTAAAGGCCCAACACACGGGACATAGGTGAGAAAAAGTATGCAACTTTCTCAGCAAGACTGAGAATCTTGAGATGCCACATGTGGTGTAAAAGCTAGTCCAACTGAGCTATTCATCCATTCACCTGATTGTTGAAAATAATCAAGAAATCAAGGAGCAAGAAGAAGAGGAATATCATGTTGGCTTTCTTCAAAATGCTGATCTGCAAATTTAGAAAGCGTGTGAGCATTGCATAATGAAAGCATATATCAGTTAGTTAGTTAGTTAGTTAGTTAGTTAGTAATGGAATGTTTTATAGGGTGATACCTTAGCGGATATGACAGCTGGCAAGCATAGGCGGAACAACTGCATCTGCCCGGAATGCCATCTGTGTTGTTGCTTCCGATAGGCTTCGTAAGATTTGGGCAATTCGAATTCTCACTGAAAGTTCCGTATATAACCAAATTAGGAAATATGCACCCCGTCTTTAATTAACATCTGCGTTGTTGGATCATCTGAATCGTCAAGAACTTGGATGAGCAGTCTCCCCTTAGGCCAATCCATGTTACACACAGCAGCAATTGATTGTTGATACACCTATCACAATTCAAAACCCCACTAGTAAATAAACTAAACATGTGTAATTCTGAACAATATTAGTTCTTTCACCAAACGTTCACCAAAAGGTATTAGTTCTTTCACTATCAAGTATTAGCTGCAAACAGCAGGGGAAAAGGGTATTAGTATTACTGTATTACCTATTTCTCTTTACACATGGGGATCTGTATCAAGACCATGGACCATCTCCATCTCTAGATTCAAGATCGTTAAGGCCCTGTTTGGGAACGGGTTTAATCCGTCTGATCTTCATCCAGAAACAACCCAAACACAGGGTTAGCCTATCCACACTCTGGACTAATAACAGCAAACCCATGCGCCATTATATATAGATTGAGATCCGGAGATCCCAAATGCCACCCTTTGAAATAAGCAGCAACTTCAAATCCCAGCATAAGTAAAGAAACACAGAGGAATTCTTTAATACAAGCGAAGAATCTGGATTTAATATAAGCAAAATCCGACTTGCATATGAATGATTACAATTTGAATTGGCTGCTTTAAAGCAATAACTGGAAAAACCCAATACATATGCAACACTTGAAAAAGTAATCTACCAGGGTATAACAATCTACCACTTTGTATAATCAATTAAAGTAAAGATCCAAAATCTAAAATTGTTGAGATTATAAGATAACTCACAAAATCAACCCCCGTCTGTGGAAGTTGTCCCTTGTTAGCTGCCAATGTAGGTGCATGCATATTCCTCAGCCTAGTCAGACATAGAAACACAACGTAAGTGCGGAAACAATAACAACAAAATCATGAAAGTGTATAACAATATTCATAAATGCAACAATATTCATCAATATAACAATATTCATTAACCTTCTGTATAGTCATCATCACTATCGTCGTCGAAAACACTATTTTCTTGAGATTCTTCTTCACTACTACAATAATCAACTAAAGTGTCATCCAACTCATCCTCATCGGAATTATCTAAGTTCAATTCTTCATGAACTTCATGTGTACTTGCAGTTATCAACTGCTCAACTTCTTCCACATATGTGTCCTCCCTTTGCAGCAATTGTATTTCGACAAGACCGACTTCAAATGCATCATCAATATAATTCTCCTGATATACTTCTTGTTCTACTTGTGATTCATCGATATTCACGTCCTCATCTTGCATCTCATCAACATCATATATATGTCTATGCTGGACTAGTTGCACCACTCACCAATCTCCTCCTAATTTGGGATCATTAATGTAGAAGACCTGTCTCGCTTGATCAGCAAATATAAAAGGATCATCCTCATACCATTTCCCTGTTACTCTAATACTTGTTATATTTCCTTCCTTTCGTATCCATGCCCCCTTTTTCCTCCCTTGATCAAACCAATCACACTTGAACACTGTAACATGTCTATCCCTCACATAGTCAAGATAAAATATATCCGTCAAAACACCAAAGAAATCAATGTTCTCACCACCGTGATTCTCTTCTACAACAATCCCACTATTTTGACTCTTATGACAAACATCACGCTCTACAGTGAGAAATCTCACCCCATTCACAATGCATCCAGTGTACTTCCTAACCAGTCTATAAGGTGCACAAGCAAGAGCATAAAGAGACTCATTTACATCTGATGGTTCGGAATCATGAATTCGACTCATCTGGATAAAGAGATGAAATTGAATAAATAATTAGATGTAGGTAAAACATTATTTAATCACAAAAGAAAACAAAAAGTTTCGCTATCTTAGATGATTTTTGAACCAATAAGGAAATTTTCGTTTGTGATCTTGATCTATATTGGTACAACCGTTCAACAGGAGTTCTTGCTTGTGCATTCTACAAAAAAAAAATCATTGCAAGTTTGATAATTTGAAATATAATTTTCATAATCCTCAAAAAGTTTACAGGATACATAATCAACTTACTCGATAAATGGTTCTATCTCATCGCAATTCTGGAAAACGAACCATTGCATGTGGTTGTACTCATCCTCTGATAATTCAACATAATCCGTCGCCCCAAGATGTCGGCATTTTTGACTGAAGATCCATAGACTATCACCAGTTCCAATATCATTGTTTCGCTCCTCTCTATTAAATCTAGTCTCAATTCCCCTCAAGTACATTGAGCAGAACGTTAGGCACTCTCTTGCAATGTAAGCTTCAGCAACCGACCCTTCGGGATGAGCTTTATTACGCACACTTTGATTCAACACACATAATGATCTGCACAATAAGAAAATATCATGTTATTATTACGTGAATAGTGTGAAATAAAATACTAATATAATCACAGTTCAAAATACAACCTCTCGATTGGATACATCCATCTAAATTGAATTGGTCCACCAAGTAATGCCTCTCTGGGTAAATGCGAAGATAAGTGGACCATGACGTCAAAAAAGGCAGGAGGATAAATCTGTTCAAGTTTACACAAGATCAAGTTGATATCTTCTCCCATTTTTGGTAACTCAGACCTCTTCAACTTCCTACAACACAAGCGTTGGAAGAAATGACCCAACTCTGCTAGTACGTCAACTACATTCTTGTTTAAGGATCCACGTATACCAACTGGTAGTATCCGTTGTAATAGTATATGACAATCATGGCTTTTGAGTCCTGATATCTTCTGATCACTTGTACCAACACAACGAGAGATGTTAGAAGCATATCCATCCGAAAACTTAACGGACTTTAGAAACTCACAAAAAGCTTGTCTTCCTTTCTTGTCTAGAACATAAGTAAAGATCCAAAGATAACATACTTCCCATTACTTTTCTTAGACATATGCAACTCCTTGCGTATTTTCATGTCTTCTAAATCTAGTCTTGCTTTTACTGTATCTTTTGTTTTCCCCTCTATATTCATCAAGGTCCCTAATACAGACTCGCAAATGTTCTTTTCTATATGAATTACGTCTAAGTTATGCCTTAGCTTCAACTTGCTCCAATAAGGCAGATCAAAAAAAATATACTACGTCTCGACCAATTCAACTCCTCTACCGTCCTTTTTCTTTCTTGTTACAATATTTTCCGGTGTTTGAACCGAAGTCTATCCAACTCAGAACAACACATCATCCCCACTCAATTCTCTAGCTGGTTCTCCGTCTTCTTTTTTACCATTGAACTTTCTACTTCTCCTCCAAGGATGATCTTTTGATAAATTTCGACGATGCCCCATGAAACACAACTTGTTTCGTAGTCTTTGAGAGCAAGTTTGATCATTGCAAACCGGACAAGCCATGTATCCTTTAGTAACCCATCCGGATAGGTCACCATATCCTGGAAAGTCATTTGTAGTCCACAGGACTGCAACATGCATCTGAAAATTTTGTTTACAAGAGACATCAAAGGTTTCGGAACCTTCAACCCACAGTTCAATTAATTCTTTAACCAATAAATGTAAGTAGACATCAATGTTTTTCCCTGGTGACTTTTTCCCTGATATAAGCAAAGACAACATAAGGAATGGTTGTTTCATGCAATCCCAAGGAGGGAGATTCAACGACGTTAGAATAACCGGCCACATGCTATAAGTGGTGCTTATGTTTCCAAACGGATTAAAGTCATCAGCAGCTAAGGCCATTCTAACATTTCTTGGATCATTAGCAAACCAGGGAAACTCTCTATCGAAATCTTTCCACGCTACAGAATCAACTGGATGCCTCATATAATCATCATCGATGCGTTTTTCTTTGTGCCAAATCATTTTCTTAGAGGTTTTTGAAGATATGAAAAGGCACTGTAGTTTAGGTCTCACTGGAAAATACCTCAAGATTTTTTGTGGTATCTTTTTCCCTATACCATTGTTGATTTTCCAACGAGAAGTTCCACAAGTAGGGCAAGCCTCTAAATTCTTATTTTCACTCCAAAATAAGGCACAATCATACTTACACGCGTGGATACATTCATAACCTAATCCCATATCACGTAAATATTGTTTAGCTTCGTAGCAAGTGCGTGGAAGTGTCTCACCATCAGGAAAAGCTGACTTCATCAGACCCAACATCATATCCACTCCTTTATTACTCAACTTGTTGTACACCTTTATATGGAGCAGTTGGATGATAAATGATGTCTTTGAAATCTTCTTACAACCAGGATATAATTCGGCTTGAGTATCTTTCATGAGTGCCTCAAGATATGTAGGGAGACCACTAGTATCGTTATCCTCAGTTGGTATATTATCATTATTTGCTTCAGTGTATTGCTGACCGAGGTCGAATAACATTTCGCTAACTCCATCATCTTCTTCATTGTTGTCTTCGTCTATCGGATCACTATCTGTTCTTGTACCCACGTCACTTAATCTAGGCTCACCATGATAAAACCACGTAATGTACGCTGCATCTATCCCATTCTCCAATATATGACGCATAACAACTTCTTGATCTTTAGAAGATAAGTTCAAACATTTTTTACAAGGGCATCAAACATCACACGTTGGACCCATATTAGTTTTGACAAATTGCATAAAACTCTTTACTCCATCTACATAACTTTTAGACCACTTGGTATCACGCATCCAACTCTTGTCCATTTTGCACTACACCAATTATACAAAATATTCAAATCACAATGGGCTAAGATATTATTTGGTTAATTACGAACATCTCATTTTGCTACTGTTTTTTATTAAATATCATACCAGTTGTTGCTGTTTTTTGGTTAGTTTGTTGCTGCTTTTTACCAGTTGATGTTACTGTGATATTATTTGGTTAGTTTGCTGTTTTTTTTGTTTTAGTTGCTGATAAAAACGAGTCACAAATGAGTGGTCGAAGCTTTTAGTCATGATAAAAAAATCACAGAATATAACTTAGTTGGGCTAGTTTTACAAAGTATTTATATATATAATGGATATCAGAGTCTTCATACTACTGTGATTCCATTTCTCTATGAAAGCATGTTTTGGCTGGAAGTTCTACATATGTTCTAATACAAGTCAACTAAGAGAATTATCCATCCAAGTTGATCATGAATAACCAATAACTGAAAAAGCACCTATGATGACAATCCAATACCAAATGAAACCTCTATATCTACTAAGAAATTTGCATTAAACAATAAACATTAAACAAAATTATAAAATTGGCATTGTTTATGTAATTATATTCTTAACATTATGCTAAAAAGTATATATATACACAACTTCTATATAAATCACCTAAAATCACATAAAATAAATTGTTATATTAACAACTTTTACAAGGTAATATAAGAATTTAAATGAAGAGAGGCATACCTATTGATGCTTGCTCGATTTCTGGAGGCTCACGAATCCAAACTTCAGGAACCAATTTACAGAAGAACCAATTACAACAGCTCTACAAAATCTGTTCCATAAGGTCAGAGATGTAGGGAGTGTTTTCAATATATTATAAGTGATTAAATCATCTAGAATTGTGTGTAAAAATAGAGTGTTTTCAACCTGGGTGAGGGATTCTTCTAACTGATTCTAGCTTCTCACTAATATATTACACCAAACACTCAACATTTGTTTTTTTACAAATTTTGCAGAACTTATCACTCTCACTATTAAGTAATTTTTTTCACAATCACTATACAGAATCACGTTCTCAAAAGCATATTTTTACAAACACCCTGTAGTCGCTTTTCAGTAGGCAAACTGAGTTAACTTGAGATAACTTTGTTAATGTGACTAATGTAGGGCAGAGTGTACTACCTTTGTCACTGCTGACAGAAAGACTTCCAATCGAGGGGCGTGCAGCAATTTCCTTCTTGTTTCCCCTTCTAACGCAAAAAACTAGTCCAAGCAGCAAGCGTACTACTTCAAATAAAGAACATAGAACATAAGTTTACAAGTTTAAAGATCCCAATTTTGTTTGATGGTGGAAAAGGTGATACTACCTGCTCATATACACAGACTTTTTTATTAATACAGAAGAGGCCTTTTTGCCAATAACATCATTCAGATTGTTGACACAAACATGTATCAAAAGTTTCAGGCTTAGATTCACAGCCTCACAGCAATGTCTGAGAATTATAATATAGGCACATGAATCGACATTACTGAAGAGAAAGACAATTTGGAATAGATCCCTATAATGATATTACCAAGAAAATCATATATGTCACTGATATTTGAAGAAGAAATAATAACAAAGGAATTAGATTCAATAACTTTGGGATTAGAGAACAATGTATATGACTTCATTATTGCAGAGAAGAGCCCTAGTAAATATAATCTACCAATTACACAGATAATGTAGAAATCATTTTCAATAATATTAATGAGGCATTGGGGTCACATCTATACTAAGCAAAAAAGTTAAAATGTATAAATAACATACATATTTCATAGAGTTTAGAGAAAGTTTTAAGGGCTTACAACAACCACAACAGGTATCAATGTAACTTTTGCTTGACCTTGGAAGGAGACCAATTGAGCTGTAGATATAAACAGTCAGTACAAGGAAATGAAGAAATTTAAACAGAGAAAAATGAAAACACTAATTCTAAAGAATCTATTGAGAAAATTAACTAGTACAGTCATGGTACACCTTATTATTGTTGGGTTGGAATCTTTCTCATTAATACTGTTTGGCAATTTTTTAACCAAGTAGTAACAATGCAATCACCAATTCCCATTCCAAACTCATAGTAAGCAGGCCCTAAGTTTTTTAACCAAAGAAGATCCATGTATTATGGGCTACTTATGCTCTGTATAGCCAAAGAGATAGACTTTCTTATCATGCAACTCGCTACCTTCTTCAAAAGCATCCTGCCAAAATTCACAAACAATGTTAACCCTACAATTCCTTAACTAAGTCAGCTTGTGTCATAATATCTGCACTCTCTGGTTAGAGTCGAATAGACAAAAAAAAAGTCTAAGTAATACTGTAACTTTTGGTAACACAAAAAACTAGTCCAAGCAGCAAGAGAACTAATGCAAATAAAGATCCTACAACATAAGTTTACAAGTTTACAGATCATATCTAGTGAAAGTAGATAATTCTCGAAGAATACATGCGAAACACAAGCTTATATGATGGAAATTATATTTGAGTGACCAATAAAAGAATATAAAAACAACCATCCAAATTTTATCAGACTTCCAACTAAAATGTACCTTGATCTCTTACTTACAAATATAAACCGAAAGCAATCAAGAACCTCTCAGGTTTCTAAAAACCCCACCAACTCTTTAATCACCACGCCTACAAACTATTCCTAATAACCACTAATGACAATCTATGCCACAAAAAAATCATTAATTAAATTAATAGTTAGACCTATTCTAAATTCAATATTCAGAGGAATATGCAGCAAGTTCTGCTGCATTCTTTCATGCCTGCCTAGAGGAGAATACTACTTGGCACCTTATTGAGGACATTGAAAAACTTGGAGCACACTTAAAAAGTTCTCGATAAAATACACTTGAATCAAATAAAAGGCACCTAATGCACAAAAAAGACCATCGAAAATTAGACCATATATTATAATCAAGATAACATAAAAAAAAACACATTCACATTAGATTAAATAAAGTAGATTACATTGAAAATTAATTACCATTTCAAGATCAAGAAATTAATCCCAAAAACTAATCAATTCCTAACACAAAATTCAGTTAAATTAAACTCAAAACGATGAGTATCATTTTCACTCTCACCAAGTAAAATTCTTGATATGTAAATGTTCTTAATGGAAATTCTCAAAAATCATGTAATGAACTTGATTAACAACCTAAGAATACAAACACTGAAAACACAGAGACCTGCTTTACTTTGGATGAAGAAATTACATTTGTAGTCTAGAACTGCTTGAGAGCAACTAGACGAAACAATATTGGGATTTTTTTGCTCATACATTGCTTAGAATTGATTTTAAGAGTATTAGTACATATGAGAAAAAAAAACATGCCTAGCAATCGCATGAGTAGAAAATTTAGTGAAATATTTGGTTATATGGATCACAAAACACAGAACTCATATATTTTATAAGATAAATAAATGAAACTTCATCCAACAAAGACTGATATAGATGTTAAGCTACAATTTCAATGTGAAATTTAAATAAGTATACCAACTGATAAATCTTAAAAATTAATGAAAGTGAAGAAACTCACTTCAGTGTGATGAAAGATAAGATCGACGCAGAGTTGGTGAGATATTTTGCTTAAGGCTTAAAGGAAAAAACAAATTCTAATCCAAACACTACTCTTTCACCAAAATATTAGAAATTAAAGGTGCCCATTTTCTGAACTTGGAGAAAATCTTGAAAACAGCCCATACAATATTACTTGAACATTCTCTGGTGGCTGCTTCTCTAAACGTTAAGTTTCAGAATTTAAACGAAGAGAGGCATACCTATTGATGCTTGCTCGATTTTTGGAAGCCCACCAATCAAAACATCAGGAACGTCCAATTCACAGAGGGACAAGTTGGGCAGAAATTGAATCCGTTGCAATTTTGAAAAGGGCGTATCGAGGGAGGGAATGGAAGGGATTGTGAATCCGTTGCAGAATTGTGAATCCTTGCAATTTTCTGGTGAAGCCGTTGCTCAATTCTTTGCGGGAGATCGGTATTTTCTGGTGAATTAGGATTGGATTGGGGTGAATTAATTTCGCGGCAACTATTAGACAAGAAGTGACGAACTCGTTACCTAATTTGCCAAACTAGGATCTTAATAACTTGATTAAGGTGAGCTTTTGATTTTAAAATACATTTATATAAATAACTAAAGCCAAGGTATCCCTTTGGTCTAGTGGTGAGATTATCTTTATTCAAGTTAGAGGTCTTGTGTTCGAATCTTAATGGGTGCAGCTTACTATTATATTTTATTTTTTTTTATTTTGGGTTCTTGTGTTCGAAACCTAATCAATACTTTTATACAAATAATTAAATACAAGTTGACATTTGGTTTAGTGGTGTAGTTATACTCTTTAGGTAAAAGCATCACGTGTTCAAACTCTGATGGATGAAATATTTTATTTTTCAATTTTATTCAATATAATTTATATTTTATATGGAAAAATTTATTAATCGTCGCCATATATAAAAATTAGTGACGAAATACTATGTCACTAATTACTATGAACAATTAATGACGAAACATAAAATTGTCATGAAAATTTTATATTATATGACCAATATTGATCGTCACTAATTAAAATGTAGTTCGTCGCCGAATAATATTGTGACGAAATAAGAGCGTCATTAAAAAAATAATTATTAATCGTCACTATATATAAATATTGGTGACGAAAGAATATGTCACTAATTACTATGAACAATTAGCGACGAAACATAAAATTGTCATGAAAATGTTATATTATATGACCAATATTGATCGTCACTAATTAAAATGAAGTTCGTCGTCGAATAATATTGTGACGAAATAAGTGCGTCATTAAAAAATAATTATTATTCGTCACTATATATTAATATTGGTGACGAAAGAATATGTCACTAATTACTATGAACAATTAGAGACAAAACATAAAATTGTCATGAAATTTTAATATTATATGACGACTATGATCGTCACTAATTACAATGACGATCGTCACCAAATAAAATTGTGACGAATTAAGTGCGTCACCAATTCTTTTGAATAGTTAGTGACAAAACATATAGTTGTCACAAAAATACTATTTTTCATGACGTTGAATATCGTCACTAAATATTATGAATATCGTCACCAAAGTTTATTGTGACGAATTTCTTATTTTTGTCATGAAAATTGTGAATTAGTGACGAAAAAAACATTAGTGGTGACAAAACAAAAATTTGTCACGAATTCTCACTTTTTAGTGACGAAAATTAAATTTGTCACCTTAAGGTAACATATTGTGACGAATTTTGTGTCGTCAAAAAAAAAAATCGTCACGGAATGTGGGATTTCCTGTAGTGATTATTTGTTTAAATAAAAATTATAACTTGTTTTAAAGAAAAATATAACTTGTTTAGATGAAAAGTAGTACTTGTTTAAATAGAAAAGTACAATTTGTTTAAATGAAAAGTAGTACTTTGTTTAAATAGAAAACTATAACTTGTTTAGATGAAAAATATTACTTGTTTAAAAGAAAAGTATAACTTGATTAAATAAAAAATATTACTTGTTTAAAAAAACTGAATTAAAAATACTATTTTAATATAATATAATTTAAATATATAAAAAAAGTTATATTAAAATGTGATTGAATCAATAAATAAGATAATAAAAAAAAATTGAATTAAAAAATCATTTTTTTAGAAAATATACAATTAATTTCATTAAGTAAACGCAAAAAAAGAAAGTGCCCAAGCGGATTGATCTCTGCTCAGGCGCCGCTAGATCCCGTGTTCGGTCCCCCTTGGGAGCGAAAATTTGCCTCATTTAATTGGGAGGCTTTGAGGCTTATATATGAGATGCTTGGTGGTTGGGTTCAAGATAGTCCGTAACACCCCCTGGGCCCGGGTTCGAACCACCGTGAGCCTTTTTTTTCCCAAAAATTCACAATTTAGCAATGGGTATAGCGACGGCCTTCACCGTCGCTAATAGCAACAATTTCTAATTGTCGCTAATAGCGATGAAAATTTTCATCGTTACTAGCGACGATTTATGACGTCACTACCTTCGGAATATTAGCGACAATTATTTTGACCCGGGTCCGGACCCAAATGACCGTCGATAAAACTGTCGTTAAGTTGTGATGACGGCCTGGAAATAATCATCGCTAAATTTTAGCGACACTCATTTTCGCGTTGCAAAAACCGTCGCTACTGTCTTTAGTACGGTTTTTCCCGTCGTTGAACCCCATCTTTTTTGTAGTGCCAATTCGATCGATTTTAGTCCGGTTTGACCAGTCCAACCGAAAAAATAGTTTTTAGGGGGTCACCGGACCGGTTACTGGTTGAACCGACCGGTCCAGTTCTAAAAACATTGCCTCAAATATTACTTATAGATCGATTGAGTAAATCTAGTTTTAAGGGTGTGTTCTTTTTGCGATTATTATGTCCGTATTTTCGACTTTATAATTACAATCTCAAGCTCTCATTGTTTTTAAATTTATGTAAGGTTTTGAAATACTATTATTCCTATTTTATTTTATCACCCACTGCTACACCCCTTTTTATTCTCTTAATAATTCACTCATATTATCTATCATTTTAATATTCTCCCAATACACCAATTATAATATATTAATATTATAATATTAATTAACTTTTTTACTATAATATTACTCTATAAAATCTCAAAATAAATATATATTTTAATTATTTATAGGAATTTTGAAATCTTAAAATTTCAAAGTTTGGGATTTCCCCAGCTATAATGTATTCTATGGTGCAAATAAATTCTTTTTTTTCGAAAGCTGGTGCAAATAAATAAATTCTAAAACAGAAAGTTATTAAATAAATCAATCCACCCATGATCCATATATTAACCCGGCTACAAATAATATGCATGCATAATTGGTTACGAGAAAGTTAAGCTTACGCTCTTAACAGAAAAATTCATTCTCAGTGAAAACTATCAATTCATGCAAAGAGGATAAATATATATCATGAAAATTTAATAGGATCCGGAGATACGCGCGTGATTGTATTCTGACCAGGAGAATCCATACGTGGAGATCAACTCGGTTATTTTATTTATCCTTCCATTACATAAGGTTGGTCTAGTGTGCCTTATGAACCAACAATGGTAAGAGCCATTTTTGTTGGTTTCCTGTACGCATCTTTACTAGATATGAAATCTACTTTTCTGGCATGTGATTTACACTAGAAGAGCATGAGTTATGTGATTAACCATGATTCTTGTAGTGACATATATATATATAGGCTAGGTCTTGTATGCACCGGGTACCGTGCACTTATAGTGCATTTTAGAAGCGTGCAACTTGTTATGCTGAAAAATGCGACTTATTTACATAGAAAAATACAACTGTTAATATTGGAACATAGTTGCATGCTTCTGTTTGGAATAGTTGCACATTTATGTTTTGTATAATTGCACGCTTCTAAAATGCACTAAGAGTGCACGGTGCACAAAAGACTCACTCATTATATATATATTATAATAATTCGAACCACAGTGAATCATTGAATTCATGTATTTGTAAATTTGGATATTATAAAGTTTTCATTTTTTGATAAACAGGTTAATTTTTTTTAGGGGGTGGTATGCCAACATTGTGATTGTACAAAACTCTTGGTAAAAACCCACGTCCAATTTTTATTTTTATTTTTTAAATTTTGAATTTCTGAAAAGGTAAAATTTGGACTTGAATTTTTTTAACTGTAGATGTGTATTACGATGTTTATAATATCTAAAAAAAATCATAATTTTTGGATGAACAATAATTAAATTAGTCTTCGTACATTTGCAGTAACTTTGACTAAACTTTACGAATTGTACAATAAAAATTGTGATGAGTTATTGTTACTAGATTTTTCATCTGAACGACCAAGCGCACAAGTGATTCACATCCATTGCCCCTCAATCTATTAACTCTTTCGAGCAGCTGGACTGGCTCTTCATGGGGCATTTCGCGGCCATGGCACCCAGACCCGCAGGGAAGCAGCGACTAGCGAACATCGAGCTAGGCGATGACGAGACAGACAGAGCCTACCTCGAAAGGTTTGACCGGCTCATCTTAGACGGGGAATCGGTGGGCGACGAGGCCAAGCTATTGGGTGCAATCGCTTGGCTGAAGAAGGGAACTAAGCTCTGGCGAAACGTCATCGCCAACTATCCAGCGACTTACGCGGAGTTTAGGACCCCCGCAAGCGACATCATTAACACCATGGAACTCTTGGCGGCCAGGATGGGGGAGGGAAAGAAATCTGCACCCCAAAGGCGAGCAAGAAACCAGGGCAATACAAGACCCCTGGCAACTTCAAGCTGTTTGAAGATCCAGTGGCGGTCAAACTAATAGATGCCTTCGGCGTATCCCCCGGATACATCTTCACTCAGATCAAGGATAAACGGCTGGTCGGCGATCCCCGACCCATCAAAAAGAGCGACGGTAGGAAGAGCCCAAGAAAGTATTGCCACTATCACGAAATGGTCGGCCACAACACCAGCGAATGTCACGACCTCCTGAAACAACTCTAGAAGCTCTATGAAGACAGAATGCTGCACGAACACGTCAAGCGACCTCAACACAAAGACAACCGTACTCACGATGGTGCACTGCCTCAATAGTGCGAGGTCGCCAAGAAACATGGAGAGCAGAAGACTGGTCGACAAGCACCCCCCATGCTAGAACATAGCGGCGAGAGGGTAATCCATACCTTATCGCCATTCAGGGCAGTGGGTGGTCTCTCCGGATCGACCTCGCTATCAAAGAGACGCCAGAAAGCCGAACTGAGGGAAATGGCTAACGCGGTACAACTGTGCCTACCAGTGAACGTCACCGCTCAAGAAAGCAATCGGATCCAATTCGGCGAACAGGACAAGGCAGGCATCGTGTACCCGAATGCCGACCCCCTGGTCATATCAGCCAAAATGATGGGGGTGATAGTCAAACGACTACTTGTCGACAGCGGGGCATTTTGCAACATACTGTTCAAGAAAACCTTCGACGAGCTCGGCGACTATCACAGCTATCTCGAGCCAAGCGAACATCTGGTGAGAGGTTTTGGCGACACCACCGTGAAGCTGTTGGGAAATTAGGGTGCCCGGATCTATTCGAGTTGAATTTAAATACATATTTAAATTAATCAATTAATTACTAACATGAATTAATCCTAATTCAATTCAACATAATAATTAATGAATAAATAAACATCATGCGTACACGTATTTCACGTAAAACCTAAGCATGCGGAATCTAGGAATTACGTAAATACTAACCTCTCGTAGAGACAACTCGTTGAGATGATGGATCAACCCAAAGTGCCTTCTCAAATATGTCCCACGTCTACGAACGTAATCCGGTGGGAGGATTATTAACGAACGATTTTAATCTTAAAGGGGAATATAAAATATTTGGCCACCACCTTTGTGGATTTCTAATTTTTCCAACACATGGAATTGCACTTGGGGATGAAATATTCATCCCCTATTTATAGAGCAAGGGGGGGACAAAAATTCGACCTAGCTGGGCATTGGGAAATTTCCTTGCTTTTTCCTCAAGATACAATCTAGAATATATCCAATATATTCTATTTCCCAAAATATCTCCCAACAAAATCTTCTCCTCCTTTCTTGTCATACAATTTTCGAAAATCTCATATCAAATAGGAAGAAATAAGATCTTTTTCCTTTCTTAAATTTATGGGATAAACTTGTATCTCAAGAATACTTATTCCATAAGATCTTTTCAAGAAAACCAAGAAAAAAATTTTTCTCTCCTCCACATATTTTTTTCAAAAATAATTAGGAAAAATAGGCAAAATATTTTCTTCTCCTTTTCATTAATTGGACTTTAATTTGGGCTATCTAAGGGGCCTTTAGGAGAATTAAGATTGGTCCTCCAATGGGCTATGAAGCTTTAATATTTAGCCAAAATATTATTCAAGCCCATTAATATTAATTTACTCCACTATAAAATTAATATTGAACTATCCATCTTAACCAACATTACGACTTCACAATAATATGGCTCCCGGTCATTATTTCCCGCGTTTAAGATTATCTTAGTCCACTAATTAATTAAGCCACTGAACAGACTTTATATTAATTAATATCTTTGTCCTTGGAGTAAAGACAACTCAACATTATTATCCATACCGGAAATAAATTTCCACTTGCAAGATTTGGTATGATAAAGATTCTGAGCCCACCAAGGGGACAAATCAAGCAAGCCGTACTTGCACGCGATTCTCCGTATTAAATCTTAGCAATCATCATGTAACTAATAATATTTCCCAAGATACAAGGTATCGAATCGCATTGATTCTCTTCCCATCATAAGTCAAATCAATAGTTATTAATTTCACACGATCCTATTTTAGGAACGAAGATTAAGAAATAACGCACCACTGAGGTCTAATTCTTGTATATTCAGTACCGAAGAATTTATCCTCCTGTAGGTCCTTTTCAGCGCATCATAATGCACTATTGTAATCCCTTGGTCAAGACAAGCCAATCCGAGCCTTACACCTCAACCTTTCATGATGGGTTGTTCATTTCCATTTGGGTTGTGAATTTGTACTTTGTCACGAGGAACTGTTAATTTGATCTTGTGTGATCTGGTATTACCAAATTAACTACAACGTAACACGTACTGACTTTATTGAATGGGTATGCAGTAAATATATATAATATTCATTCATATTTAATGCAGCATGTGATAAATAATTTATTTCAGTAAAATAAATAAGAAATTCAGTTTGGTTATACAAAGTAAAAGCATACTTTTCAGTATAACCCCAACAGAAGCCCCATGAGATCATACGTCTGGTGGTAGAACAAGTCTCCACTATAGATAGGGCCATTAGGGCCACAAAGCTTTGTGATTTCCTTTAATCGACCTGCCGTCGACCTTCAATGGTTTCTCGGCGGCCTTTTCGAAAGCACGAATTCGAGGTCAAGGCCCTCCACTTACTATTTCTGTGTAAAATTCCCCACTTTAGATGGGGTGGTCGGCACCATTAAGGGTGATCAGCTTGATGCAAGAGGATGTTCAATTTATATCCGGCCTCATTTAAATTATAGCATACAAGAAATCGCAAAAAATCAAGGAAACCCAATGGTAATCGACCAAAATGAACAAATAAGCGAGGAGCTCGAACCAAGACTTGGACCCGAGCCACACGAGTTCATTATCCAAGGAACAATTGATGACCCGAGGGAAGACCAACATCATGCAGCACTGGACGAAGAGCTCGAAAAGGTCAATGTGGATCCAACCCGATAGGATTTGGAAGTCATAATCGGCTCTAAAATCTCGCTGGAACTAAGACGACAGCTGGTAGACTTCCTCAAAGGGAATCTAGACGTGTTTGCCTGGTCCCACAAGGATATGGTAGGAATCGACCCCGAGGTCGCCTGCCATCAGCTCAACATCGACCCCAATAAAAAACCATTCGCACAAAAGAGGAGGAAATTTAGACACGACAAATATGCTGCATTAGCCTAGGAGGTGAAGAAACTGCTCGACAACAAGTTAATCATGCAAGCTGACCAACCCCAGTGGGTGTCCAATGCCGTCCTGGTCAAGAAAGCTAACGGGACGTGGAGACTATGCATCGACTTCACCGATTTGAACGAAGTGTGTCCCAAAGATTTCTTCCCCATGCCTCATATCGACCATCTGATCGATAACACAGCGGGCATGAAATGGTGTCCTTCATGGACGCATTCACTAGCTACCATCAAATATCCATGCACAAAGATGACCAACAACGTACCTCCTTCCTCACCGAGAAAAATATGTACTGTTGGAAGAGGATGCCATTCGGCCTAAAAAACGTCGGGGCTATGTACTAGGTGATTAGTAAACCAAATGTTCACAGAGGAAATAGGGAAATCCATGGAGGTATATGTAGATGACATAGTCGTCAAGAGTCTGAAAAAAGAAGATCATCTTGCCGATCTCGCCCGAGCATTCAACATCTTGAGGAAGTTCAACATGAAGCTCAACCCGAAGAAATGCAACTTTGGCGTGGAGTTAGGTAAATTCCTCGGCCACTTAGTCAATAAGCGGGGAATAGAGGTCAATCCAACAAAAAATAGGGCGATACTAGAGATGGGCAGCCTACGAAACCCAAAGGAAGTCCAGAAGCTTGCAGGAAGCTTGGCGGCCCTCAGCAGATTCATATCCCGCATGGGAGATAGGTGCAAACCCTTCTTCGACATGCTAAAGAAGGCCAAAAATGATTTCCAGTGGACAGAAGAGGCCCAGACAGCTTTAGATGGCATCAAGAAGTATCTTGCCAACCCAAAGATATTGCCAAACCTATCCCCAAGGTAAAGCTCTTCCTCTACTTGGACGCCTTCGAAATGGCCTTAAGTTCGGTCCTGGTATGAGCCGAAGGGCAAGACTATCTGCCAATCTACTATGTAAGCCAGGCACTCAACGAGGCGAACGAAGGTATCCCCCCCTCAAGCTCGCCTACGCTCTCGTGATGAGCGTGAGAAAGCTACAACCATACTTTTTCGATCACCAGGTGGAGGTGTTGACCTCACTACCCCTAAGAAACGCGCTACATCGCCCCGACACGGCTGGGTGCTGCATGAAATGGGCAATCAAGGTCAGCCAATTTGGTGTCACGTACGCCCTCGTGAATGGACATCAAGGCACATGCCCTAGCCGATTTCATGGTAAAACTCACCTTTCCGATGACCGTGCAAAAAGCGGCAGTAGGGCCCCCATGGGAGCTCTATGTGGATGGGTCCGCCACTCAAACCCAAGTCGAGGCTAGCATAATCCTGACTAGCCCGGACGGACATTCCTTCCAAACGGCTATCATGTTCGACTTTTAGGTCACCAACAATGAAGCAGAATACGAAGCCCTAATTGGAGGGCTTGAAATGACAATGGCCATGGGAGTGAAGAGGCTGAAAATACACACCGACTCGCAACAGGTCGCATGTCAAGTGTCGGGGGAATATGAGGCCCGATGCGATCGAATGACCGCATATCAAGAAGTCGTCCGTAGCCTGCTCAAAAAATTTGACCAAGTCTACGTGGAACTGATACCTAGGAATGCGAATTCCCAAGCAGATGCTTTGGCCAGGCTAGCAACATCAGAAGGGCTGGCAGATATGAGAGACGTCACCATCACAAAACTAACTTTCCCATCCACCACACACACCCTGGTCACCCTCACCAACCCAATGGATATCGACCACGAGGATTGGAGGACACCAATACTCGAGTATCTAAAGACAGGACATCAGCCCGACAATAAGGTTGACGCCCAATGATTGCAAATGAGAGCGGAAAGGTTCGTGATGGTCGACGACAACTTATACAAACGAGGCTTCAGCATCCCGCTATTTAGATGTGTGACAAGGGCCGAGGGGTAAGCCATACTGAGAGAAATCCACGAGGGCATCTGCGGAAACCACACGGGAGGCCAATCCCTAGTCCACAAAACCATCCGACAAGGATATTTTTGGCCAACGCTAAAAAGGGATGCTCTCGAATACGCAAAGACATGCCACCGATGCCAAATATTCGCCCCTCAATCAGGGTATCCCCAGAAGAGTTAACTAGCATTCTAAGCCCATGGCCTTTCGCACAATGGGGAATTGACATCATCGGGGCCCTGCCCACTGCCCCAGGGACCGTACAGTTCACCCTCATTGCGGTCGACTACTTCACAAAATGGGCAGAGGCAAAAGCCCTCACAACGATAGACCAGGACAATGTGATAAAATTCATATGGAGAAACATCATTTGTCGCTTCGGCCTCCCGCAAGTAATCGTAATTGACAAAAGAAAGCAATTCGACGGCCTCAAGATCGACACATTCTTCAAGAAATTGAAGATAACAAAGCTCTTCTCCACCCTTACCATCCGCAATCCAACGGGTAAGTTGAGGCGATCAACAAAATTATCAAACATACACTGAAAGCAAGACTTGAAGGGGGGAAGGGCAAGTGGGCAAGCGAATTGCCCAAAGTATTGTGGTCATACAGAACAACCTGCAGAACCTCCACAGGGGAAACACCCTATTCCCTCGCATTCGGGGTAGAGGCAGTAATCCCAGCAGAAGTCACCATACCTAGCCACCGAACAAGCAACGGAGCCTCAAATGGCAATGACATGGCAACAACGACTAGCTTAGACCTACTGGAAGAGAGGAGGATAGAAGCTAACCTAAAAAATGCCAGCTACAAACGACAAACAGAAAAATATTACAACTCGAAGGTCAAACTCCGGCAGTTCAAGAAAGGCGACCTCGTCCTATAAAAGGTACTCGGAGTACCCAAAGGAGTATTCGGCCCCACCTGGGAAGGCCCGTTCAGAATATCCAAATGCCTGGCAAATGGAGCATACGAGATCGAAGACCCGGATGGCACACCGGCACAATATCCTTGGAACGCGGCCCACTTAAAGAAATACTACCAATAGGGAATAACTAATAGCATGTTTACTAGTTTGTCTGTCACAACGTTGTAATAGCTCATCACTTTCAAGGGAAATATTTTATAATAAATTACATTTTTGAAACGCCTTGTACGCTTTAAAATAAGTCGGCCAGGAACCGTCCCAGATACAATCTGGACAACAAAGGTCGAGTCGAAAGAACAACCTTAATTCTGAACGTGCATCCAATTTCCCAGCTTCCCTATCCAACACGTATGCCGGACACCCCTAGATTCTCATGTGTCCTAAGCTGGGCTTGCGCCCCGTCCACAATTCCCTAGGGGTTTTTGGAACCAATTTGGATGGCACTAAGTTCAGAATGTAAGCTACTGTTTGCAAGGCGTAACCCCAAAACGATTTTGGTAAATCCGCATAACTCATCATTGACCTTACCATTTCTATAAGCGTTCTGTTTCTTCATTCTGCAACCCCGTTTTATTGAGGGGTACCGGGTGCAGTCAACTGGGATGCAATCCCTTCATCCGACAGGTAGTTCAAGAATTCATCGCTGGGGTATTCGTCTCCACGATCAGATCATAGAAACTTGATACTCTTTTCCTTATGATTCTCTGCTTGAGCCTTAAATTCTTTGAATTTATCAAAGGTCTCAGATTTATGCTTCATTAGGAAAACGTACCCATAGCGTGAGTAATCATCGATAAACATAACAAAATACTCGTAGCCACCTCTTGCTTTGATTTGCATTGGACCACATATATCGGTGTAAACGATCTCCAACACTTCTTTAGCTCTAAGCCCCTTGGCTCCAAATGCCCTCTTGGTCATCTTACCCTCCAAACATGATTCGCAAGTTGGAAATGGTTCAATCAGGAAGGACTCCAATGAACCATCTTGGACCAACCTTTGGATCCTTTTTGGATTAATATGACCTAATCTTAGGTGCCAAAGAAGTGTCTCGTTCACGTTAGTCTAACGTTTCCTTTTATTACTCGAAACAGTAGATGTGTTATAGGATGCATTTTGTGAGTGCTGTGCACCATTAATAATAGAGATTGTTCCGTAAGGTTCCATGACAGATAACCACATCGTTACGCAAAACAGTAACATGTTTAAAACGAACAGAATATCCATCAGCAAATATTTTTGAAACAGAAATTAGGTTTTTGCGAAAACAAGAACATAAAGAACATCTCTTAAAATTAAACTCTTGACTTCAAAAAGACAATTGCACGTCTCCCACTGCTTCAGCTACCACTCTCGTAGCATCGCCTAGCATGATGAGGATATTACTTCCACTAAGTTGACGGGTCCGCTTGAACCCGTGAAGTAAACATGATTAGTGGACCCCGTATCCATTACTCACGAATGGGTAGCATACACCGCTAAACAGGTTTCAACAACTAGTGCTTGAGAATTTCCTTTCTTTCCATTCCGCTTGGGATTGGAACAGACCAACATCCAGTGTCCTCTTTTACCGCAGTTGAAACACTTTCTCTTTGGATTTTCGTTGACACCACCAGCATTCCTCATCTTTGTTGGGGTTATATCCCAACAATCTTACCATTGCCCTTGGCAACAATTGAGTTTGATTGCTTATGGCTTTTGGTCCTCTTCTTTTTCTTGCCTTCCCTTGGCCTAGAAAATGAAGACGGACCATTTGCTGTCAAAGCTTGAGTTTTGTGCTCCATCAATGTCTGAGACCAAAGCTTACAGCAAATTAGCTAGCGAGGCCAAATTGCTCAAAAACTTTTGAACAGAGAGTGGAGTACCAAAGGACCTCAAGCTTGTTTAGATGGGCCATCAATTTTGAGGATGTAATCCCTTACGGGAATGCCCTCCACCATTTTTAGCGATGACATCTCTCGCAAGGTGATCTGACGAGCCCCGTGTTTTTGACTCGTCAGTTGGCTCATCTGATTTTGGTGTGTCAAGAATCCACTTGTGCTTTTGTGCAGTTAGGACAATCATAACTTTTATTTCCAATCAACATAGTCTCCTATACAATTCTATTGACTTTAAGTATATAAAGAGTGGATTAAAAGGTTGCGACATGCTGAACTGAAATAAACACACATCTTGTGTCGATATCCGGATCAACACAAAGAAAATCACATAATTCGATCACATGATTAATATTGAAATCTCAAAAAAATATGAACATGCATCAGCCAACATCTCAAAACAGTTTTAAATGAGCCTCTTGGGAGGGTCATTATTTAAATCACATTCAAGCAGGTTACAAACAAGAACAGTTACAAACCTTTAATTAAAAGAATTAATTAATAGTTGGCTCCCACTTGACCAATATAAAATTGACAGGGACTTCGGCGAAGTATATGCATATCAATTTTATACCTAAGTAATAACCATGATTAAATACAAAATTACTACTTTGTTTTGATCGAGCCTCTTGGGAGGGTCATCGTCGCCACTAATAATAATTCACAATCATCTTTTTGAGAATTTATTCATGTGAAAGCTCTCTTTTTTCCGTCCCTTAGAAGAATTTCTCCAAAAGATTTCACAAATAAATAAATCATGGAGGTCAAAATTAATTCGATTCCAAACCAAATTAATTGTTTAAAACATAATTAGTAATTTTTTGAACTTGAGATTTTTCGTTGAGCAATTCTCATGCAAACACATTTAAACAAATTAAATAAAACATAAAAAATACTACAATAAATCAAGCAAAGCAAAAAAATAAACATATTGGGCACAAATTATCCAATTGTCATGGTTTGATTTTTCTTGGCTTGATTTTGAAGAAACGCCATCTTGAATTTCTCCCACTCGTTCATCTCGAAAAAAAACTCCATCTCGAAATGCCACGCCAAGTAGCTCGCAGGCATCCGGCGCTCCCTTAACCTTAACAGCGCCGTGCGCCCGTGCTCTAAACCAGTGCGTCCGCCTCTTGGATCTCCGGCGGCCTCGTTAAAGCGATGGGTAGGATCGCACCCATGCGGCGCTTGCCCGTCTTGTCATCACGCGTGTCCGCCCATCCGCCAATCTCGTCCGCCCGCTTCCAGCCCCGCGCGAGTCCCGCCACGCCTTCTCGGTTAACCTGACGCCCGGTGCCTCTCGGCTGATCACTGGCACGTTAAGCGCGCTTAATGCCTTGGCGCCCCCGCCCCCCCAGACGCATTCTGGGGCGATCCCACCCGACGCCTGGCGTCGTGCCTGTCTCTGCCTGGCGACGTCCGCATCGCGCGCGTGCCTCCCTTGACACATTTCGCGCGATGCACGTCGCCCGCGTACGGTTCCGAATCCGTTTTAATTTCTCATCTCCGTCTTCATCTTCGATCAAGTTGCAATTTATTTTACAAAATAAATAAACCTAAATCTAGACTAGTCTATTATATTGAACAAATCAAATAGCCTAATCTACTCGTGACCTTTTGATCTTCGGGACCATAGAACATGCATCCATTCGTTCCTTTGGGGATGGTCGCCGAACGCGTAAGCTGACCACCTACGACAGGAAGCATCACTCGGAACTCACGTCGATAAGGTCATCATCACATTAGCCATCGGCCAAAGCATGACGACCTTCTTGAAGACAACACCATAACACAACTAAGCCAAAGTTTAGACACGTCACATAAGATAAGACGACCAAAACACAGTTTAGATACATCACACCGTATTCAAACGCCGATTAGGACATATGCAAGACTCATAGTCGCTGGTGTATGTCCGAGTTTGCATGACCAACATTCCATAAGCAAAGCAAGAAACTCGTACGTAAATGCACAACGAGAGACAAGAAAATATAAAAATTCCATTCATTAGATAAGGGCACGAAGGCCGAATACAAAAAAAAGGACCCGCAGGCCACTTACAAGTTCATACCCCGAGGGGCCGTGCAAACATAAAAAAAACATTCAAAATAAAGTGGTTCATACACAAACTTTCAGCAGACAAATAAGGGAGGCACTAAGCACCGTCCCCTGGCCTATCCATCCTATCGACCATGGCCTAGTCGCCCACCTGTCCCTCGCCTCCGATGACCTCACCACCCAGGGTAGCAACCGTCGCGCCACTATTGTCCGCCTCCTCAGTCGGGGGCACAAGCGACGCAACAAGTTCAACATGCGCCTCCCCAGAGAAGCCCCCAAGGTCATAGCCCCGTCCGCCGCACCAGCCTGCTCGTCGGAGCCAAGAATGACAGGTCGACATAAAAATTAGCCAAGTCCACCACGGGCAATACCACATCGGCCTAGGGTGGGCAATCAACGACAAAGGCCTTGAAATCTTCCACGAGCACGGAGGCATCGGCGGAAGGGTCACAATGGAACACCGCCCGAAGGACGTCTGCATAGGTGCTAATGTACAAGAAGATCCCCAGCGCAGCGTCATCAGCGGCCCGAAGAGAAGCCTCCTTGGATATCTGAAACTCGAGATCGTCGACCCGAGCTTCATAAACAACCGCTAAAGCGTGGGACTCAGCAAGCTACCGAGTGAGCTCATCGACCAGGCCCCGCAGAGTCACCATCTTGAGATGGTGTGAGTCGTCCTCAGCGCGTCGCTTGGTGTTCACATCCGTCACCTGCAAAGCCAATTTGGTCGACCGCTCCTGAGCAGCCTTCAGGTCGCCTCCATCCGGGACATGGTCGTGGCCACCTCCGCCAACTTTTTCATCTGCTCGTCGAGGGCCGAACAGGAGGTCTCCAAGTCCTGGTCATTTTGCTCTATGACCCGCTCGAGGAACGTGGCCTCCTTCTGAGAATAAATCAGGGCGGTGTATGTTGGGGTTATACGTGAAAGTATGCTTTTACTTTGTATAACCTATGTATTAAACACTTATTTACTGAAATAAATTGTTTATCACTGTTGCGTTAAATATGATTGAATGTTATATATATTTATTGCAAACCGTTCGTAGCAAGCATTAAATTGTAGTTAACGTGGTGATAACAGATCACAGAAGATCACGTTAACAGTTCCTTGATACGAGTGTGTGTTTCACAACTTAGATAGATCCGAACAATCTATTGGTAGAAGTTGATGTGTAAGTCTCAGATTGACTTGTCTTGACCAAGAGATTACACTAGTGCATTCGATGTGCTGAAGCGGACCTACAGAGAGGATAAACTCATTCACACTGACTTAAGGGATGAAGAGTTAGACCTCAGTGGTTGTTGATTTCTTAATCTCTGTCACTTAATAAGGACTGTGTATGATTAGTAGTTATTGCTTTGACTTATAAATAGGAAGAGAATCATTGCGACTTCGATACCCTATATCTTGGGTAATAATATTAATTGCACGACAGTTGCTAAACTAACACAGAGAATCGCGTGCTTGCAAAAGTCTTGATTGATTGGTCCCCTTGGTGGGCCCAGAACCTTTATCATACCAAATCTTGCAAGTGGAATTAATTTTCCGGTATGGATAATAAAGCTGGGCTGTCCTTACTCCAAGGATAACGATATTAATTAATATAAAGCTTTTCAGTGGCTTAATTAATTAATGGACTAAGTGATCTTAAACACGGGAAATAATAACCGGGAGTCATATTACCGTAATATGGGTTAAGATTGGATAGTGCAATATTAATTATATAGTGGTATTAATTAATATTAATGGGCTGAATTATATTGTGGCTCAATATTGGAATTCAGAAGCCCATTGGAAGGTCCATCTTAATTCTCCTAAAGGCCCCTCAAGTAGCCCAAATTAGTCCAATAAATAAAAGGTGTTTAAAATAAAATAAATTTATTGTTGCAATATTTCCTATTATTTTTTAAAATATTAAAGAAAAGAGGGAGAAGGATTTTCTTGAAAAGATTTTATGGAAATGAGATAATGTATTCTTGGAATACAAGATTATCCCATAAATTCAAGAAAATTCCCACTTGGCTTCTTTAATAGTAAATTTTCAAAAATCTTGTATAAGAAAGGGAAGAAAGATTTTCTTGATTTTCTTGGAAATATTTTATGGAAAAAGATATGTATTCTTGGAATACAAGAATATCTCATAAATTCAAGAATGTTCCAATCTTGAAATTCCTTCTTGTAATTTTTGAAAATTAGGCCAATTAAGGGTGTGAGATTTTTGTGGAAAAATACACATGGAAAGAAGAATATATTGGATATATTCAAGATTTCTTGGAGATCAAGAAAAGATATTTCCTAGCCCTAATTGCCTTGAAATTTTTGACCACCCCTCTACTTATAAATAGGGGATGAATTTTTCATCTCTAACTATTGTTCCATGTGTTGAAATATTAGAAATCCACAAAGGTGGTGCTACAATATTTTTATTTTCCTTGTTTTATAAATCGTTCATCGGAGAACCTTCCACCGGGGTTATTGGACGAGGACTTGGGAATACTTGAGAAGGAATTTTGGTGGGTTTCCTGATACTTGATCATGTCTGTCTCAGATCGTCTCTCCAACGGGTACGTTTACGTAAACTCCTAGAAATTCTGCATGCTAGGATCTTTTACGTGAAATATTATTTGCATGTTGTTGTTGGTTAATTATTATTTGAATTCACTTAGGTAAATTCATGGTAGTAGTAATTGTTAATTTAAATTTGTGTTTATGAGGTCATCCCGATAGATCCTGGCATATGTTATCCCAACAGTGTAGAGGTTATTCTCCTTGCTATTCGAAGAGGCGGCATGGTGGTCGTCCAGAGACTAGCACCGGGGCACGTCCCGGATAGAATGTCGCATGTATCGAGGCCAATCAGTTCGAGACCCCGACGATGGGAGGCATCTTCGACTGAAGATAATCGGCGACGGGCGGCAGGAAGTTCACGAACCTAAAACAAAGCCGCCCAGTTTAGAAAATTACAGAAACATAAGGGAAGAAACGATGGAGGCAATAAGGCGGAGAAACTTACGCCCTAGAGCGATCGACATCAAAACCCACAAAGGTGTGGTCGCTAAAAAATTAGCGACCAGGCGGAGAGGGCGGCATCATCGGAGGAGGACGGGTGGCGGGAATTGGCTCCCACGGGGGAGAGCTCCCTCCCCAAGAGCACATGGGGAGTGGTCGCCCGTACGAGCGTGTTTCCGTGTAGGGAGCCTTCCGAGTGGGCCGGGCGAGCACCCTCTCGTCCCTCTTTGGTCTTCCTCTTCTCTTTTGAGCGGTTGGCCCGAGAAGACCCCTCCGTCTCTACTACTCCGCCCCCGCGGGATGAAGATGTGGGCCACGCCGCGGACCCAGTCTGAGAGAAATTGAGAGCAGGATTCCGGTGAGAAGCCATCTGTTCGGCAGTGGGAGCAGCCACTTGAACGGGTATGTGAGAAGCTACAAGAAAATGACCACAGTGATTAAGGACAAAATTCCCAAGTTGTGAAACCTCTATTAAAGGAAGGACACTCACGAAGACGACCGGTCTCGCAAGGATACATCTGTAAACCCTCCCACAATCTCTCAGATGAAGAGTTATAGAATTCGACGTGGCAGAATTCCCAGGGATAATCGAAGGCAATCCGGTGGGCAGTCTCAAAGTCCCAGTTCAGCTAGTTCTCGTCAGCAACAAGCAAGCCTGCAAAAGAGATGGGAAATTAGATTAGTACGGAGATGATCGATGTACCTTCAGAACGAAATCTTACGAGGAGCCCGCTCTTGGAAGTCAGTAGGAATGGGGATCTCAAATACGGACCGCGGAGGGGCACTTTGCCACGCTCCGACCACAAACCACCATTGGGGATGCCAATTTTTAACCTTATTGACAATCCCCCACACGATCTGCTGACCAGGGTGATTTTTCAGCGCATAGTGGCCTTCCTGGCCATGTTGGGCAACCAGCGACCAATAGTAATTCACCTCCATGGGAGTAGGCAGTCTCAGTAAAGGCCGGCCTGGCCGATCACGGTTAACGTTGCCAAAAGGTAACTCTATCCGTTTGGAGTGATCTGGGTCGGGGCAACACGCCAGGCGGCCAACAGATGGAAGATCGCTGGATGAAGGGGAAAGCGAAGACCCGCGTCCATCACTGCCTCGTGTATAATGATCATCCCCTTCGAAGGCTGGTTGACCCTCTCCGACCGATCTGGCCCATAATAAAACACATCGTTCGGAGTCTCATACTCATGGTGGGCGATGTCCAGCTCGGCCTCCGTCATGACAGAGTAGTATTTCTCATCATTTATGTGGAATTTGGACTTGGTAGCCTTGCGGATCTCGGTTGAAGTGGTCGGCGGTGTATAAGGCCGGCCCAATAAGCCTGGTAATCAAAGAAATTTGGATGGTCCCGGTCCTGGCGAACGGAGGGCTCAGGAGCTTCATCCAGGGCGCAGTTCCCAGGCTCCGTCGGACCCTGCTCCGGGGTTAATATACCCAAGTTCACGAGGGACTCAAACACGTCGGAATCCACAGGGGCATTTTCTCCGTCCCGGCAGACGGAGCCCATGTCTTTCAATGAGCCACCACCGCTAGAAGCCCCGGTGAGGGGAAAGACCCTCACCGGAGACGAAGGCCCGGCCTGATCTCTTGGCGGTCCCGACATAACTAATACAGAAAGGGGTTCGAAGGAGTTTGGGGGGCAAAGAAAACACTTACCAAAAGGAGCAAGGGGGATGCAAAGTCACCCAAATCTCGAAGAAAACTCAAAGGCACAGCTTCGCAGAAGGGTAGGAAGAAGGAAGTGAACCCATATTTATAAGCGGGAATCAGGGGCCTAAGCGCAATTAGGATTTTGAATGTGGGGCGAATCTGCAAAAAATCCCCGACATAGGAGGGGCCCGTGGTGGCCACGCACCATCATAACCCTACAGGGCGACATCATCAGGCGCACTATTTTGAGGTGGCACTTGGACTTCTCGAGGGAACGGTACGACCACCATCATACCTCGGGAATCGAGAAAGACGTATCTAGGGCGACCAGCGATCACCTCGCTGGTGACCTGGGGGCAATTGTTGGGGTCATATGTCCACAGGACGACTATCCCTCAAAGGACGGTGACCACTGAGGCACGATGAAACGTGGCGAAGCGGCGATTGATGGTGAATACTCGGGAGCAGGGGCGACCACTTTGGAACCCCGGGTGAGCATCCGAGGTCGCCCGAGGATAAATATAGAGAAGATTCAGACAATTAATGGCGCGGATATCATGGGGAGCAGGCAAGACAAGTCGATCTTAAGGCGAGAATCGCGGACCATATATCAAGGAAACCACGATGATGGCAGCTGCAGCTCTAGCAGGCCTGGAGGAGAGGCCCACGAGGAGATTTAACCTAGTTCACCATCTATAAATACTCCTTGTAACATTCATTGAAAGGGATCAAAATCTTAGTTCTTAGGCAGATATTGTAGTAAAACTCTTGGCTTGGTATTGCCCCCAGACGTAGCCGTATTTGGCCAACCGAGTCACCAAATTGTGCGTTCTCTCTTGTCTGCATTCATTATTGTTATTTTGTGAGTGATTGTTCATACACTCGGATAATTCCGGCTATAACACTAATCTGATATAACTTTGTTATGATAAAAGAAGACCATTGTGTCTATGTTAAACATTCCAAGAATTATTTTTTATTTCTATCTCTATATGTGGATGATATACTATTGGCTGAAAACAATAAAGAGTGTCTTGAGACCGTTAAAAAATGATTTTCTTCAAACTTTGAAATGAATGATATGGTGAAGCATAATACATACTTGGTGTAAAGATCGTTCAAAAAATTTACTTGGACTGTCTCAAAAGACACACATAATGAAACTTCTAGAACGTTTCAAAATGGATAACTGTAAACATGTACATACTCATGTTGTAAAAGAAGAGTCATTAAGTCATGATTAGAAATCTGATGTACGTATTGTTCTCCACACTTCCAGACATTTGTTATGTCATTAGTCAGGTCAACATGTATCAATCTAATCCAGAAAAAAGACATTGGTTGACAATGAAAAGGATTTTCAGATATTTAAAAGGAACAACATATTATTGTCTTTGTTACCAATGAAATAATACGACACTAAATGGGTATACAGACTCAAACTGAGTTATGATTTAGATGAACGTAAATCAAATTATGGTTATGTTTTCTTGCTTAATAATGGATCAATCTCATGGTGTAGCAAGAAACAAACTTGCATCGCATTATCCACTATGGAAGCCGAATTTGTGGCGTGTGCATCTGGAGTACAAGAGGTAATTTGGTTAAGGAGATTCCAAAAACATTTTGAAATTGCAAACACTCAAGCGGGAGTGGTAACAATTCATTATGATAATCAAGCTGCAATTTCTTACACAAAGGATCCCAGGTGTTGGCCCCAATTGAAAACAGTGAACTTTTGAACTCCTGCTCTGATACCAATTGTTGGACCCGATTGAAAACCCATGAATGCGTTAAATACCAATTATAATGCATATAAAACAGGGGTGAGGGAATAGTGATACAAATTGTTTCTTGAAACCGATGTGTTTTGCTTATAATCAAATGCATATGGCAAGTAAGAACATAAAGCAGTAAAGAACACACGATTTTATAGTGGTTCGGAGTCCAACTCCTACATCCACTCTTCCCTATCAGCAGGGGCACCAACTTAACCAACTGGACTTAGATTAATGCGTTAGTCCAACACAATACAACAGATGTTTAATGAGTTCTCACTCTCACGTGACTTATCTCCCTCACGGGATTGCCTACCCTGTTGGGATTATACTGGAAAGTATGCTTTTTACTTTGTATAATAGAAACTGAATTTTGAACTTATTTACTGAAATAAATTATTTATCACTGATGCTTTAAATATCATCGAATGTTACATATATTTACTGCATAACTGTTCAATAAATCGTACGTGTTACATTGTAGTTAATTTAGTGATACTAGATCACGGAAGATTAAATTAACAGTCCCTTGTAACTAAAAGTACACCATTCACGACCTAGATGGAAATGAACAATCCATCGTGAAAGGTTGAAGTGTAAGGCTCGGATTGGCTTGTCTTGACCAAGAGATTACACTAGTGCATGACTGATGCACTGAATAGGACCTACAGGAGGACAAATTCTTCAGAACTGAACAAGGAAGAATTAGGCCTCAGTGGTTCGTTATTTCTTAATCTTCGTTCCTTAAATAGGATCACATGTGGTTGGTAACTATTGCTTTGGCTTATCATGGGTAGAGAATCAACAAGATTCAATACTTTTTATCTTGGGCAATATTATTGGTCACATGTGATTGCTAAGATTTAATACGGAGAATCGTGTGCAAGTACGCTTGTTCGATTTGCCCCCTTGGGAGGTTCATAAGCTTTATCATACCAAATCTTGCAAGTGGAACTAGTTTTCGGTATGGATAATAATGTTGAACCGTTCCTTGACCAAGGACAAAAGATATTAATTAACGGAAAGCTATTTCAGTGGCTTGAATTAATTAATGGGCTAGATAATCTTAAACATGGGAAATAATAATCGGGAGCCATATTGACTGTAATATGGGTTAAGATGGACAGTGCAATATTAATTATGTAGTGGGATTAATTAATATTTATGGGCTTGAATAATATTGTGGCTCAATATTGATAATTCAAGATCCATTGGAAGGTCCAATCTTAATTCTCCTAAAGTCCCCCTAAGTAGCCCAACATATAGTCCAATAACTGAAAAAAGGTGTTTAAAATAAAATAAATATTGTTGCTTATTTTTTCCTAATTTTTGAAATTTATGGATAAAAAGGGGAGAAAGATTTTCTTAGAATTTTGTTATGGAATGAAGATATGTATTCTTGGAATACAAGATTATCTCATTAAATTCAAGAAATCTCCCACTTGGTTATCCATAGAGAAATTTTGAAATTTTGATAATTAAGGGAAAGAAAGATTTTCTTGATTTTCTTGAAAAGATATTATGAGAGATATGTATTTCTTGAAATACAAGAATATCTCATAAATTCAAGAAGATCCAAATCTTGGATTCTTGCTTATAATTTTCGAAAAATACCCCATAACAAAGAGTAGGTGGGATTTTGTGGAATATTATAATTATGGGAAAAAGAATATAGGAGATATATTCAAGATTTTTTGGAGATCAAGAAAAGATTTTCCCACATTGTTTTTGCCCCAAAATTTTCGACCACCTCTAATCTATAAATAGGGGATGATTCTTTCATTCCCAAGTACAATTCCATGTGCTGGAAAAATTAGTAAATCCACAAAAGTGGTGCAACAAATTTTATTTTTCCTTTTACTTAATTGTTCGCAAGTGTCCTACCACCGGATAGTCGAGCAAGGATTAAGGGAATACTTGGGAAGTTCTTTTGGTGAGTCTAATCAACAAGACCATTGCCATCCCTAGAGGTATGTTCACGTAAACTCGTAGAATTTCCGCATGCGTAGGATTTACGTGAATTGATTATATGCATGATTTGTTGTTGGATTATTATTTGAATTAATATAGGATTAATTCATGCTAGTAATAATTATTAGAATTAAATTTGTATTTAAATATTCATCCCGAATAGATCTGTGGAACTTATTCCCTAACAACTGGTATTAGAGCCACGGTTTCGGCCTCTGAATTTTAAATTGTAATTTAATTCGCTGTCATTAAGTTTGAAATTGGATAGTAGAATTGCTAGATCTGTTTTGCAGGTATCCAATTGTCATGGAATTTAATGTGTTTATTTATGCATGCATATAAATTGTGGTTTTTAATTCGATTCGTTCGGATTCGTTTTGCCTCGTGAGAAAATCCACGAGTAGATTAGGATTTGTTTGATTTGATCAATGTAATAGACTAGTCTAGATCTAGGTTTATTTATTTTTTGTAAATAAATTATAACCGGATCGGAAACGGAAGCGGAGACGAAGAATTAAAGGATAAAATCCAGAACTGGGAGTAGGCGGAGTGCGTCGCGCGAAACGTGCTAAGGGAGGCATGTGCGCGATGCGGACGCGTGCAGTCATGCATGGGCATGGGGCGAGGACGAGGCCGAAGCCAAGACGAGATCGGCGCGCAGACGGGCGGGCGATAAGACGACGCGCACCGCGGCGCGAAGATCGGACGGATTGACGGAGGAATCGGCCGGCGCGCCGGACGACGGGACGCCAGAAGCCCGCTGAAGTTCCGGGGAAGGCGAAGCCGGCGAAAGGCAGACGTGGATGATCTTGTGTGGTACTGGCGTCGCCACCGAGCCATGCCGAGGCCCACGCGGCGACGCCGCAGAGGTCGCCGAGCCAAGGCGCTGATAATTCATTCTGCAACAAGGCGCACGGCGGGTGTCGCCGGGGCGAGGGCCGGCCGGATGCGGACGTGCATCCCGGCTGCGAGCTACTTGGCGTGGCATTTCGAGACGGAGTTCTTTTCGAGACGATCGAGTGGGAGAAATTCAAGACGACGTTTCTTCAAAAATCAAGTCAAGAAAAATCAAACCATGACAATTGGATAATTTGTGCCCAATATGTTTATTTTTCCGCTTTGCTTGATTTATTATTGTGTTATCCTATGCTTTATTTAATTTGTTTAAATGTGTTTGCATGAGAGTTACCAAATGAAAAATCTCACCATCAAAAATTACTAAGTATGTTTAAATAATTAATTGATAATTTTATTCCGGACAATAAAATTGAATTAATTTTGACCTCCATGATTTATTTATTTGTGAATTCTTTTGGAGAAATTCCCCCCACGGGACGGTCAAAAGTTAGCTTTCACATGAATGAATTCCAAATGGATGATTGTGGATCATTACTAGTGGCGACGATGACCGTCCCCACGAGGCTCTTTCAAAGCAAAATAATAATCCTGTATTTAATCATGGTTATTACTTAGGTATAAAATTGATATGCATATACTTCCCCGAAGTCCCTGTCAATTTTATATTGGTCAAGTGGGAGCCAACTATTAATCTGGATATTAAAGGTTTGTAACTGTTCTTGTTTGTAACCTGCTTGAATGTGTTTAAATAATGACCCACCCCACGTGGCTTATTTAAACTGTTTTGAGATGTTGGCTGATGCATGTTCATATTTTTTTGAGATTTTAATATGATGCATGTGATCGAACCTTGTGATATATTTGTGCTTATGCATATTATTGTTTATTTCAGTTCATCATGTCGCAACCTTTTAATCCACTATTCAATATACTTAAAGAAAATTTGTTTACTGGTGAAAACTTTGTTGATTGGAATCGTAAACTTACTATTGTCCTCACTGCACAAAGCCATAACTGGGTTCTCACTACACCTAAACCTGAAAAGCCAAAAGATAAGTCAACTAAAACGGTTAAGAAAGAGTATGCTGACTGGGAGCGTTCCAACGAAATGGCAAAGTGTACCATCTTGGCTTCTATGTCAGATGTGTTGCAACACCAACACCAGAACGTTGAGACCGCTGCAGACATCATGACTAGTCTTAAAGCGATGTTTCAACATCAGAACTGTGTTGCTCGTTAGATCACCATGAGGGACTTGCTCTCTATGAAAATGGTGGAGGGAACGCCCGTAAGGGAGCACGTTCTCCAGATGATGGCTCACCTTAATAAAATTGAGGTACTTGGCGCTGAATATGATATCGAGACCCAAATCGATTTCGTGCTCCACTCTCTGCCGAAAAGTTTTGAACAATTCAGGCTGAACTACCAGATGAATAATCAGAAGTTCTAGATGCCTGATCTGTTGCAAGCTTTAGTCTCGGTGGAGGCGATATTGGGGCAAAAGAGCCAAGCCTTGGTGGCAAATGGACCCTCTTCTTCTTCTAGGCCAAGGGGTGGTAAGAACAAGAAGAAGGACAAGAGCCACAAGCAAGTGAACTCAAGTGTTGCCAATGACAAAGAAAAGGTGAAGAAGGGTGGAGGAGTGAGTAAGCCAGCTAAGGGGAAGTGCTTCAACTGCGGTGAAAAAGGACATTGGAGGTCAGCCTGTTCCAAACCCAAAAGGAATGGAAAGGAAGGTAATTCTCATGCAATAGTTGTTGAAACTTGTTTAGCGGCGTATGCCTCCCATTTATGGGTGGTGAATACGGGATCCACTGATCATGTTTGTTTCACTTTACAGGGGTTCAAGCGGACCCGACAACTTAGTGGGAGTGAGATCCTCATCACACTGGGCGATGCTACGAGAGTGGCAGCTGAAGCAGTGGGAGAAGTGCACCTGTCTTTTGAAGACAGAGTTTTAATTTTAAGAGATGTTCTTTAAGTTCTGAGTTTTAGAAAGAATTTAATTTCAGTTTCTAAACTTTTTCTTGATGGATATTCAGTTACTTTTAATAAAGTTGTTACCATTTCTCTTTTTGATAAATTTATCTATCATGGAACGTTGTCGAATAATCTCTATACAATTAACTGTGCACACCACTCACGAAATGCATCCTATAACACATCAACTATTTCCGAGAAAAGAAAATGTTCATCAGACGTGAACGAGACACTTCTATGGCATCTAAGATTGGGTCATATAAATCCAAATAGGATCCAAAGGTTGGTGAAAGACGGTTCACTAGAGTTTCTCCAAGTTGAGCAAATTCCAACCTGCGAATCATGTTTGGAGGGTAAAATGACCAAGAGGGCATTTGGAGCCAAGGGGAATAGAGCCAAAGAATTGTTAGAGATCGTTCACACAGATGTATGTGGTCCAATGTCAACCAAAGCAAGAGGAGGTTATGAGTATTTTGTCACTTTTATTGATGATTACTCAAGGTACGGTTATATTTTCCTTATGAAGCATAAATCTGAGACCTTTGAGAAATTCAAAGAATTTAAGGCTCAAGCAGAGAATCATAGGGAAAAACGTATCAAGTCTCACTGCATCCGGAACCCCTCAACAAAACGGGGTTGCAGAGCGAAGAAACTGAACTCTTTTGGAAATGGTTAGATCTATTGTTGGGATATTTTAGTTTTGATGAATTGTGCCAAAACATTATCAACTTGTGTTTTTGAAGCTAATCGACAGATAACAAGTTGAGGGGAACGAGAAACAAATTGAGGGGAACTCACGAAAATCGGGCATTTAAGATGATCGAGATCAAAGTAGGTCAGCAGACGAGACTGATCGAGATCAGATGAGTAAGAAGAGTTCCGGAGTCAACTGATGAGCTGAGCAAAATCAGAAGAAAAGATAAGCTAAGCCACCGATCGTAAGAATCGAAGCGGCAAAAGATCGGATGACTAGATGACCGAAGATCGTAAGAAAAAGGTTGCGGATCGGAAGAGGAAGCGGATGAGATCGACGAGATCGACGTGATCGAGATCAGATATGAAGATGAGCAGATGATCAAGATCAGACGTGATTGAGATCAGATGTGCTAAACTGATATGCTAACCTAATATGCTAACCTGATGTACTAATCGATCACGGATAAACCGATATCTTGACATGATGCAATAATCGATCCGATAATGTGAGCCGACGATCAAAGAGAAGAAATCGATATCGAAAACCAAAATCTCGTGATACCGGATCGAAAGAAGTCATCAAGAGAAGTCATCTCAAGTCATATTCACCGAGAATCGAACGCCGCCGATGATCAAACGCTTAGCTGAAAAGCTAGTGACTGAGGGTCGATTGTTCGAAGACCGGAAGAACCAAACTCACCACGGAAAGTGTCAAGATACCCGACGATAAGGTCCATCAGAGAAAGTCTGGTCAATCAAGAATCCCGAGTCCCCAAGGAAGCCTCGAAGTTCGCTAAGTTCGAGGATCAAATAAACCCGAGACTCGTAAGATCCTCAAGATTATATCCGCAGATTCAAATTTCGACGCGGTCCAATGAGAGGAAGACAACCAGCCTGGAAAAGCTGCAAGAAGCTACAGAATAGTATGGATTTGAATGTGACTCCATCCAACGGTAACATTCAAATCCACACTATAAATACAAGTTCTTCCTTCATTCTAAAGTGGTGGAAGTGTGTGAAATGCGTGAAAACACCATTGAAGCTACAGAGCCAAATCATCTAACATTTCCACCATAGAACACAGAGAAAGAAATACACGCATATATTCAAGAAGTGTTCTACCCTAGATCTAAGCATAAATGCCATATCCTAAGCTTAGAGAGATTTTCCCAACCTTAGCTTTGAGGCTAAACAAATGTAAGGGAAAATCTCACCCTAGTTGGAAACCAAACAATCTTATACCCAAACCCAAGAGTTGGTTAAGTTTGTAGGTGAGTGTGAACTCGGTAAACATCTAGCAATCCCGAAAGGGAGTGTGATAAGTCCCGTTTGAGTGTGAACTCGGTAAACATCTGTTGGGTGTTGGACTAACACGTTAAACTAAGTCCAGTTGGTTAAGTTGGTGCCCCTGATGACAGGGAAGAGTGGATGTAGGAGTTGGACTCCGAACCACTATAAAATCATGTGTTCTTTACTGCTTTATGTTCTTACTTGCCACATGCATTTGATTATAAGCAAAACACACACATCGTTCTTAAAAGCAAAAAATCTGGAATCACTCTGCCCTCACCCCTGTTTTATATGCATAACACGAAATGTTTGCTTCCGCACGCGCAAAATCGGTTTTAAATAGGGACCTCACATCTATGATGAGTTATGCGGATCTTCCCAAGTCGTTCTGGGGTCATGCCTTGGAAACAACAGCCTACACTCTGAACTTTGTGCCATCCAAATCGGTTCCCAAAACTCCCAAAGAATTGTGGACCGGGCGCAAGCCTAGTTTGAGACACATGAGGATTTGGGGGTGTCCGGCCTACGTGTTGGACAAGGAAGCCGGTAAATTGGATCCTCGATCAGAATTAAGGTTGTTTGTGTTGGGATTATACTGAAAAGTATGATTTTTACTTTGTATAATCGAAACTGAATTTTCAGACTTAGATGTCACGGACAGCCTAGCAGATTCATTCACAAAGGGTCTGCCTCTGAATACATTCGAGAGACATGTGAAAGGAATGGGTGTCAAGACCATTGCCAATCTGCTTTGAGTATAAGTGGGAGAAATTATTAAGTTCGTGTAGGTGACATTAGATGTCACGGACTACGCGAGACATGTTGTAGTATACTTAAAAGCAGACTTTGAGTATAAGTGGGAGATTGTTGGGATTATACTAAAAAGTATGCTTTTTACTTTGTATAATCGAAACTGAATTTTCAGACTTATTTACTGAAATAAATTATTTATCACTGATGCTTTAAATATCATTGACTGTTACATATATTTACTGCATAACTGTTCAATAAGTCGTACGTGTTACATTGTAGTTAATTTGGTGATACCAGATCACAGAAGATTAAATTAACAGTCCCTTGTAACTAAAAGTACGTTATTCATGACCTAGATGGAAATGAACAACCCATCGTGAAAGGTTGAAGTGTAAGGCTCAGATTGGCTTGTCTTGACCAAGAGATTACACTAGTGCATGACTGATGCACTGAATAGGACCTCTGAGGAGGATAAATTCTTCAATCAACAAGGAAGAATTAGACCTCTCGGTGTTCGTTATTTCTTAACCTTCGTCCCTTAAATAGGATCACGTGGGATTGGTAACTATTGCTTTGACTTATCATGGGTAGCGAATCAATGAGATTCAATACTTTTTATCTTGGGCAATATTATTGGTCACATGTGATTGCTAAGATTTAATACGAAGAATCGTGTGCAAGTACGTTTGTTCGATTTGCCCCCTTGGGAGGTTCATAAGCTTTATCATACCAAATCTTGCAAGTGGAATTAGTTTCCGGTATGGATAATAATGTTGAACCGTTCCTTGATCAAGGATAAAATATATTAATTAATTAGAAAGCTATTTCAGTGGCTTGAATTAATTAAATGGGCTAGATAATCTTAAACACGGAAATAATGACCGGGAGCCATATTGACTGTAATATGAGTTAAGATGGATAGTGCAATATTAATTATGTAGTGGGATTAATTAATATTTATGGGCTTGAATTATATTGTGGCTCAATATTAGATATTCAAGGTCCATTATAAGGTCCAATCTTAATTCTCATAAAGGCCCCCTGAGTAGCCCAACAAATAGTCCAATAACTGAAAAAGGTGATTAAAATAAAATAAATATTGTTGCTTATTTTTTCTCTAAATTTTCGAAATTTATGGATAAAAGAGGGAGAAAGATTTTCTTTGAATTTTGTTATGGAATGAAGATATGTATTCTTGGAATACAAGATTATCTCATTAAATTCAAGAAATCTCCCACTTGGTTATTCATGAAGGTATTTCGAAATTTTTGAATATAATGGGCAAGAAATATTTTCTTGATTTTCTTGAAAAGATATTATGGAAGATATGTATTTCTTGAAATACAAGAATATCTCATAAATTCAAGAAGATCCAAATCTTGGAATCTTGCAAGACCATTTTTTCGAAAATTCCATAATAATTGAGGAGGTGGGATTTTTGTGGAATATTTTAATTATGGGAAAAATAATATAGGAGATGTATTCAAGATTTCTTGGTGATCAAGAAAAGTCTTTTCCCACATTGATTTTCTACTGAAAAATTCGACCACCTCTCTCCTATAAATAGGGGATGATTGTTTCATTCCTAAGTACAATTCCATGTGCTGGAAAAATTAGCAAATCCACAAAGGTGGTGCAACAAAGTTTATTTTTTCCTTTTGTTAATTGTTCGACAAGTGTCCTTCCACCGGATAGTTGAGCAAGGGCTAAGGGAATACTTGGGAAGTCCTTTTGGTTAGTCCGTCAAACCGAATTCACTGCCATCCCGAGAGGTACGTTCACGTAAACCCGTAGATTCCGCATGCGTAGATTTTACGTGGCTTTTTATATGCATGATATGTTGTTGCAATTATTATTTGAATTAATATAGGATTAATTCATGCTAGTAATAATTAATGAATTAAATTTGTATTTATATATTCACCCTGAATAGATCTGTGCAACTCATTCCCCAACAGTTTGTGGGGTACCCCGAGGGAACAAAAGGGTGTATGTTCTATGGTCCCGAAGATCAAAAGGTGGTAATAAGCACCCACTTTAGATTTTTGGAAGAAGACTATATGAACGAAAAGAAGACCCGTATGAGATTACCTTAAATGAGCTAAGGGGGCTAACCTCAATGCCAACTGTATAAGATGATATACCAAACGACACACTTACACAACCTAACCTCGTCAGTGGGAGGGTTATGAAAAATGACCGAGAGATTCATGGGAATAGGAGAGTCCTCGGACTTGATTCCCGGACAAGACGAATCAGACCCATGGACATATGACGAGGCAATCCAAGACAAGGATGCAGATTCTTGGCAAATAGCAATGAAAGTCGAATTGGGTTCTATATTTCATAACAGAGTGTGGGAGCTAGTCGAACCACTTAATGGGGTCAAACCCATTGGTTGCAAGTGGGTGTATAAGAGAAAAAGAGGACCGGGCGGGAAGGTGGAAACCTTCAAGGCAAGACTAGTGGCGAAAGGTTATACTCAGAAAGAAGGGATCGATTATGAGGAAACTTTTTCACCCGTAGCCATGCTTAAGTCCATCCGAATTCTCTTATCGATTGCTGCGCATCTCGACTTTGAAATCTGGCAAATGGATGTCGAGACATTTTTCCTTAACGGAAGTCTTGATGAAGAGATCTATATGCAACAACCCCAAGGCTTCATTGAAAAAGGCCAAGAACACCTAGTTTGTAAGCTCATGAAGTCCATTTACAGACTCAAACAGGCATCCAGAGCTTGGAACCAATGTTTTGATCATGTTATAAAGTCTTATGGGTTCGATCAAAATGAGTTTGAAAGTTGTGTGTACAAAAAGCGTGTCAGAACTGCATTGGTATTCTTAGTACTATACATAGACGACATTCTGATCATTGGGAACGATGTGAAGGTGTTATCGACGTAAGGGGCATGGCTTTTCAAAAACAGTTTTGATATGAAGGACTTAGGGGAAGCCGCACACATCCTTGGGATCAAGATCACTCGAGATCGCAAGAAAAGGATGATAGGCTTGTCGCAAAGCTTCATACATAGACACCGCCTTTGAAACGATTCAAAGATTCAAGATTCCAAGAAAGGCTTCGTGCCTTTTTCGACATGGAATCCATCTATCTAAGAAAAATGTGCCCTAAGACGCAAAAAAGGAGATAGATGACATGAGAGGCATTCCTTATGCTTCTACCGCCGGAAGCCTTATGTATGCAATGTTGTGTACGAGATCGGATATCTTCTTTGCTGGCCGGCATGGTGGCAAGATATCAAAGTAACCCGGGAAAGAACATTGACGGCGCTTAAAAACATTCTTAAGTATCCAAAAAGAACTCGGGATAGAATGTTAATTTATCGCTTAGATAGTCCAATCCCCATCGGCCACACGGACTCGGATTTCCAATCGGACATAGACTCCGGAAAAATCTACCTCCCAGAGTGTGTTTTTTGCATGGGGGAGGAGCCGTGACATGGAGAAGTGTCAAGCAAATACGTCGCAGATTCTACCATGGAAGCCGAATATGTAGTCATAACGAGGCAAATGAAAAGGGGTTTGCTCAAGAACTTCCTAGTGGACTTGAATGTAGTTCCGAATTTGCCCAAAGAATCATCGTTTATTGTGACAATGCCGGGAGATTGCAAAATTCAAGGGAACCAAGAGCCCACAAAGCCAAAGAAACACATTGAAAGGAAATACCATCTTATACGAGATATCGTTAAGAGAGGAGATATAGATGTGGCAAAGATAGCGTCAGAAGACAACCTAGCAGATCCATTCACAAAGGGTCTGCCTCTGAATACATTCGAGAGATATGTGGAAGGAATGGGTGTCAAGACCATTGCCAATCTGCTTTGAGTATAAGTGGGAGATATTATTAGGTTCGTGTAGGTGACATTAGATGTCACGAATTAGGAACTACACGAGACATGTTGTAGTATACTTAAAAGCAGACTTTGAGTATAAGTGGGAGATTGTTGGGATTATACTGGAAAGTATGCTTTTTTACTTTGTATAATCAAAACTGAATTTCGGACTTATTTACTGAAATAAATTGTTTATCACTGATGCTTTAAATATCATCGAATGTTACATATATTTACTGCATAACTGTTCAATAAATCGTACGTGTTACATTGTAGTTAATTTAGTGATACCAGATCACAGAAGATTAAATTAACAAATCCCTTGTAACTAAAAAAAAAAGTACACCATTCACGACCTAGATCGAAATGAACAATCCATCGTGAAAGGTTGAAGTGTAAGACTTCGGATTGGCTTGTCTTGACCAAGAGATTACACTAGTGCATGACCGATCTTGAATTGAATAGGACCCTGAGAGGATAAATTCTTGAGCCAAACAAGGAAGAATTAGACCTCAGTGGTTTGTTATTTCTTAATCTTTGTTCCTTAAATAGGATCACGTGTGATTGGTAACTATTGCTTTGACTTATCATGGGTAGAGAATCAACGAGATTCAATACTTTTTATCTTGGGCAATATTATTGGTCATATGTGATTGCTAAGATTTAATACGGAGAATCTTGTGCAAGACGCTTTGTTCGATTTGGTTTCCTTGGCGGAGTTCATAAGCTTTATCATACCAAATCTTGCAAGTGGAACTAGTTTCCGGTATGGATAATAATGTTGAACCGTTCCTTGACCAAGGACAAAAGATATTAATTAACGGAAAGCTATTTCAGTGGCTTGAATTAATTAATGGGCTAGATAATCTTAAACACGAGAAATAATAATCGGGAGCCATATTGACTGTAATATGGGTTAAGATGGATAGTGCAATATTAATTATGTAGTGGGATTAATTAATATTTATGGGCTTGAATAATATTGTGGCTCAATATTGATAATTCAAGATACATTGGAAGGTCCAATCTTAATTCTCGTAAAGGCCCCCTAAGTAGCCCAACATATAGTCCAATAACTGAAAAAAGGTGTTTAAAATAAAATAAATATTGTTGCTTATTTTTTCCTAATTTTTGAAATTTATGGATAAAAAGGGGAGAAAGATTTTCTTTGAATTTTGTTATGGAATGAAGATATGTATTCTTGGAATACAAGATTATCTCATTAAATTCAAGAAATCTCCCACTTGGTTATCCATAGAGAAATTTTGAAATTTTGATAATTAAGGGAAATAAAGATTTTCTTGATTTTCTTGAAAAGATATTATGGGAGATATGTATTTCTTGAAATACAAGAATATCTCATAAATTCAAGAAGATCCAAATCTTGGATTCTTGCCTATAATTTTCGAAAAATACCCCATAACAAAGAGTGGGTGGGATTTTGTGGAATATTATAATTATGGGAAAAAGAATATAGGAGATATATTCAAGATTTCTTGGAGATCAAGAAAAGATTTTCCCACATTGTTTTTGCCCCAAAATTTTTGACCACTTCTACTCTATAAATAGGGGATGATTCTTTCATTCCCAAGTACAATTCCATGTGCTGGAAAAATTAGTAAATCCACAAAAGTGGTGCAACAAATTTTATTTTTCCATTTAGTTAATTGTTCGCAAGTGTCCTACCACCGGATAGTCGAGCAAGGATTAAGGGAATACTTGGGAAGTTCTTTTGATGAGTCTAATCAACAAGACCATTGCCATCCCAAGAGGTATGTTCACGTAAACTCGTAGAATTTTCGCATGCGTAGGATTTACGTGAATTGATTATATGCATGATTTGTTTCTGGATTATTATTTGAATTAATATAGGATTAATTCATGCTAGTAATAATTATAAGAATTAAATTTGTATTTAAATATTCATCCCGAGTAGATCTGTTCAACTTATTCCCCAACATACCCTCCCTTACGGGATTGCTTAGATAATTAACGAGTTCTCACTCACACCCAGAATTTAAGTTAGTCCAACTAACTTAAATTCCTTGCTTAACAAAACTTAACCTAACACTCGGTTTGGGTAAAGATTGTTTGGTGTCCAACTAGGGTGAGATTTTCCCTTACATTTGTTTAGCCTCAATGCTAAGGATGGGAAAATCTCTCTAAGCTTAGGATATTACATTTGTGCTTAGATCTAGGATAGAACACTCTTGAATATATGCGTGTATTTCTTGCTCAGTGTTCTATGGTGGAAATGCTAGATGATTTGGCTCTGTAGCTTGATGGATCACGCATTTCTCACACTGAAATGAAGGAAGAACTTGAATTTATAGTGTGGATTTGAATGTTACCGTTGGATGGAGTCACATTCAAATCCATACTATTCTGTAGCTTCTGCAGCTTTTTCAGGTTGGTTGTCTTCCTCTCATTGGTCCACGTCACCTGAATCTAACGGCTATATTCTTCAGGATCTTCTAAGTCTTTCAGGATTACTTCTGAGTTTTCAGGATCCTTCTGAGTCTTCAGGATTCTTGATTCAGCAGACTTATCTTTAGCGGACCTTGTCTAATCGAATATCTTGACATTCAAGCTTAACCGAAAAGCTCTTCCGACTTCGACATCGACCAGTCACTAAGATTTCGAAAGCATCGATCATCGATGGCGTTCGATTCTCGATGAACATGACTTCAGATGACTTCTCTTCTGAAGACTTCTCTTCTGATTTCTTCTCACCTGATCCGATAAGCTCTTTTTCGACGATCGATATAGCATCAGTCGAAGATATCAGTTTATCTCCATCAAATTAGTACATCAGGTTGGCATATCTGGTTAGTTGCATTAGGATATATTATATGATCTCGATCACGTCTGATCTCGATCAGTCTCATCTGTTCCTCTTCTGATCAACAACCTCCTCTTCTGATCTGGTCATCTGATCTGGTCATCTGATCAGTCTTCGATCAAATCATCCGTCATCCGATCTTGATCCCAGTCCATCCGATCGAGTAACCGATTCTTTTGATCAGTTGGCTTAGCTTTTCTTCTTTTCTGATTTTGCTCAGCTCATCAGTTTACTCGGAACCCATCATATTCATCTGATCTCGATCAGCCTCGTCTGCAGCCTTGTCTGATCTCGATCATCTTCGTCTAATTTCACGAGTTTCCCATTAACTTGTTCTCTCGTTCCCCCTCAACTTGTTATCCGTAGATTAGCTTAAATAACACAAGTTGATAATGTTTTGGCATAATTCATCAAAACTCAAATATCCCAACAATTTCCCCCTTTTTGATGATGACGCCAAAACATTAAAATATATGCACTTTTACAGAAAGCGGGTTTTTAAAAAAGATCAGTTCAGATGGTCACATTGAAAACAGTGAACTTTTGAACTTCCACTCTGATACCAATTATTGGACCCGATTGAAAACCCATGATTGCGTTAAATACCAATTATAATGCATTTAAAATAGGGGTGAGGGAATAGTGATACCAATTTTTTCTTGAAACCGATGTGTTTTGCTTATAATCAAATGCATATGGCAAGTAAGAACATAAAGCATTAAAGAACACACGATTTTATAGTGGTTCGGAGTCCAACTCCTACATCCACTCATCCCTATCAGCAGGGGCACCAACTTAACTAACTGGACTTAGATTAATATGTTAGTTCAACACAATACAACAGATGTTTAATGAGTTCTCACTCTCACGGGACTTATCTCCGTCACGGGATTGCCTACCCTCCCTTGCGGGATTGCTTAAATGTTAAACGAGTTCTCACTCACACCCATAATTTAAGTTAGTCCAACTAACTTAAATTCCTTGCTTAACAAAACTTAACCTAACACTCGGTTTAGGTAAAGATTATTTGGTGTCCAACTAGGGTGAGCTTTTCCCTTACATTTGTTTAGCCTCAATGTTAAGGATGAGAAAATTTCTCTAAGCTTAGGATATTACATTTGTGCTTATATCTAGGATAGAACACTCTTGAATATATGCGTGTATTTCTTGCTCAGTGTTCTATGGTAGAAATGCTAGATGATTTGGCTCTGTAGCTTGATGGATCACGCATTTCTCACACTGAATAATGAAGGAAGAACTTGAATTTATAGTGTGGATTTGAATGTTACCGTTGGATGGAGTCACATTCAAATCCATACTATTTTGTAGCTTCTGCAGCTTTTTCAGGCTGGTTGTCTTCCTCTCATTGGTCCACGTCAACTGAATCTAACGGCTATATTCTTCAGGATCTTCTGAGTCTTTCAGGATTTCTTCTGAGTTTTCAGGATCCTTCCGAGTCTTCAGGATTCTTGATTCAGCATACTTATCTTCAGTGGACCTTGTCTAATCAGCATACTTGACACTCAAAGCTAACCGAAAGTTAAGCTCTTCCGACTTCGCATACATCCTCGACCCCCTAGGTCACTAAAGATCGAACTATCCGATCATCGATGGCGTTCGATTCTCGAAGAACATGACTTCAGATGACTTGTCTTCTGATGACTTCTCTTCTGATTTCTTCTCGCCTGATTTGATCAACTCACTTGATCGATCAAGATAAAGATCGGGTCAAGATATCGGTTTATCTGCATCAGATTAGTACATCAGGTTAGCATATCAGGTTAGTTTCATCATGTTATCTTATCCTCTTCTGATCAGCAACCTCCTCTTCTGATCTGGTCATCTGATCAGGTCATCTGGTCATCTGATCTTCTGATCCCAGGTCCATCTGATCAGGTAACTTCTGATTCTTTTGATCAGCTGGCTTAACTTTTCTTCTTTTCTGATTTTGCTCAGCTCATCAGTTTACTCTGAACCCATCCTATTCATCTGATCTCGTTCAGCCTCGTCTACAGCCTAGTCTGATCTCGATCATCTTCGTCTAATTTCATGAGTTCCCCCTTAACTTGTTCTCTCGTTCCCCCTCAACTTGTTATCTGTAGATTAGCTTAAATAACACAAGTTGATAATGTTTTGGCATAATTCATCAAAACTCAAATATCCCAACACCAGGTATCATGGAAAAACCAAACATAGAAGTATAACTTTGTTAGAGATATTATAGAAAAGAAGAGAGTGATTCTTAAATACATTTCGACTCGATAGATGTTAGCAAATTCTTTTACCGAACTCATTTCAAGAGATATTTTTCTGGGACATGTTAAAGGTGATTTTAATGTTATTATTGTTATTGTTATAACTATATATGTATTGTTAATTATATGAAGTTTCATATAACACTGCAAAAAAACGAGTTTTAACGACGGAAACTAGCGACGGTAAAATTATCCGTCGCAATTTGCGACGGTGATGGTCAAATGGTCAAATCCACCATTTTTAGCGACGGTTTAGTGAGACATCGTTGATTGCGATGACTTAACGACGGATAATTCGAACCTCCGGTTTTAGTGATGGATATAGCGACGGTTTGTGATATTCGTCGCTAAATGGTGCAGAAAATGAAGCATCCCGATCGTTAGGCAGTGCTGACATTAATTGGGCCCCATTTTAGCTACGGATTTAAAAAAATCCATCGTTAAATCTAATATTTGTTAGGGTTATACTGAAAGTATGCTTTTACTTTGTATAACCAAACTAATTTCTGTCTTATTTACTGAAATAAATTATTTATCATTGATGCTTTAAATATCATTGAATGTTACATATATTTATTTGATAATTGTTCAATAAACAAGATCGTGTTACATTGTAGTTAATTTAGTGATATCAGATCACAGAAGATTAAATTAACAGTCCCTTGTAACTAAAAGTACGTTGTTCACGGCCTAGATGGAAATGAACAATCCATCTTGAAAGGTTGAAGTGTAAGGCTCAGATTGGCTTGCCTTGACCAAGAGATTACACTAGTGCATGACTGATGCACTGAATAGGACCTACATGAGGATAAATTCTTCAGCACTGAATTAGGAAGAATTAAACCTCAGTGGTTCGTTATTTCTTAATCTTTGTCCCTTAAATAGGATCGTGTGTAGCTAGTAATTATTGCTTTGACTTATGATGGGTAGAGAATCAATGAGATTCAATACTTTATATCTTGGGCAATTATAATGGTCACATCGACGATTGCTAAGATTTAATCTGAAGAATCGTGTCTGTAGCACGCTTGTTTGATTTGCCCCCTTGGGAGGTTCATAAGATTTATCATACCAAATCTTGCAAGTGGAATTAGTTTTGTATGGATAATAATGTTGAATTGTTCCTTGACCAAGGACAAAAGATATTAATTAAAGGAAAGTCGTTTGATGGCTTGAATTAATTAATGGGCCGATAATCTTAAACACGGAAATAATAACCGAGCCATATTAACAAAATAATATGGGTTAAGATGGATAGTCTTGATATTAATTATGTAGTGGGATTAATTAATATTTATGGTCTTGAATAATATTGTGGCTCAATATTAGATATTCAAAGTCCATTAGAAGGTCCAATCTTAATTCCCCTAAAGGCCCCTCAAGTAGCCCAAACATAATGTCCAATAACTGAAAAAAGGTGTTTAAAATAAAATAAATTATGGTTGCCTATTTTTCCTAAAAATTTTGAAAATAATAAATAAAAGAGGGAGAAAAATTTTATTTGAATTTTGTTATGGAATGTAGATAAGTATTCTTGGAATACAAGATTATCTCATTAAATTCAAGAAATCTCCCACTTGGTTATTTATTAAGCATATTTTAAAAATCAAGAAAAAAAATAAGGAGAGGAAAGATTTTCTTGACTTTCTTGAAAATATATTATGGAAGATATGTATTATTGAAATACAAGAATATCTCATAAATTCAAGAAGATCCAAATCTTGGATTCCTACTCCTCATATTTTTTGAAAATCCATAAGTATTAGGAGGTGGGATTTTTATGGAATATTTTAAATATGGAGAAAAGAATATATGAGATGTATTCAAGATTTCTTGGAGATCAAGAAAAAGATTTTCCCATCCTTATTCCTACAATAAAAATCGCCCAAACCCCTTATTATAAATAGGGGATGATTTTTTCATCCCCAAGTGCAATTCCATGTGTTGGAAAAATTATAAATCCACAAAGGTGGTGCAACATAATTTTATTTTTCCCTTTTGTTAAATTGTTCGCGAGTTCCTACCACCGGATTGTTGAACAAGGATAAGGGAATACTTGAGAAGGTCTTTTGGTGTGTTCGTGTGAGCGGGATCCATCTTCTCAACGGTTGTCACTCTGAGAGGTTAGTTTACGTAAACCCGTAGTTATTCCGCATGCGTAGGATTTACGTGAACTGTTTATATGTATGATGTTGGGAGATGAATTTAATAAAAGATATATGATTTTGATTAAGATTCCAAAACCCCTGAGTATGACATGTTCAGAATGATCTTGATAGTTGAGTCAGGATTCAATTTTAGAGTATTCAGGATGTTATCTGGAAAATGTATAGTCAGCAGATATAGATCAGGATAGGTTCTGAAGACTCTGAAGAACTCAGTATGTTTCTGAAGAAACTAAAGTTTCAAAGCAGAAATCGAGATATCAAGACTCAAAGATGAAATCGAGGAATCAAGACTCGCATTAAGACTCAAAGATATCGGGCCAAGATATCGGAAGAACTCGTAAGACTCAAGACTCGTAAGACGCCAAGACTCAAGACTCAATTCTCGTAAGACGCCAAGACTCGTAAGACTCGAAAGACGCCAAGACTCAAAAGACTCGTAAGACTCGGAAGACCTCAAGACTCGGAAGACTCAAGACGCAAGATCAAGATCGAGAACCCAAGATCAAGAATATCAAGGCACAATAATTATCAAGACTCAAGAATGTACTGAATGCTCAATATAAACCTGAATGTTCCGAGGCACTGAATATATCTATTTGAAGGATGCAATACTGAGAAGATCGTGATTCCTTAGAAAATAGATATTTGCCAAGACATTCAAATGCGCATAAAAAAGGAACTAAGTCGGAAGTGTTGTTAAGGTTATATCAAACTCGAGTTTGTAACCAAAAGAGAGTCATTGAAGGTGTCTACCTTTAACCGGAGACAAAAAGTCAAAAAAGGAAGACAACATCATGCCATCTCGATAATCGACAAAGGACAAAAAGCTAAAAAAGATGTCAGAAGTACAAAGTTCCAGACTTCAAAAAGTGAAGACCAGCTACATGAAAGACTATTGCCTAAAATGTGTTAGGGAGTTTCAAACCCTAAATATAGCCGTTCCTCACACACCATAAGAGGAAAACTCACGGGTTATCTCTCAACGGATAGTTTTCAAGAGTAACCTTGGTGTATGCCTATAAATACTGGTGACCCTCTACATTGTAAGGTTACGGGAAATTTATAAGCAACTCAAGAAGCTCAAACTTATTATCGCAAAGTTAAAGCACTCGAAAAACCTAGAATTTCCCAAGTGCTTTTGTATTGAAGAGAGCTCACTAAACTAAGCCTAGCTTGATAAGACATATCCAAAGCTTAGTCGAGATATCCTAACCCTTTGCATTGTACTTCATTGTAAAGGATATCTCATCCTAGTTGGAAACCAACCGAGAAACCCCAAAACCCTTGAGAAGGTAGTTGAAGTGTGTTTGTTGGTGAGAAGAGTTGTAAAGAGTTAGTAAACTACGTGGAGTAGTCAGAAAACTCTAGAGGAGAAGTTAGTAAGCTACAGAGGTAGTCTGAAAGCTTGTTTGTTTTTGAGTAAGTAAACTACGGAGGTAGTCAGAAAATTCAAGGTCGGGTTGAGTAAGTAAACTACGTGGAGTAGTCAGAAAACTCAGGGCCGAGTTGAGTAAGTAAACTACGCGAGGTAGTCAGAAAGCTCAGAAGTGCTTAGTGAACTTCTCTGAGGATCAGAGAGAGTGGACATAGGAGCTTGAGTCTCTGAACCACTATAATTGTTGTGTTGTTTATTCTTTTTTATCGCGTGCTTAACCGCTGCATCACCGAGTTTGAAAGCATATTTTCACCGATACTTGATTGGAATCAATCCAATTGGAAGTTGCATGTAATTGAATCACAGCCTAATCACTATTCCATTAAAAAAGAAGGTTTTCAAAGAAAGCTTAAAACGAGTATAAACTAAAGGGCCAACCATTCCGCACATCATCCGAGTAGCTAGAACAGATAGTTACCAAACCGAACTTACTCTTTCCGAGGGTTCAAGAAGTTAGTTATCCGATCCAAGCAACTCGTGATCTCTCAAACTCAAGACTCGGTTGGGATTATCCGAGGTATCCGAAAAGCAACTCGGGATCACTGCCTCGAAGAGACTTTGACTCAGAGCGATCTGTTTTTCTCGTAACCTAATCTTCGGATTATCGACCCAAGTGACCTCGAAGAAGAAAAAAGTTTTAAAAACACCGAACACGCGTGTATTCCCCCATACACGTGTAAGACTCGTTTGCACCGACCAACAAGTGGTATCGTGAGCGTTGTTTCAACTTGACCACTAACTTTGTTGACCAAAGTTTTATTTGCTAAAAAATACTTGTGGTCTATCTCGAATCGATCTTATTTGGTCAATTTTTTTTTTTTCAAAAGCTCGATATAAAAATGTCTTAAAAAAAAACTTCCCATGTTCTCGGTGGAGATCTATGATTTGTGGAGACTAAGAATGCAGCTCACCAGATTCCAAACATGAGCGTATGTGGAGAGTGGTCTCTCAAAGACCATTCCAATTCTTCGTGGTGAATCCTGGAGGAACGTAAGATGAGAGAATTGATCCTAGAGCAGAATTTCCTAAGTCGATGACCAACCCGACTCTGAGGAGAGAAAGTTAGTCAATCTAGACTACATTGCTAAAGACACACTATACAAAGACAATTGATGATGGTGTGATGGGAATGATCTCTCACCGTAATATTCTAAAGAGATTTGGGATACACTAGTCATAATGTGCCAAGCGCACGATCATATCAAGGAAAACAAACTTTCAAAGGCAATTGGAAAGTTTGATAGTTTTGAAATGGATGATGGTGAATCAATAGACAAATTGGAAGTCGATTCACTAGCATCATGAATGATCTAAATGCACTTGGAAAGAAATATCCACAAAGAGAAGTTGCATTGAAAATTCTTAGAGGTCTTTCTAAGAAATGGGATATTCATGCAAAGGGTGATTGAAAACACCAAGAACATTAATTCAATGCCATACCAACAAGTCTTCTCGAGATGAAGGCCTATGAATTTGTAATTGATAAGAAATCCAAAAAGGGTCGACAAAGAAAGATGATTCATCATCTAGTAAGAATGTGGCTTTAAAAGCCAAAGATAAAACTTGTAAAAACTAGAGAGTTCGAGAACCCCCATGCCAAAAAATCGGGATGAGCTTGAGGAAAAGCTAGCAGACGATGGCAAGGAGGTTTGAAAGACTTAATAATAGATTTGGAAAATACAAAAGTTATTACAGAACCACAGTACCGGAAGAAACCCGAGGATAGATCAACCGAGAAGAAGAAGGACACGAAAAGCCGAGGTATCTTCATCCGCAAAAGAAGGACTCCAAGTCCAAAGAAGAAAGTGATCGGGATGATGATACCAACAGATGCTATAATTTCCAAAAGAAAGGTCACTTCCAGTATGATTGTCCAGATTTGAGTGCTAAGGAGAGAAGAGAAAGGCAAGTTAAAAGAGACAAGAAGTTCTCCAAAAAAAAGGCCATGGTTGCGAGAAGAAGAACATTCGAGGAGGATCTAGCTCTTCGGATGAGATATTCTCGCATCGCGTGAAAGTGATGACATTTGTCCGATGGCCATTGAGGAGGTAAACTCGTCTTTCTCTATTGTTGCTCCTACACTAGCACAAGAGTTTTCAAGTTCCAATCGAAAAAAAATCATTTTGACTGATGGATTCTTTTGAGAATCGATGAAGGACTATCTTTGTTTTTACAAGAACTGCTAAATAGAACTCAAGAGCGGTATAAGGAACCGAAAAGTTTGAAAATCTAAAATGGAAAGACTCTAGCAATACTTAAATCACTTCTCAATTAATGGGAGCTACCGATGAACCGGATGTTACGAAAGTACAACTCTCGAAGAAAGAGAAGTTGATAATGACCCTAAATCGAAAAGCTAGAGAAATCCAATGAAGAGATTCAAATTAATCAGACTAAGTTCAATGACCTCTCCGAGAAGCATGAAACTCTACGTAATCGTGAGGATAGTGCACGTAAGAAGTTAACTCTATTGAATAATGCATCTAATGTAATAGATGAAATTCAGAGTTACCAGAGATCTGCCACTATAAAATCTGGATTGGGATACATTCGAGGGGACCTCACAAGGTCATCCGAATCTTTGCATCAAGTAGCGAAGACATTCTTTGTAAAACCAAGGGCACCTACACTTCAAACCAAGTAATGCCCAAGGTTGTAGACAAGGGAAAAGGACCTATGGTCTCAAAAAAAAACAATGATCGTAGGGAAGCCCAAACCTCGGTGAAGGCTAGAAAACCCGAGCACTCGGGCCGAAAGTTTCAGACGCACTTCAAAGCCTCGGGCTAAGAATGCAAACCCCGAAAGGATCCACATCAACCATCGAGAGAATCCTCGATGAGAAACACTCAAAGAGAGACATTCTCAACTAAAGAGACCAAGTCTTGAAATCTTTGAAAGACCCAGATTTTAGTACTGCACAACCCGAACCCCACTTACCTAAGGGTAAAGGTTATCTCAACCCCGAGTCAACAAAGATTTAGACCGGCATGAAGAAGCCAAAGCAAATGAAATGTAAGGCCCGAACCAAAGAAAAATTCAAAAGGCCATGTTCATGTTAAAGCTAGCACACATACACAGAAAACTGCTAAGGCATCCAGAGTAGTAAATGTGTATGTTGATGTTTATGGAAGACAAATTATCCACTCTAAAATGATTAGAGTTGTCAGGCAAATTTGGATTCCGAAAGGTACATCTAACCTTGTAGGACCCTACACAAATTGGGTACCTAAAAATTGATCTGTTTTTCAGGAGGAAAACAAGGGCACTGAGCTGATAAAAGATCACATAAAGACCGATGAGAAGAGATGAAAAAGGCCCCGATGTATGGTATCTTGACAAAGGATGTTCAAGACATATGACGAGATTCAAGAAGATACTCAAAGGACTATGTTGAACAAAGAGGCCCATTGAGACCACTTTTTGGAGATAACTCAAGGATGACGGTCAAGGATATGGAACTTTGGAAATCGACTCGATTCATATCCATGGTGTTTCATATGTATTCGATTGAAGCATAATTTGCTTTCAATAAGCCAATTTCGTGATAAGGGTTTTAATGTTGAGTTCTCTAAGAACTTATGTTTTGTGAAAGATGATACAACACAGAAAGTACTACTGACTGGTACAAGAAAAGGAAATGTGTATCTTGCTAATTGGAGTTCAACTCCTAAAGATACATGTTTGGTTGCTAAAAGTTCCACGATACCGGTTGGTTATGGCATAAAAAGAATGAATCACCTAAATTTTAAAACCCCGAACAAGCTTGCAAGATTAGCTCTTGTGAGATGGTTGCCTAATGAAGTGTTCAAGAAGGAACATATTTGTGATGCGTGCGAAAAAAAACAAATTAGAGCATCATTTAAAAAGCAAAGTAGATGTTTCTACTTGACGAATACTTCGCCATCTTGATATGGATCTTTTTGGTCCTATAACACCAAAGTGAGCACTAATGGCGTGAAATACACATTGGTAGTAGTTGATGACTACTCAAGATATACTTGGGTCATATTCTTACTCAGTAAGAAAGAGACTCGGATAAAACTGCCAGAATTACCGAAAAGGCTTAGTATTGAGAAAAATCGAGTGTGGTCAAAATCGATCCGATCGAAAAGGAACTGAATTTATAAATCATATCATATTCGATTATTGTGCGAAAAATGGAATTTCACATGAAACATCACCGTAGAAGGACCCCTCAACAAAATGGTGTTCTTTGAAAGAAGGAACATGACTCGAAAAGAAGTTTTGAAGGACAATGATAAATTTGAAGCCGATATTCCTAAAAGATTTTGGTTTTAAGTCAGAAAACCTTTGCATGCTATTCTCAAAACAGATCCATGCTGACTAAGAGTCAAGACAAAACACCTTATGAGCTTTGGAATGAAAGGAAGCCTCTTGTTTCTTTCTTTCGTGTGTTTGGTTGCAAGTGTTTCATACACAATAATGGTAAAGATCGATTGAAAACATTTGATAGTAAAAGTCGATGAAGGAATATTCTTAGGATATTCTCGAAGTTAGTAAAACTTTCGAGTTTACAACTGTAGGACTCTTATTGTGGAGGAAACACCTCATGTTGTTTTTGATGAATCTACTTGTGTTCAGAAGAAACAGGAACATGATGCAGATGAACTGACTAAGAGGATCACCAGATTAAGCCCCGAAACAAAAGATAAATCATCCAATCGAACTCCTCGAAAAAGAAGTCACCACATCCTATGATTGGAGTGACTCAGACTCGAATAAAGAAGTTCGGGATGGAACTCGATGGTGAGACTCGGAAAACCAACACTCCAAAGGTGACCATTCTCCGAATGCACACCGCCCTAGACTCGGGTATGTGATGCCAATGAAGATGTGGTCACAAATTGAGCAAATTCTAATCTATCAACCAAAGGGGAACAAATGTCTCGACAATGTTCTCAATGGAATTTCCCGAAGAAGATGATTCTCTTTCTCCTTTCTCGTTGTTCCCTGAGTTTACTGAATTAAATGAACCTAACATTTCAAATGTTGAGGATACTACTGAAGGGGGAACATCAAGAAGGAAATGGTTAGATAGTCATCCTACAAGTCAGATTGTGGGTGATCTAACGAAGGTGTTAAAACAAGAAGGTTCCATGGTGAGAGTGCACTATTCTCACCGCTTCCTATCGGAGAAAAGAACTCCGTTGAGATTGGTGAAGCTCTACAAGATTCTCATTGGAATATTTGCTATGCAAGATGAAATGAATCAATTCTCAAGGAATGAAGTATGGGAGCTAGTAGATAGACCTGAAAGGCACCAAGTGGGTTTTCAAGAATAAAAGAGATGAAAACAACAACATTGTAAGAAACAAGGCAAGACTAGTTGCACAAGGTTATTCCCAAGAAGAAGGCTTGGATTATGATGAAACCTTTGCACCTGTTGCAAGACTAGAAGCCATCAGATTATTTCTTGCATATGCTGCCCACATGAAGTTCTCAGTCTATCAAATGGATGTGAAAAGTGCATTTACGAACTGGTGTGCTTAAAGAAGAGGTTTATGTGGAACAACCTCCTGGTTTCAAAAAAAGAATGACCAAGTTCTACAGCTCGGAAAAGCTTTGTATGGTCTCAAGCAAGCACCGAGCATGGTATGATACTCTTTCTCGGTTTCTTCTTCGACCATGGTTTTGTCAAAGGGACTATTGATAGAACTCTGGTTCAGGATAGAAGATGGGGAAGATATCTTCTTCGTTCGAATATATGTTGATGACATCATTTTTGGATCTCCAAACCATCGGTTGTGTGAAAATTTTTTCAACACCGATGAAAGGCAAGTTTGAGATGTCAATGATGGGAGAGATGAATTTCTTTCAGGTCTTCAAGTGAAACAATCAAAGGAATGAATATTCATCAACCGTGCAAAGTACACCGAGAGATCCGATTGCCAAATATAGTGTACAGACTGCGGTGCGCTTAGGATTCCCATGAATACTAACTACAAGATGGATCCCGATTACAAGGCAAATCAAGAAGTCATAATCGATTATAGAGGAATCATTGGATCATTGCTCTATCTCACGACAAGTAGGCGATATAACATTTCTTTGTTGGGATATGTGCAAGATACCAAGCTAATCCTAAGGCTAGTCACATGGAGGTCGCCAAAAAGATACTGAAGTATCTTAAGGGCACAATGAATAGAGGATTATGGTATCCAGCTGATGATAACCTTGAATTAACTGGTTACTCAGATGCTGATTATGGAGGTTGCAGGATTGACAGGAAATCCACAATAGGAACTTGTCAATTTCTAGGAAGTAAGCTGATATCTTGGTTTTCGAAGAAATGCACCTCGATGTAACCAAGATTACCGGGTTTTGAATACATGGTCGCAGGAAGTCTGCGTGCTTTCATTCTTTGGCTCGGATAACAATTAAGGGATTATAAAGTTATAGCCAATGAAGTACCAATATTTTGTGACAATAATAGTGCCATTGCTATTTCACAAAATCCGATATTGCACACCAGATGCAAGCATGTGGATATCAGACATCACTTCATCAGAGATCATGTCGAGAAGAAGGACATAAGGATGGCGAAAATTCATACTGATAAGCAAAGAGCTGAAATCTTGACTAAACCTTTGGCTGAATCAAGATTTGAGAACTTTCGATTGAATTAGGGATGTTAGATCCGTGTGTTTAGAGTAAAATCAAAAATTGAAGGTTTTCAAATGCATGAAGTTTTCTCGCAATTCTTTCCGAGAAGCTCGGATAAAATGGAAATATTGAATCGAGTCTCGAAACTCAGTTCTTCAAGGTCAAGATTTCGATGTTATATCGAACCCATTCAAGACTTCGATATTATAATGACATTTTATCAAGGTCAAGATTCGATAAAGACTTCAAGAGAAATTAGTCCGAAGAAGTAATGACTCGTGCAACTCATTTATTGCTTAAGTGAAACTCAAGAATCATTTGCAATAAATACAAAACACCTAAGGAATGTTTTTAGATCGTTTGAAATTCGAAGAAGGTCAACAAATCATTTAATGCTCTGTTACATTAATGACCAATGAGGATATTTTGGCGGCTTACTTTTTTTGGAGATCGCTCACAGATAATTCGATTAATCGGAGATTAATCTCAACCGTTGCTTTTCACCTAACCAACGCGATTTCCCACGATCTCAAAGCTATTTATACCCCAATAAGCCATTCAAGCCAAAATTTTATCAAACCCTTCGTTCCCAAAATCCTCTGCAAATTAATCCCCTTTGCCCAGAAATTCCTAACCCTAAATCTTCAATCTCTCAAAATGGCTCCTACCATTTTTGATAAATTAGCCGAAACCAACAAACCCTGGTACGAGTTCGTTGTCTCGCTCGATAGCACAACCAATTCCAAACCAGAAGAGGAGGCTCTCCATATGATTAGATTGGCCAAACTCACTCATCTAGTTGCAAGCCGACCGGATCAAGGGTACGCCAAAGAGGTAATCGAGTTCATCTGTAATTTGAGGATAGATGAAGAGGATGGTATGCATTCTGCGATTACTGTATCACATTTAGAGCATTTATCCAAATACATCGATGCTGAGAGGGATTTGTATATTATTCCGAAGAAGTTAAATGATATTTTTGAGCTCTGTGATGAAGGAGAGGATCCTGCTATGTATATGTTGGGTAGAGAGCAGGAGTATTTAGATAGAATTGCTGAGAATCCTGTGAAATTTGAGGCTACACTGCATAAGAGGCATTTGAAGCCACAATATCGAGTTTTGATGGATATTGTGAGCAAAAGCATCATGAGCCTTGCGGGAGTTTTGAGCGATCAAGACCTCAAGTCTGATTGATGGCGGCGATCGAGGCCTCACCCACCACTGACTTCAACTGGCTCAAATTCTTGATTCAGATGGTGAGTGAGCAAGCCAAAGTCTTCAAGAAGGTTGACGGGGCGATCACGATTAAAGGCAAGATCCACCATGCAACCAAAATAACGTATATTTTGGAGATGTGTAGAGAGGAGGAGGATATCTTCGCCAATTCGACCCCATTCCCTAAGTCCAAGGTGCTCTTCAAGCCAATTGTTGTGAAGAAACATGGAAGAAAGAAAAGAAAGCAGAATCACCAAAAGTTGTTGCTGCTGAAGAGACCCAACAAACCAGGGGGAAGGTTTTGTTGGATGCCAAGAAGGAGGAGGGTGAGAAGTTAAAGAAGCAGAAAACCCTCGCTCCCAAGCGCAGAAGATTGGTGGTTCTCACCGATGAAGATGGCAGTGATTCTGAAGAGATTCAACCTGAGGGCCAAACCGCTCATAATTCGCCATTGCAAGTTTTGGCTCAGGTTATCTCTAAGGCACAGAACAGACTGAGGAGCAGGTCTTCTCTGAGGTGCTTGAGACTTCGCCGCCTGCATAAAAATTTCTCAGAAAATTTTTTAAAGGAACTCAGCCTCCTGAGATTCCTACCAAAGATGCTGCGGCCAGACAGAAGAGCCAACTCGTAGTCAATCTGGAGGAAGTGTCACCAGGCCCCGTAACCCACTCTCAGATGCAAACCGAGGACTCGACCGCACAAACTTCGATGTTCTTGAGACTCGAGGAGCAAATTTTATTCTTGATGAGCTCCTCGAAAGGATCTACTGCTTTGATCCTCAAATTGATGCTTCGATCGGAATCCGAGAGCCCTAGATGGAAGAAGGAGAAGCCGAAGGCGTGGAGGAGCAAGGGGAAATCTGGTTCATTCTTGACCGCTACTCCCCGAAGCTCAAATTTCATACCCCGATCCGCAAGATGTCTTCTTCGGGATTAAGGTCGACTGCGTTTTCATTCTCAATCTACTCTTCCTGAGATGCTGACATTGCTTGCATTCAGAGGGGAAGACCGGTGGAATGAGGAGACAACCTTCCCGACCGACTTCTCGGGGTTCGGAGGACAAAGCTCGTGATGAAAAACTCCGATTTTGATGAGCCGTTCGTAGGAAGATAAATTTGAAAGGAGAGCTATCAAGTTGGTGCCCTTAAAGAATGAGACAAATCTCAAGATGGAGATGGGGACCAACAGGAGAGGCCGAGGATCGGGTCTCGATGGAGAAGGAAACTGGTGTTTGATCAACTCCGAATCACCAACCTCGATCGAAGTAGCACTCTTTCAGTACCTTTTCGCACTATTAACAATTATGCCAAAGTTATTTGAATGTTCTATCTTTAATTCGGAATTGTCGATGTACGCATCGAGGCACGTTGGAGACCGAGCTCGGGATGAAGCCGGAAGCTCAGTCGCACCGACCCTCATGTTGTGTATGAACCTCGGATGATCAATCGCCAGACAGAGAAGGTCTTTGAAGGTTCCCGAGATCGACCTCACTCCCTTGATGGAAAAGCTTGAGAAGGGTTGAGCCAATGATGATCAAGATTGCTCGGATGGAAGAAACATTGGCCACCAAGCTCGGAAGATGGATAGTCTTAGTCACTCTTCGTAATCGGTGCAAATCGAAAAACACTCGACCTCACAGATGACCTCCATGGAAGATAAAATTTGAATGAAAAAGTTGGAGGGAGTCAAGGCCGAAATGGTAAAAAAGCAAACAAAAAGCACCGGAGAGAACTGCATTTCTAGAGGTGAAATTGGCGAGAGGAAATGAAGTGATGATAAAATCTTTCAAGAGGAAATGAGCTCAATGCTCATGACCAAGATGACAGAGATGTTTAAAGAAGCACTCTCTGGCCAGTTTGCCCATCTCTCTGAAGAAGTTTCTGTGGCTAAGAACCACATTAGGAGGCTGGAAGATGAACAAGATTAGATAGCGAGAGAGGTCTTGTTGTGTGAGCAAAGAGCAATACCACATGGACACAACACTCTCGAGACTTCTTCCAAAGTAGGGTGCCAAGAAGGGGGAAAAGGAAGGTGAAGACTTCAGGAAGTTATTGGCACGTACTATGGAGAAAAAGGCACAGAAAGAAGCTCAAATGTATAACCTATCCAAAGCCTTGAATGAAGTCGGCCACCGACAAACCGGGGTTTCGCCAAAGGGAGAAGCCTTATCTACACTCGAAGTTTCGGCGAAACCATGCTTGATGTTGCAAGAGAGAAACCGAAAAGCTAGAACGGTTGGTTGAACAAGCCAGCCGCCGCCGAATTGCTTATGAAGAGGAAAGCCTTGGGCATTGTTCAACCTGAGAGCAAGCGTGCGAAGGCTTCTAAGCCAATCTAGAGAAAGCTGATTCTGGATGATGAAGGAACTGAAGAATTTGAGTCTCAACCTCAGAAGAAGAAAGTCTTCAATACGAAGAATGCTCTGAAGACACTCCAGATAGAACAAAAGCTAAGAAAGCAAATGCCTTGGGCCTCGACGTGCCTCGGTGATCGAAGAAGACTAAAGAAGAGCTGAAGCGAAGGAGTGGATTCAAAAAGTTTGCGAGCAAAAGGAGAGAGACATCAAAAGCACTGAAGTGGCCACACGTTGACAAATGGATGCCTATCAAGCTCAACGATATGTGGGAAGAAGTCAAGAGAACCTTCTGGTTCTATTATGACGTGCTTAGGGAGTGGAGAGGGGAAAGCTCAGATCAGAATGAAGCGTTCATTGAATATCTCCTAACCTTCTATTCAAAATATCTCCAAAGTTGGATGAACTTAGCTGATGAAGGAAAGGTACAGATAGTTGCCCCTGGTCCATATTTCTACCCTCCTCCAAGACTTGGTAATGGCTTGGTGAATGAGAAGGCCATTACTCAAGAAATTGCTCAGTATGCTGGTCAGTTGGGTTTGACAGGAAACAGTCCGGATATTATTAAGGAAACAAATGAACTGAAGAAGATATTTTTCGGAATGTTCAACCTGGAGGTGCCCGCTGATGAAGTTGAAGAAGAAGCAAACTGAAGAGCAGAAGAACTGAAGAGCCAAATCTGAAGACTGAAGACTCAGAAGATTCTGTAATCTTTAAATTTTTGTCTTTTTGATTTTGTTGATAAGACTCATTGTAATCTGTAATGGTATACCAATCATCAATGAAAACTTATCATTTATGCTCAAAAGATAATATCTCATTATCTTATTTACATGTCTTTTATATTTGATATGCTGAATGAATGTCTCTGAACTGATTGTATGTTGATAAAGGGAAATTGTTTAAGTATTTGGTGATGAACTATTTAAGAAGATTCATTACTGAAGAAATTGTTAATTATTGAGAGACTCTCTGAAAATTATTGAGAGATTCTCTGATTCAGGAAATTGTTGAGAGACATAATCAATCTTGTAATAGAATAAAAACAAAACCCGAGTATAGGTTATATGTTTGTAACAAGATAGGTTTTGCATCATCAAAAAGGGGAAATTGTTGGGAGATGAATTTAATAAAAGATATATGATTTTGATTAAGATCCCAAAACCCCGAGTATGACATGTTCGTAATGATCTTGATAGTCGAGTCGATTCAGCTTTTTAGAGTATTCGTGATGTTATCCGCAAAATGTATAGTCAACAGACATAGATTAGATAGGTTCTCAAGACTCAAGAACACAAGATGTTTCAAGAAACCAAGTTTCAAAGGTGAAATCGATACTAAAGACTCAAGATGAAATCGGCGAATCAAGACTCAAAGATGAAGACTCAAGATATCACCAAGATATCAAAGAACTCGTAAGACTCAAGACTCGTAAGACGCCAAGACTCAAGACTATAAGACGCCAAGACTCGTAAGACGCCAAGACTCAAAAGACTCAAGACTCGTAAGACCTCAAGACTCAAGACTCAAGACGCAAGATCAAGATCGAGAATCAAGATCAAGAATACTAAAGGCACGGGTAATTGTTAAGACTCAAGAATGTATCAATGCTCAAGATAAACCTCAATGTTCCGAGGCAATCAATATATCTATCTCAAGGATGCAATCGGTAAGATCGCGATTCCTTAGAAAATAGATATTTGCCAAGACATTCAAATGCGCATAAAAGGAACTAAGTCGGAAGTGTTGTTAAGGTTATATCAAACTCGAGTTTGTAACCAAAAGAGCCGCTGAAGGTGTCTACCTTTAATCGAGACAAAAGTCAAAAAGAGGAAGACAAAGATCGCATATGCCATCGACACCGACAAAGCGATGTGGTCATTGAAAAAAAGATGTCGGTAGTACAAAGTTCCAACTGCAAAAAGTGAAGACCGGCTACATGAAAGGCTATTGCCTAAAATGTGTTAGGGAGTTTCAAACCCTAAATATAGCCGCTCTCACACACACCATAAGAGAAACTCACGGGCCATCTCTCCAACGGATAGTTTTCAAGAGTAACCTTGGTGTATGCCTATAAATCTTTTTGACCCTCTACATTGTAAGGTTACTGAAATTTATAAGCAACTCAAGAAGCTCAAACTTATTATCAAAAGTTAAAGCACTCAAAAACCTAGAATTTCCCAAGTGCTTTTTGTATTGAAGAGAGCTCACTAAACTAAGCCTAGCTTGATAAGACATATCCAAAGCTTAGTCGAGATATCCTAACCCTTTGCATTGTACTTCATTATAAAGGATATCTCATCCTAGTTAGAAACCAACCGAGAAACCCCAAAACCCTTGAGAAGGTAGTTGGAGTGTGTTTGTTGGTGAGAAGAGTTGTAAAGAGTTAGTAAACTACGTGGAGTAGTCAGAAAACTCTAGAGGAGAAGTTAGTAAGCTCTGAGAGGTAGTCGAAAGCTTGTTTGTGTTTGAAGTAAGTAAACTACTTGAGGTAGTCGAAAACTCAAGGCAAGGTTGAGTAAGTAAACTAAGTGGAGTAGTCGTAAAACTCTTCGTACGAAGTTGAGTAGGTAAACTACGCGAGGTAGTCAGAATGCTCAGAACTGATTAGTGAATTTCTCTGAGGATCAGAGAGAGTGGACGTAGGAGCTTGAGTCTCTGAACCACTATAATTGTTTTGTTGTTTATTGCTTTATTTATCTGTGCTTAACTGTTGCATCACTGAGTTTGAAAGCATATTTTCACTGATACTTCAGTTGGAATCAATCCACTGGAAGTTGCATGTAATTGAATCACAACCTAATCACTATTCCATTAAAGGAAGGTTTTCAGCAAAGCTTAAAACGAGTATAAACTAAAGGGCCAACCATTCCGCACATCTGAGTAGCTAGAACAGATAGTTACCAAACTGAACTTACTCTTCTGAGGGTTCAGTAAGTTAGTTATCTGATCCAAGCAACTCAAGATCTCTGAAACTCAGGACTCAGTTGGGATTATCTGAGGTATCTGAAAGCGACTTCGGGATCAATTGTCTCGATGAGACTTTGACTCGAGGCGATATGTGCTTCTCAGAACCTAATCTTCAGGATTATCTAACCCAAGCTGACCTCAGTAAGAAAAAGTTTTAAAAACACTGAACACGTGTATTCCCCCCCATACAATTGTAAGACTCGTTTGCAACGGGACCAACATATGATTTGTTGTTGTATTATTATTTGAATTAATATAGGATTAAATCATGCTAGTAATAATTGTTAGAATTAAATTTGTATTTAAATATTCATCCCGAATAGATCCGGGCAATTAATTCCCCAACAACTGGTATCAAAACCTCGGTTTCGGGCTCTGAAATTTAAATTGTAATTTAATTCATTTTCATTAAATTTGAAATTGGATAGTAGAATTGCTAGATCTTTTTTGCAGGTATCCAATTGTCATGGTATTTGATGAATGTTTATATTTATGCATGCATATAAATTGTGGTTTTTTTTTTAATTCGATTCGTTCGAATTCGTTTTGCCTCGTGAGAAAATCCACGAGTAGATTAGGATTTGTTTGATTTGTTCAATGTAATAGACTAGTCTAGATCTAGGTTTATTTATTTTTGGCAAATAAATTATAACCGGATCGGAAACGGAGGTAGAGATGAAGAATTAAAAGATGAGATCCGGAACTGTGTAAGCGTATGGGTCAGGCGTAAATGTGCAAAGTGGGAGGCGACACGGGTGTGGGGCGTAGGCCGCGGGCCGAAGGCGGATCAGCGCCAGCCGTGACTGGCGCGCAAGGCGGGCTGATGTATCAGTGGCGCATGACGCTGGCGGTGAAGCAGGCGATGCGGTGCGGTAGGCGGATCTCGTGATGGGCGGGCACGCATCGACGTGGCGCGCTTGCCAAGAAGTGTTGAGGCATCGGCGGCGACGTATACTGGTGCTTATACAGCAAGACGGGCGCCGACCGACATCTACCGTGTGAGTAAGGGTAGACCGACCAAGTCGGGTCGGTGACGGGCTTGACGAGGCATTTTTGAGACGGTCAAGTGGGAGCTTTTCGAGAGGAACGATGAAGGCCATAAAGACGATTTCTCAAGATCAAGACATGATAAAATTTAACCGTGACAATTGGATATATGTGCCCAATGTGTTTAATTTTTTTTTTGATGTTTTGCATTATTTTGTGCTTATTTAAATTGTGTTTAAATATGCGATGCATGAGAATATATTTTGGAAAAATCTCACCTTCGAAAATTACTAAGTATGTTTAAACAATTAATTGAAAATTTTATTCCGGATAATAAAATTGAATTAATTTTGACCTCCATGATTTATTTATTTGTGGATTCTTTTAAAAAAATTCCCCCACGGGATGGCCAAACGATAGATTTCACATGAATAAATTCTGAAAGGATGATTGTGGGTTATTATTAGTGGCGACGATGACCCTCCCCACGAGGCTCGTTCAAAGCAAAGTAATAATTCTGTATTTAATCATGGTTATTACTTAGGTATAAAATTGATATGCATATACTTCCCCGAAGTCCCTGTCAATTTTATATTGGTCAAGTGGGAGCCATCTATTAATCTGGATATTAAAGGTTTGTAACTATTTCTTGTTTTCAACTTGCTTGAATGTGTTTAAATAATGACCCACCCCACGTGGTTTATTTAAACTGTTTTGAGATGTTGGTTAATGCATGTTCATATTTTTTTTGAGATTTTAATATGAATCACGTGATCGAACTACTTGATAATTTTATGCTTATACAATAGTTATTTATTTCAGTTCAGCATGTCGCAACCTTTTAATCCACTGTTAATATACTTTAAGTCAATAGAGTTATATAGGAAAATATGTCGATTTGAAATTATATATTGTCTTGACCATGCAACACGCATAAGTCCATCCTTGACGAACCTAGACTCGCTAAGACTACGATTGAGAGGAAAATAAGTGACATCATAAGCAATGGTTAGGATCCAAGAAAATGGCTAAGTGTATCATCCTGACTTCAACGTCGGGTGTGTTGCAACACCGACACCAGAACTTGGAAACCATTGCATCTATTATGATAGATCTTAACAAATTCTTCACTCACCAGAATCGTGAAGCGAGATAGCCATACAGAATTTGTTCTCGAAGAAAATGGCATTAAGAGGTGTCAAGAAGAAGATTGACAAACAAAAAATGCTTAATTGCAGTCTAAGAAGACATTGGAGGTCAGCCTGTCTCAAGTCTAAAAAGGTTGGGAAGAGGGTAATTCTCAAACACTAATTGTTGAAACTTGTTTAGCGGCGTATGCTCCCATCTGTGGGTAGTGAATACGGGAACCACTAATCATGTTTGTTTCAATGCTTCAAGGATTCTGGATAATCCAACGATTTAGTGGGAGTGAGACCATCATCTCCGTGGGCGATGTTACGAAAGTAGCAGTTATTGCAATGTTACGTAAGTAGCAGATATTGCAATACTACGTAAGTAACGGTTATTGCAATGCTACGTAGGTAGCGGATATTGCAAATCCATGAAAGTGGCGTTACTGCAATATGCTTGGTGAGTAGCAGATATTGCAGTGCTACATGAGTAGTGGTTAAAGCAATGGGAGAAGTGCACCTATCTTTTAGTGATAGAATTTTAGTTTTGAGAATTCACTTTCAGTTTCTAAAATTCTGTTAATGGATACTTAGTTTTTTTAATAAGAATGACATCATTTCTTGAAATGATGAGTGTATCTGTTATGGGACATTGATGAACAATGTCTACACTATTAAAAGTGCACACCACATGCAAAACACATCCTATAACACATTGTCTGTTTCGGATAAAAGAAAACGTTCATCAGACGTGAACGAGACACTTCTATGGCATCTTAGATTGGGACATATTAATCCAAAAAGGATTCAAAGGTTGGTAGAAGATGGTTCATTGGAGTCTCTCCGGGTTGAACTAATCCCAACTTGTGAATCATGTTTGGAGGGTAAAATGACCAAGAGGGCATTCAGAGCCAAGGGGAATAGAGCCAAAGAAGTGTTAGAAATTGTTCACACAGACGTATGTGGTCTAATGTCAATCAAAGCAAGAGGAGGTTATGAGTATTTCGTCACCTTCATTGATGATTACTCAAGGTACGACCACATTTTCCTTATGAAGCATAAATCTGAGACCTTTGACAAATTCAAAGAATTTAAGGCTCAAGCAGAGAATCATAGGGAAAAACGTATCAAGTCTCTACGATCTGATCGTGGAGGCGAGTACCTCAGCGATGAGTTTTTGAACTACTTGTCAGATGAAGGGATTGTATCCCAGCTAACTGCACCCGGAACCCCTCAACAAAACGGGATTGCAGAGCGAAGAAACAGAACTCTTTTAGAAATGGTTAGATCAATGATGAGTTATGCGGATCTACCCAAGTCGTTCTGGGGTCATGCCTTGGAAACAGCGGCTTATATTCTGAACTTGGTGCCATCCAAGTTGGTTCCCAAAACTCCCAAAGAATTGTGGACCGGGCACAAGCCCAGTATGAGACACATGAGAATTTGGGGGTGTCCGACCTACGTGTTGGATAAGGAAGCCAGAAAATTGGATCCTCGATCAGAATTAAGGCTGTTTATGGGGTACCCCGAGGGAACAAATGGGTGTATGTTCTATGGTCCAGAGGATCAAAAGGTGGTAATAAGCACCCACTTTAGATTTTTGGAAGAAGACTATATGAACGAAAGAAAGCCCAGATGTGAGATTACCTTAAATGAGCTTAGAGGGCTAACCTCAGTGCCAACTGTACAAGATGACATACCAAACGACACACTTACATAATCGGAACCTCGTCGTAGTGGGAGGGTTGTGAGACAACCCGAGAGATTCATGGGGATAGGAGAGTCCTCGGACTTAATCCCCGGTCAAGATGAATCCGACCCATGGACTTACGATGTGGCAATCCAAGACAAGGATGCGGTTTCTTGGCAAACAGCAATGGAAGCCGAAATGGGTTCTATGGATCATAATAGAGTGTGGGAGCTAGTCGAACCACTTAATGGGGTCAAACCCATTGGCTGCAAGTGGGTATACAAGAGAAAAAGAGGATCGGACGGGAAGGTGGAAACCTTCAAGGCAAGGCTTGTGGCGAAAGGTTATACTCAGAAAGAGGGGATCGACTATGAGGGGACCTTCTCACCTGTAGCAATGCTCAAGTCCATCTAAATTCTCTTGTGGATTGCTGAGCATCTCGACTTTGAAATCTGGCAAATGGATGTCAAGAAGGCTTTCCTTAACGGAAGTCTTGAAGAGGAGATCTATATGCAACAACCCCAAGGCTTCATTGAAAAAGGCCAAGAACACCTAGTTTGCAAGCTCAAGAAGTCCATTTATGGACTCAAACAAGCATCTAGAGCTTGGAACCAATGTTTTGATCAAGTAATAAAGTCTTATGAGTTTGATCAAAATGAATACGAAAGTTGTGTGTACAAGAAACGTGTCGAAACTGCATTGGTATTCTTAGTACTATACGTAGACGACATTCTACTGATCGGTGATGATGTAAAGATCTTGTCAGACGTAAGGGCATGGCTTTCAAAAAAGTTTGATATGAAGGACTTGGGGGAAGCCGGACACATCCTTGGGTTCAAGATCACTCGAGATCGCAAGAGAAGGATGATAGGCTTATCGCAAGCTTCATATATAGACACTGTCTTGAAGCGTTTCAGCATGCAGGAATCCAAGAAAGGCTTCGTACCTTTCAGGCATGGAATCCATCTATCCAAGGAAATGTGCCCTAAGACACAAAAAGAGATAGATGACATGAAAGACATTCCTTATGCTTCGGCTGTCGGAAGCTTTATGTATGCAATGCTGTGCACGAGACCGGATATCTGCTTTGCGGTTGGCATGGTGGCGAGATATCAAAGTAATCCGGGAAAAGAGCATTAGACGACAGTTAAAAACATTCTGAAGTATCTGAAAAGAACTCGGGATAGAATGTTAGTTTATCAGTCAGACAGTTTGATTCCCATTGGTTACACGGACTCGGATTTCCAATCAGACATAGATTCCAAGAAACTATCTGCCTCAGTTAGTGTGCTTTCATTTGGGAAGTGTAGCCATGAAATGGACGAGTGTGAAGCAGAAATGCATCACTGACTCAACCATGGAAGCCGGGTAAGTAGCTGCTTGTGAAGCAGTGAAGGAACCATTTTGGCTCTAGACCTTCTTAGTGGACTTGGATGGAGTTCTGAATTTGTCTAGCAATATTTGCTAGGGGCAGCTGCAAATTCAAGGGAACCAAGAGTCTACGAGTCAAACAAGCACACTGAAGGAAAGAAATCTTAGACGAGAAATCGTTAAGAGAGGAGATGAAGAGGTGGCTAAGATCGCATTGGAGGATAACCTAGTTAATCCTTTCACAAAGTGTTTGCCTCTGTAAACATTCAAGAGACATGTGGGAGGAATGGTTGTCAAGTGCGTAGCCAATCTGCTTTGAGTATAAGTGGGAGATATTATTAGGTTCGTGTAGGTGACATTAAATGTCACGCATTAAGAAATACACAAGACATATTGTAGTATACTTAAAAGCAGACTTTGAGTATAAGTGGGAGATTATTGGGGTTATACTGGAAAGTATGCTTTTACTTTGTATAACCAAACTGAATTTCTGTCTTATTTACTAAAATAAATTATTTATCACCGATGCTTTAAATATCATTGAATGTTACATATATTTACTGCATCATTGTTCAATAAACAGTACGTGTTACATTGTAGTTAATTTAGTGATACCAGATCACAGAAGATTAAATTAACAGTCCCTTGTAACTAAAAGTACGCTGTTCACGACCTAGATGGAAATGAACAATCCATCGTGAAAGGTTGAAGTGTAAGGCTCAGATTGACTTGTCTTGACCAAGAGATTACACTAGTGCATGACTGATGCACTGAATAGGACCTACATGAGGATAAATTCTTCAGCACTGAATTAGGAAGAATTAGACCTCAGTGATTCGTTATTTCTTAATCTTCGTCCCTTAAATAGGATTGTGTGTAGCTAGTAATTATTGCTTTGACTTATGACGGGTAGAGAATCAATGAGATTCAATACTTTATATCTTGGGCTATGTTACTGGTCACATGCTATTGCTAAGATTTAATACGAAAAATCGTGCGTGAGTACGCTTGTTTGATTTGCCCCCTTGGGAGGTTCATAAGATTTATCATACCAAATCTTTCAAGTGGAATTAGTTTTCGGTATGGATAATAATGTTGAACTGTTCCTTGACCAAGGACAAAAGATATTAATTAAAGGAAAGTTGTTTCAGTGCCTTGAATTAATTAATGGGCTGGATAATCTTAAACACGGGAAATAATAACCGGGAGTCATATTAACAGTAATATGGGTTAAGATGGATAGTGCAATATTAATTATGTAGTGGGATTAATTAATATTTATGGGCTTGAATAATATTGTGGCTCAATATTAGATATTCAAAGTCCATTAGAAGGTCCAATCTCAATTCTCCTAAAGGCCCCTCAAGTAGCCCAAACACAATGTCCAATAACTGAAAAATGTGTTTAAAATAAAATAAATTATGGTTACCTATTTTTCCTAAAAATTTCAAAAATAATAAATAAAAGAGGGAGAAAAATTTTCTTTGAATTTTGTTATGGAATGTAGATAAGTATTCTTGGAATACAAGATTATCTCATTAAATTCAAGAAATCTCCCACTTGGTTATTTATTAAGCATATTTTCGAAAATCAAGAAAAATAAGGAGAGGAAAGATTTTCTTGACTTTCTTGAAAATATATTATGGAAGATATGTATTATTGAAATACAAGAATATCTCATAAATTCAAGAAGATCCAAATCTTGGATTCCTACTCCTCATATTTTTCGAAAATCCACAAGTATAAGGAGGTGGGATTTTTATGGAATATTTTAAATATGGAGAAAAAAATATATGAGATATATTCAAGATTTCTTGGAGATCAAGAAAAAGATTTTCCCATCCTTATTCCTACACTAAAAATCGTCCAAACCCCTTATTATAAATAGGGGATGATTTTTTCATCCCCAAGTGCAATTCCATATGTTGGAAAAATTATAAATCTACAAAGGTGGTGCAACATAATTTTATTTTTCTCTTTTGTTAAATTGTTCGCGAGTTCCTACCACCATATTGTTGAACAAGGATAAGGGAATACTTGAGAAGGTATTTTGGTGTGTTCGTGTGAGCGGGATCCATCTTCTCAACGGTTGTCACTCCGAGAGATTAGTTTACGTAAACCCGTAGTTATTCCGCATGCGTAGGATTTACGTGAACTGTTTAAATGCATGATTTGTTGTTGTATTATTATTTGAATTAATATAGATTAATTCATGCTAGTAATAATTGTTAGAATTAAATTTGTATTTAAATATTCATTCCGAATAGATCCGGACAATTAATTCCCCAACAATATTATAAATACCCCCGCGGCAAACCCTATATTCACAATATTCAATCGATTTCGTCAGAAAGAAACACGTTGTATACCCTAACGAGTCAATTTTATCTGTATTTTTTGATATAAAGGTAAATACATTAATTTTTATCCGTTTATTTATAATTAGTTGTATTATATATAATTTAATTAATTTATAAATTTTATATTTCATTTAGATGAGTGTTGAAGGTGGTAATAAAGTTCCAACTTCATCCCGTTTGCCTATCACTCTCTTCAATGGAGAGTGAGTGTTTTTTTTTTAATTATATAATAAATTTAATATTAAATATTAATTATGTATGTATTTTTTAATGTGTTAGTATTGTACTCGGGTCACGAGGCTGCCTCTATAGCCAAACTCAACATCATATTTGTGGGAATTGTTGTCAACGCTCACGGTTGGAAATACATGCCAACTGACTAGCGTCAGATGTATTTCGAGGAGTTTACTGTATAAAATTTAATTTATATTTAATTTAGTTCAATATATATTGATTACAATTAATTTGTCGTGTTATATTCGAAATATAGAAACAAACTACGTGGAGGCCCGATGTCAAGACCAATGAAGTTTACAAGGCATTTTGTAAGGTTGTTCAACGACAATATTATGAGATGATGCACAGGTGGCATGGTCAGTGGAGGGATGAAGGGCTGAACCCATCAGAAGAACTTGGGTCGGATGTATGAGACTCAATTATGGCGGTTTGGAGGGCAGATCCATTTTAAATATTGTTATTTTTTATTATCTGAACAATTTGTTATTTTCTGAACAATTTGTTATTTCTGTTTAAGTTTTAATGCTTTGTGTATGATTGAACAATTTTAATTTGTGTATGACTGAACAATTTGTTATTTCTGTTTTAATGCTTTGTGTTTAATTTGTGTATGATTGAACAATTTTAATTTATGCATTATTGAACAATTTCAATTTGATTTTTTTTATGTTGAACAATTTTAATTTCTGTTTTTTTATTAATTTCTATTTTTAGTGACGGATTTAGCGACGGATTCAGGGATAGATTTTTGAAATCCGTCGCAAATAGCGACGGTTATTTCCGTCTCTATACCATCGTAGATTATCGACGGTTTTTAAAATCGTCTCTAAATCCATCGCTATATTTCTGTCAAAAAAAAATCAGCAGTTTCTTTTTACACAAAACAGTCAAACCAACTCTATTTTGTCCCCAAAAAAAACCAAAATTTGTGCATATTGAGGCGAAAATCATTTTTGAAGTGCATATTGTGTAGCGGAAGCATTTCACAATCGAGGACGATCTCACCGTACCTTTTCACATTTCTACCTTTTAAATATATATAGTGTAATGTATATAATTGATAAGTTTGTTTTGTATTTGGTTTAGATATATATTGTGTAGATAGTTTATGTTAAATAAATGTTGTCATAGATAATTATTTGGTGGATTTGTTTGATGTTAATTGATAACATAATATATTTGGATATTTACATATAAAGATGAAACTTTGTTCAATTTTTTTGTAGAATTAATATATTGATATGATTTGAAACAGATGCAATATCAGAATCGTCATTGGATGTATTCGACTCCTCGACTTATCAACGGATGTATAAATACGGCGGGGTTCATGAATGGAGTTAATAACTTCATTTAATTTGCAACTAATCATGATGCAACATATTCAGAAGGTCGTATAAGATGTCTGTGTAATGCAAAAAATGTCAGAACAAATCATACAGAACCATTGTCGATGTTCAAACACATATCATCCTGAATGGTTTTGTTACTTATTAATATAATTGGACACGTCATGGTGAGATCGATGAAATGTTGATTTCAATGATCTTGAAGAGTATTATAATATTATCGAATACAATGAGACACACGATGATCCTGGAGTACAGTTCGATACACCTGCAGTGGATACACCGGATATGTATCATACGATGATCATGAAAGTTGGTGGGTTTCAAGATGAGGCTATGGAGGAGGAGCCAAATGAGGAAGCATCTAATTTTTACAAAATACTCAAAGCAGCTGACGAAGATCTGTATGATGGATGTCAAACTCACTCTCTATTGTCATTCAATGCTCGACTCATGACTATCAAGGCTGAGAACAAACTTTCTCAAAGAGCCTATAATCAGATTAGTAGGTTGTTCAATGAGGTCTATCCTCCAGGTAATAAGGTGTCTATTACAGAATATCAAGCCAAAAATCTATTTAAGAGTATGGGTCTACCAGTAGAGAGTATTGTTTGTTGTATCAATAACTGCATGTTATTGTGGGGTAAAGAAGAAGACACAAATCTAGATAAGTGCAGATTTGGTGGGCACTCTTAGTACAAAGTATCGCGTCGGAACTGGACTGACGGTCTAGGGAAGCAGAATAAAAAGAAGAAAGTGGCAAACAAAAAGATGTATTACCTCCCTATCATTCATCGACTTCATAGATTGTATCAATCTAATGCCACAGCCAAAGATATGACATGGCATCATACAGAGTCATCTGATCCTGATTCCGAAGAGATAAGACAACCTGCTGACTCGATGGTCTGGAAACATCTTGACAAGGTGTTTCCTATTTTTTCGGAAGAACCTAGGATCGTTCGGTTAGGTCTCAGCACTGGTGATTTTTGTCCATTTGGAATGCACGGTAAGTAGTATTCGTTATAACCGATTATATTGACTCCTTATAATCTACCTCAGTGGATGTGCATGAAGCCCCAAACGATATTTCTCACGGTATTGGTACCTGGCCTAAAGAATCCAAAGGACAAACTAGATGTTTTTTTTTAGCCTCTAATAAGAGACTTGATACATCTGTGGGAGAATGGAGTGCTGACATACGATGTATCGAGAAAGCAGAACTTCACGATGACAGTTGTTGTGTTGTGGACGATCAGCGACTACCCTGCGTACTCCATGTTGTCCGGGTGGAGGACAACTGGGAAACAAACATGTCCTTACTGCATGGACGATTCTGACGCTTTCAGCCTCCCGCTTAGCAAAAAAATTTCATGGTTTGACAACCATCAAAAGTTTTTACCAGAAGATCATCCTTTTCGAAAGAATAAAAAGGACTTTTATAAGAACAAAGTCGTTACAAAAACCGGCTTGAAAAAAAGATCAGGTATTATTTTGTTTTTAATTATTAATATATTTCTATCTACATATGACAAATTAATTAACATATATCTCTTTGCATCCATGCAGGTAGAATGTTGTTAAATCAAATTAATAATCAGAAAAGATTGAAGAAAACAATGGAAGAACATGTTAAGGAGCATAATAAAATGGTACCGGGTGGTTGGAAGAAGAAGAGCATTTTCTGGGACTTGCCCTACTGGAGCTCACTTTTGATTCGACACAACTTGGATGTGATGCACATCGAAAAAAATGTGTTCGATAACTTGTTCCACACAATCATCAATACATAGGGCAAGACAAAAGACACTTCAAAAAGTCACGTGATGAGTTGAACGAAATATGCATATGTGATCACTTGAGGAGGGATGAGAGTACATGAAGATATCCCCAGGCCAATTACACACTTGATAAGAGATAGAAAGTGGTTTTATGTAATTGGATTGAAGAGCTGAGATTTCCAGATAACTATGTCTCCAATTTGAGTCATTGTGTAAACACATCAAACGGAAAGGTGTACGGGATGAAAATACACGATTGTCACATGTTTATGCAACGATTATTGCTGGTCGAATTTTTGGAATTTCTATCGAACAATATCTAGAGGGCCGTAACTGAATTGAGTCTATTCTTCAAAGATTTAACGTCTACAATGATTATGTGGGACGACGTGGTCTGTAACGCCTCGTTTCCAAAATGAAGTTTTTGTGGCTTTAACATTCTGGATCCGGTTTGCCACTTAAGTAACTGTAAAATCGAGCCAGAAAATTTCTTTAAAAATAAAACAATTAAGCTTAAACTAACAATTTGCAGCGGAAAGTAAAGTAAATTTGAACATCAATAAAATTAAAGCGCGGAGAGTCGTTTAATACATACATCAACAATTAAGGTAGAATTATAAATTTGACAATCTTGTAAAGATGCATAATCAACTTAACACTCGTAAAGTAATTTAACAATTTTGAAAGATAATGCGACTTAATTTAAAAAGAGTTCATCATAGTATTAATAGTAATAACTTGATAAAAATGAAAAACTTCGTGTCTACAGCAAACTCCGGCCCCTCTTGATCATAACCTGAAAATATAAAACTGTTGGGGTGTGAGATAAAAATCTCAGTGGATGACATGTACGCTGTTACACAAGTTAGCAGTATCCTAGTATCAATTATACCATATATATACATATCGTACGCACGAGTTGTTCATGCACATACGTATTCATGACGACTATTATTGTCGTAGGTACGCAAGAGTTGTTCATGTCCATACCCTTATTCATGGCGACTATAATTGTCGCAGGTACACACGACTTGTTCATGCCCATACCCTTATTCATGGCGACTATTATTGTCGTAGGTATTCACGACTTGTTCATGCCCGTACACATATTCATGGCGACTATTATTGTCGTAGGTACGCACGACTTGTTCATGCCCATACACATATTCATGGTGTCACAGTGATCGTATATCATTGCGACTTATTATGTCGTGTATTCATGGGACCCGGAGGTCATATTTCATACGCACGACTTGTTCATGCCCATACGTAAAAGTTTGTATAATGATAACCGTATAATACACAAACAGTCTATGTAGCATTAACAACTGCAATACATATATCCTCACCCACCTTTTAACTTTATATATAAGTTAGAACTGTCTTTGAAAAGAGTTTGAAAGCTTAGGAGCGGCAGGGACGTCCGAGCTCTGATTCAGGCCGCACTTCACCTAACACAATTTTCTCATAACTTAGTGATCATTAATTCATTAATCATTATAACTTCACATAACGTGACACAGTCTGACCAGTTTATTTGTATGAATTTTAACTCCCAAACCATAACTCCAAAAATCACCAATTTTGACTATGTTATTCTAGATTTCATAAAGAACATCATATAAATTTTTCAGATTTTTCTAATAAGCCGATGATATCCTAAAAATCACGAAATCCCTGTTTATCTCTATAGTTTGATTTAGCACATACCAACATCCCAAAACATTTATATCATTTAATCATGCTTTTATCAACATACAAAACCAAATACTACTGATACCTTTTGGTTTGGACAGATATACATGCATGGTATTCACTTCATAAATCATCTCATAGCAAGAACACCAAACTCAAATAAATAAGAACATAGTGAGAAGAGTTGATGATTTCTTACCTTTAAGTGTTTCTTTAGTCTTCCTAAGCTAAGAACACTTAGGGGAAAACTTGTTAGAGGATGGATGGTAGCTTGTGATGGTGTTTCTATCAAAAGAAGAAGAGTATTAGTTGGGGAAGTGGCCGATTTTAAGAGTATTAGTTGAAAAAAGATAAAAAAACCTTATACTCAATCTTGGTGGATGAAAAGGGCTCTTCCTATGGAGCTTGAATGGAAGAGGGTCTTCTTCTTCTTTTAGGGGGGTGAGGGATGACAATTTTGTGGGGAGGGAGAAATGGAGGAGTGTTTTTTTGGTGGTGGTAGAAAAGGGTTAGGTTAAGGATAAATAGGGTGTATTTATAGAATGAAAAATGAAGAGTGTTAGGACATTAAAAGAGGAAGGGCTGATTATTTTGTTAATTAGGGAGGAAAAATAATTAATTTGATTAAGCAATTAGTCTACTTGACTCGAGATGAGTTCGACCGATGGATGGCATCACGTCATAGTGTAAGAGAAGGCTTTCAAGGTTGCTCGTTTCTTATTCGCCAAGTTTCGAATTTTTTTATTTTATTTTATTAATTTAAAGTTGACTCGCAGGCACTTTATTGGTCGTGCAAGAGTGTTACTCCCTTTGTACGCAAACAGTCGTGTATTTCTCCGAAACATTTTTTATAAAAATTAGTAGTTATTTCTCGAAATTATCTTACGGAGAATAATATGCAGTCAGAAATGAAAACAAATTATCCGCCCTCTAAATATCCAAGGGAATGGTTTCTAAGGTTTAGGCACGTAAACATGTTGTGTATTATTCGTACGCGAATGAACATATATTCCACAAAAATATTTTTCATAAAATCTAGCAGTTCTTACTCAAAATTATCATATGAAGAATAATATGAAGTCAGAAACATAAACAGATCACCTGTTCTCTAAAAATCCTAGTGCGTGATTTATTTTAGGTTTGTCGAGCCATCATTCGATAGTCCGTATTTATTTAGACGCGACGTTTCAATCACCGTCGTATTTCAATATTTATTTGTTTAGAGATTATTCGATTGATCGATAGGAAAATTGTAGGTTTGATTAGGTTTCCAACCTACTTTTAATTATTATATTTTATTAATCAAACCTTTAGATTTACTTCTTCTTTAAAGTGATAGGAGTGCTTCCAGCTCAGATTGCTCGTCCTGTCATCCTGAAAATCAAAATCTAAAAACAAATATCGCTCTCATTAGAAAGTAAATTAAAACTTTTAATCTCCCTTTTAAAACTGCATTTTTGGTTCGGGGTATTACATTCTTACCCACTTTTATAGAATTTCGTCCCCGAAATTCACTTCCTTATTTTCCTTAGGCGTTGGGGTTTCTTCACTAAAATTCAATTACCACTATGAGTATGTTGGCTACTAAAGTATGTGACTACTCTAGTATAATTTGTATGTTCAGAAAAATCTTATTGTTGTCTCATTCGTTGTTATCCATTTGATTCCCATAAATTTGTCAAAGTCTTTCATTTGTTTTCTTATTTTTCACAGGCATAGGGGTAAATCTGCTAGTCTCATATATTTTTTTTTTTTTTTCCCAAGTAGTTTCTTCCCATGTGTACTCCATTGAACTAAGATTACAAAAGTACATTCTAGTTTCGGGGTCTTACATCCTTCACCTCTCAAAAGAATTTCGTCCCCGAAATTCGCTTATACATTTTCTCAGAATATGGATTATTCCTTCCCAAAAAAGCATATGTTCTTTCTCATATGTTCAAACCCGACTTATCCTTAAGTCTCTAAAGTTGATGACACGGTGTAAGTAACACTTATATTAGATCGGGGAACACGTGAAACACACTATGTACTTCGAATGGTTTTGGTGGTAAAGATAAACAATAGATAACATCTCCAATATTATCTAAAGTTTCAAATGGTTCTATATAGCGAGGCTCTAGCTTTGCCTTTCTTTGAAAACAATTTAATCATTTTAACAACCTAACTCTATGAAACACTTTCTTACAATTTTTTTTAAAGTAAATCTTTTTCTGAGTATCGACCCATGATTCTTAACAACCTAGTGCTACCTTAACCCTTACTTGACCCGCGAAATAAATTTCGATGATACCTCCACAAGTTTATTCCTAGAATTTTACGAACTCTGCATGCGAACAAATAAGCAATTAACACAACTTTCTATAAAGTGCATCAAATGGTGACATCTAAATTGTAACTTGGTCACTATTCTTGTAAAAGGATTTCAAATCATTTGTTCATGTGGCTTTAGCTATCTTAAATGGTATATAACGACCTTTCCTGTTCGAAATAGGTCACATCCTAGTCTTAATATGGACGTATAGATGTAGGTCAAAACCATTTGATTCAGATGTGGGTAGTTAACACTTGCGATGAGATAAACTATTTTCAAACTTTTCTCACTAATAGGCGTCCGAATAAACTTATTGGTTTCTTTGGTAAAGTGAGTTTGTGCGAACTCTACTATATCAAGACTTATGGGATATCCTCACTTACTAGTGCAACAACTCTTCCTAAATACTTGCAATTTTCTTCTTGAAGTCAAACATAAATTTACTTAATTTCAGTGTCGAATCAAATTGACTTGAAAATGAAAAGGATTGGGAGAGATCCCCATTCTGTTGATAAAGCAAATTATGCCAGCCCGAACGTCCTCCCCGACATTACCAGAAATGGATAATTGTACTAGTATACCTACTCGTAGAGGAACTATAAGTTGATTCTCTAAACATATTTGTTTACATTAAAAGGCATGATTATGTTTACATTAAAAGACATGTGCTCGTGAATGTGTGATCGCATATGTGTGTTGGTTGTAGTGCATCTATTATAGGTTGAAATTAGAGATTCTTCTCACAATTAAGTTGAGAACTAAAATATTCTTCCACTTTAAGATAAGACACGTACGAAACAACAATGGACCTAAGCTGAATTGCAAGAATCACATTTTTCTATTAAAGGATAGGAACGACGAACACCATGACACCCTTTAGGAGTAGAAATGCCAAGATAATTACTTACCAAGTTATAGAGTTTCTTTTGATTAGACTATTAACGAGTAAGAAATGCTTATACTGGAATTGGTCGAGTAATACTCACTACCATGATTCAAAAGAAAATTATAGAAGAATTAGTGACTACATAGGAGTAAACCAATAAGAATAGATGAACCTACAAACGTATGTTTGACTAATGCATGAAAGGTGTGTTTACTCGGTTCTAACTAGCAGAGGATACAACATAATACAGGAAAAGCTCACTCTTTTATACCTAGGAGCTTTGGATAAGGCTTGAGAATAATGGTGTGAAACGAGAAATATTAAGTGTAGGTGTCATTTCGAAATACAGCAAGGATTTAAGGCTCGAGTGAAACGTTTGGAAATAGAAATTAAATCTGATATTTATGTGTTTAGATGGAATGTTTTATGACTTTAGAAATAGATTGACTGGTTAAAGACCAAACAACCACACGATATTTAGAGCCGTAGATAGATCTTAAAGAATACTTTATTAGTTTTGACCGTTATCTTTTAAAACCAAGTTTTGTTCACGATTACAAATAGTGGAAGATGCAATGTTGCCAATAGAAAGGATAAGAAGCACCAACTAAACGTTGCTAAGAAATACATAGTGGACTTCTATTTTTCAAATGTAAGCTCGCAACCTCAATATGGAGTAAATGCTATAATTGAATAGACGTGAGTATGGTACCACATGTAAATCCTTGCTCACACCTCCTCTGACATGAAGACATATTGGGTCGTGAAAAGAAGTATAAATCTGCCACGACACTCTGGATGTGCATCATTTGGTCCATTTGGCAAGTTAGGAACGATTTCATCTTCAACGAGATCATCCCGAATCCGTGCAAAACTTGGGAAGAAATTAAGGCAATAGTCTGGCCTTGTTAAATTAAAAAAAATTTACAACTAATAATAGTTCGTTTGAAGAATGGAACAACAATCCGAGAAATTGCTGCAATCCGAGCTCGACTTAGATAACGAACAGGAGGTCGATGTTGTTTTTTGGTTTTTTTAAGTGTTTTTTATTATTGACCCCTATAAAAAAAACGACTATCCCTTTTAACATCTCGAGTTGTGTCTTTCGTTTGTCGAAAAACTAGAAAAGGGAGAAAGAGGTAGGGAGATAGAAATCCGAAATCTGAACTTAGTTTGGGTTGCTGGGCTTCCCTAATTAATTGATGGGCTTTAAATATTTAATGTGTTGAGTGGATGGGCTTCACTTTTTTTTTTACATTGAAAGGTTATGAGCTTCAATTTAATTTAAGGTATTCATGGGCTTGAAGCTTCATTTAATAATTAATTAAACATTAAAATGGAATATTTTTTTAATAAAATTACTCCACTCTGTCTACTAATTTTATGTTTGATATGATAGACACTCATATTAAGAAAAAAATAGATAAAATAGATAAAATAAAAGAATTATAAAGTATTGTGGGGTCAATTTATAAATAAAACGATTGTTTGTGAATGAAGTGCTGAATTAATTAAAAATAGTGGTTGGATAATAAAGATAAAATAAATTTTTTCCAAAAAAATGTATATAAAATTGGTGAACGAACAAATAAGGTAAATGTACATAAAATTGGCGTGGAAGTATCAAGTATGTATTAGTACTATTAAACCTTTTCAATTTTCATCCTTATGACATGTTTGGAAAATTGTCTCATAAGCCTAAAAAATTGCAGTTGAAAGGCTCAAATTTATAAAATCGAACCCGGTTCGGGTTTTGAAACCAAACGCCATCCTATATATAAATCTCCCCCCTTTTTAAACCCTATTTGCATCCCCTTTTCCGAATACACACTCTGTAACCTAGATGAAGAAGAAGAAACAAAAGCAGGTCACTTTCGTGCCCCAGATTGACGGCGACAGCGAACTCGAATCCGTAATCCATTCGCACGCTGAGTTTTTCGATCATTTGATAGAATTAATCCCGGCGAAATTCTACCTCCCCAGTGAAGACGCAGATTCAAAGCCATGGTACAATGGCCTTTCCAAGGCGGCAAAGGCGTCGCTGAAGCAGAAATCGAGGGAGAATCTGAAGGTCGCGCGGCGAAACCGCTTCGACCCCGACGGCGAGCAACAGAATAGCAAATCAGCCATCGCCGGAAAATCGGAAGACGGCGAATCTGCGGCGAAATCGATTGATGTGGATGATGATAAGGATAAGGATAAGGAAAAGTCTGTTACTTATGAGGAGTTGAGAGAAAGGATGCGGAGAAAGATTGAATTGTCAAGGGGAAACCGCGGTGAAAGCAGCAGGAATTACGAGAAGAAGGCGAAGTATGAGGGGAAGAAAAGGAAGAAGGGCGATGAAAGTGATGATGATGCAGGGGAGAGTGGGAAGGAAGATGAAGATGGGGAGGAAATTATTGAGTATGGGAAAGTGAGATTGGGAGATGAGGACGAGGGTAAAATTGGGAAAACGAAGAAGAGGAAACTGTCGAAATCGAAGGAGCTAGAGAACGTTAAGAAGATAGAAGAGGTAAAGAGGGAGAATCCGAGCGTTGCGGAGCGTGAGTCGTGGAAGGCTGCGGCGAGCAGGGCGATGGGGATAAAGGTGCACGATGACGCGCGGTTGATTAAGGATAGCATTAAGAGGGAGAAGAGGAAGAAGGAGAAGAATGCGGAGAAGTGGAAAGAGAGGGCGGAAACGCAGGAGAAGATGAAGGAGGAGAGACAGAAGAAGAGGAGGGATAATATTGTTGGGAGGATTAATGAAAAGAAGAGTAGGAGGATTGCTAAGCGCGAGAAGAAACTCATGAGGCCGGGATTTGAAGGCCGAAAAGAGGGCTTCATTACGAAGGAGTGAACAAGGCTTAAGGTGTTCTTGAACTTCTCTTTTACTTGCATTTCTCTAAATTAAGTATTGCTTATTCGTTCGTTTTAATTTTGTTCTTGCTTATGTGTTTGAGGAACTCTGTAGCTGTTGTTTTTTCGTGTTCCATTATGCTTAAAATTATGGGAATATTGAATTCTGGGGGAACACTGTATCAGGTCAATTTTGTAACTCATAAGTTCTTTTATTAGTCTGAACTCTTCCCACATGATTCTTGTTTTGATTTATACATATTGCTTGCTTTCTCTAGTGTAATTTTGCTGTCACTGATAATATACTTCTTTAGCTGTTATTTTATTTACCCTTGCTTGCATTTTGTTAAGAATTCTTAAGTAAGATTGCTGATGAATGGCATATATGTCCTTCCAGATTGTTGAACTAATTGTTTTGGTGATGCGTTGAACTAAGTTTTTTTCTTGATGTAGTCATACTAAAAAACCTGTTGTGATAAGTTTTTTTTTAGTACAGTAAATCATTTTGAGTTTATTTGATGTTTTTCTTTTGTCGAATCCGGGTTTTATTGTTTATTTGTAATTGTTTTTGGAGAGATGAGTGGAAGGGTGGTGGAAATTTCGTTTTTCATATATCCTTGTTTCTATCTGAATAATATCCCTGTATTACTAGTGAACTCTTAAGTCGGATTTGTCATAGTATGGTTGCTGTGTTGACATAAAACTGAATGTTTATTAATGACACGGATGGTTCTTCATTGTTTATTAATTCTTGATATACTGTAGTCTATGAAGCCTTTAGGGAAATAATCTGCTCATGAATACCTTCAGTTGTTTCAAATTACTACTTTCTGTTATTTTTTTCCCGTATGCAAATTTTTTAGTATTCCTTGAGTTGATGCCGATGATTTACATTTTATTTAGTAGTAGTGCCTGATACTTGCTTTAAAGGTATTGCAATTACCCAACTTTTTGTGTATACCCCTTCAGATGATTTCATTTCACCTGGTTGATAAGTTAGACTGATGAATAATTAAGTAGACTTCCTTTCTTTCATATTAGTACTTGGAATTGATTTCTTGATATATACTTATTTTTTAATGCATACATTGATTTCAGATATCTTGTTGAACTTGTCTCAAAAATGCTATGGCTCCATTTGGATGGATGGATTTGAAATCCATGGATTTCATACACAAATCATCATTCTCCAATGGATTTACAAATACTTAGATTTGAGAGTAGTTTTAAATGGAGGGATTTCAAATCACCATCAAAACCTAGTCATTTGAAATATCTTCCTCTCTACCCCTTCCCCCCTTCACTCTCTTCCCTTCTCTCTCATATCTTGACAATTCATGATTTGAAATTTATGCATTTTTACTTTTATTATTTTTCAAATTCATTCATTTCAAATCACCCCTATCCAAATGGAACCTAAAAGAATTGATTGTATTGATGATGACATTCTGTCTCCGCAATACTGGCAATCTTTTTGGCAGTTCTCAACTTATTTTATTTAGTACAAAGATCTGACATTGACATTGGTTTGTTTGGATCTCAAATTTCCCCTCTTCTACTAAATATTGGTTTATTTGGAGTGGTTAAATATGTTGCCTTCATTGGCTCTCATTGTTAGATTTCTGGAACTTAAATTCAGCTTTCCAGTTATTGTATGCGCGGTGCGTTTCTCTGGTGCACACAACCCCTTTTTGCCTTGAATAACTTGGTATACAGCAGTACAGGTGCATGATCAACTCGTTTTGTTTTTCCTAATTTACTTGTGTCTGTTTACATGAACTTGTGCCTTTTTATCTTTATTATTATTCAAATGAGCAAACCCCTTCAGGTCTACTGATTAACCTGGTTATTGATGGTTGGGAACGGCTCTCTTTTTCTTAGTATAAAGGATGTTTATATCTTTAGCAGTAGGCCTGTTTGGTAGGATATATATATTTTATAAGTATATAATTATAATTCAGTTGTTTGGTAGGTCCTGGAGTGGGTCTCATGTGCATTCAGATGCATCATGCACTCGGTGCATTTTCGAACCGTTCAACTTAAAAATGCAACTTGTTTACATTGAATCGTGCAATTATTTTTTCATATTAATAGTTGCATGATTTGGTGTAAACAAGTTGCATGATTCTAAAATACACTATGAGTGCGCGGTGCACCTGAATGCATATAAGATAACCTTGTAATAGATTTATCAAATGCATCATTGAGACCATATATATCTAGTCTAGCTAAAGAATAAATATATAGGATTTGAACTCAATTGTTTTAGGAGACACTTTGGTGTGAAACAGTCTCATGTCATACATGAGATGGTTATCTATTTATATTTTTTGATCGTATTCTACAACTTATGTCTTGTTCTTAGACTTCTAGTTGCAAATAAAATCACGATGCCCCAGAAAATATTGCTTCATAAAGCCTCATTCTCAAACGTAGATTTCAGCCTCATGCTTGAGCTAAAACTTTTTAGTTCATTTGGGCTAAAAATTTATTTCACATTTTGGCCAATTATTGAAGTTCTTGCAATTGCTTAGGGCTTTTATTTTCAATTTTTTTGTTTGGGCTTTTCTGATTCCTCTCAGCCCACTTGGGAGTATAATAATTTGGAGCCTCTAATAATTTTCTTAGCTAATTAGTCATTAATATAATTTCGAGCCTCCTAATTTTCTTCTCTCTTTCAACTTAACATCAATTTAAGGGTCTGTTTGGTATCACTTGGAAATGATAATAGTATTGAGTATCATTAAGGTACAAGTTTCTTATTTCTTTTTGTTGTTTTGTTTAAGAAATAATAATAAAATAATAAAAATAAAGGGTAGTTGTGGGTATTGGGAGAAAAGAAAAAAATATATGGAGTAATGAGTGGAGTAGTGAGTGATATTCTTTGTAATATTGTGTGAAAAGTGAGGATAAAAATTATGGGTAGTGGAGTTACTTTTTTCATTTATAGAAACAGGTAATTTATTGTGGGACAGATGAAAAATGAATGAGAGAAACTTATAGTAGGACAGAGGGAGTAGAATATATTTTTTATGTTGTAGCCATGTAGTCGCCCTGCGAGCACGTGGCAAGTGTCGCGGCATCCGAAAGAGAAGCACGACAATCTTTGTAACAAGAGACCAAAGTCGCCAGCTACATCACCGCCCAGAGCTCGCTCGCCAAATCCAGGCGAGCAGGCGACGAAGAGCGACATCTCCAAATCAGGCGGGAAATCGCACGAGGTCACCAACGAAGCGCACGAAATTCTCAAGCACGTCAAAAGGCTGGTCATCAGTGGATAACACGGAAGACACTCTATAAGGCGTAGGATCCGATGGGAATCAGTAAGGGGTCTAAACGAGCCGAGTCGAGTCGAGTAGTGCTGAACTCGATCTCGACTTGATTAAAATACTCGAAGCTCAAAACTCGACTCGAACTCAATCAAGCCTAATTTTTTAAGCTCGAGCTCGACTCGCGAAGAAACTCGATATACTCGAAGTCGGCTCGAGCTCGACTCGATTACCTATATAATTTTATAAAATTAAATAAAATATATATATATATATTTTAGTAAAATTAATGGTAGAAACTCGATAAACTCGAACTCGGCTCGAGCTCGACTCGATTACCTATATAATTTTATAAAATTAAACATAAAATATATTATTAAAAATATAAAAATATATATATATATATAGTAAAATTATTGGCATAATAGTAATTACTGTGCAAGCTCGATTAGGCTCGCGAGCCTCTCGAGCTGAGTATTTTTGACCTCGAACTCGAACTCGACTCGACTCAATTATGATCGAGTCGATTTCGATCTTTTTACGAGTCGAGCATGAGTAGCTCGCGAGCTGGCTTGACTCACTTACACCCCTAGGAATCACACTCATATCAAGGGTTCTTAGCGGAGGCAAAAATTGTTTTTTTTTAAATTTTTTTAAATTCTTTATTTCAATTATATTATTTAATGATTCAATTACATTTTAATATAATAATTTACTTTTTTTATTTATAAATTTAAATTAAATAATATTATATTAAAATTGTATTTTTTATTTATTTTTAATTCATTTTTTTCACACTCCATTTTTTAATTTCTTTTTTTTTTCAATTTAAATATCTAATAATCTTTAAATTTTAGTATATATATATATATTACTTTACAAATTATGAACATATAATGAATTCATTCATAAACGGTGGTTAGATAACACTCACATAGTTTTGGAACCACTCTGAAAAATCACGAGCAATATATTCACCTACTTGTGCATCTGGGATGTTTGGATGTATACGGTGTAGCTCTTCAGTATAAATTCTAATTGAAAGCAATATATTATTAATCAAAATATTATATAATAAATATGTTATTTATGTAAATGATACGTATATGAAATACTTACTGAATGTACGGTTGAACTTCATCACAATTGAATAACATATATTTATTTGCAACTTCAATCTCTTGTCGGTTTAACCAGGGCCGTTCAATACTTTTTTCCAAACATCGACCTGGAAACTTAAACACGGACAAGTTACCCTCAATATCATCAACATCATTGTCTGTACCTCTAACGTCATAATTACGAGGCTCGTTTCTCAACCTTTTTCTAACATGATCTTCTAAATAGTAAGAACAAAATGTTGTAACATCCTCACACAAGTAGGCATTAACAATTGATGCTTCAACTTTTACCTTCTGTTTAGCATTGAGCTTCAAGTTATGGAGATACCTATAGATATATAATAAAAAAATTGATAAGAGCAAAACATAAATATATATTTGTAGAAATAGATGTGAAGTGAAGGTTTACCTCTCAAATGGATACATCCACATGTATTAAACTAGACCAGCAATTTTGGTTTCATATTCTAAGTGTACCGGTAAGTGCTCCATCGAATCAAAAAAATTGGGAGGGAAAATGTGCTCCAACTTGCATAAAATAATTGGTATGTCTTTCTCCAAACGGACCATGTAATACCCCGAACCAAAAATGCAGTTTTAAAAGGGAGATTAAAAGTTTTAATTTACTTTCTAATGACATGAATGAGTAATCTGAGCTGGAAGCACTCCTAGCACTTTAAAGAAGAAGTAAATTTAAAGGTTTGAATAATAAAATATAATAATTAAAAGTCGGTTGGAAACCTAATCAAACCTATGATTTTCCTATTGATCAATCGAATAATCTCTGAACAAATAAATATTGAAATACGACGGTGATTGAAACGTCGCGTCTAAATAAATACGGGCTATCGAATGATGGCCCAACAAACCTAAAATAAATCACACACTAGGATTTTTGGAGAACGGGTGATCTGTTTATGTTTCTGACTTCATATTATTCTTCGTATGATAATTTTGAGTAAGAATTGCTAGATTTTATGAAAAACGTTTTTGTGGAATATATGTTCAATCGCGTACGAATAATACACAACATGTTTACGTGTCTAAACCTTAGAAACCGTTCCCTTGGATTTTTAGAGGGCGGATAATTTATTTTCATTTCTGACCGCATATTATTCTCCGTAAGATAATTTCGAGAAATAACTGCTAATTTTTATAAAAAACGTTTTGGAGAAATACACGACTATTTGCGTATAAAGGGAGTAACACTCTTGCACGACCAATAAAGTGTCTGCGAGTCAACTTTAAATTAATAAAATAAAATAAAAAAACTCGAAACTTGGCGAATAAGAAATGAGCAACCTTGAAAGTCTTCTCTTACACTATGACGTGATGTCGTCCATCGGTCGAAATCATGTCGAGTCAAGTAGACTAATTACTTAATCAAATTAATTATTTTTCCTCCCTAATTAACAAAATAATCAGCCCTTCCTCTTTTAATGTCCCAACACTCTTCATTTTTCATTCTATAAATACACCCTATTTATCCTTAACCTAACCCTTTTCTACCACCACCAAAAAAGCACTCCTCCATTTCTCCCTCCCCACAAAATTGCCCCTCACCCCCCTCAAAGAAGAAGAAGACCATCTTCCATTCAAGCTCCATAGGAAGAACCCTTTTCATCCACCAAGATTGAGTACAAGGTTTTTTTCATCTTTTTTCAACTAATACTCTTAAAATCGGCCACTTCCCCAACTAATACTCTTCTTTTGATCAAAAACACCATCACAAGCTACCATCCATCCTCTAACAAGTTTTTCCCAAAGTGTTCTTAGCTTAGGAAGACTAAAGAAACACCTAAAGGTAAGAAATCATCAACTCTTCTCACTATGTTCTTATTTATTTGAGTTTGGTGTTCTTGCTATGAGATGATTTATGAAGTGAATACCATGCATGTATATCTGTCCAAACCAAAATGTATCAGTAGTATTTGGTTTTGTATGTTGATAAAAGCATGATTAAAATGATAGAAATGTTTTGGGATGTTGGTATGTGCTAAATCAAACTATAGAGACAAACAGGGGAATTTCGTGATTTTTAGGATATCATCAGCTTATTAGAAAAATCTGAAAAATTTATATGATGTTTTTTCTGAAATCTAGAATAACATAGTCAAAATTGGTGATTTTTAGAGTTATGGTTTGGGAGTTAAAATTCATACAAATAAACTGGTCAGACTGTATCACGTTTTGGAAACTGTAATAGAACAGAGCTTTAGGAAGTCTATTTTGCATGAGACTTATTTTGAATATGTTCTAGACTTGATGAAGATCATATCTGGAAAAGTTTGTGATTTATTTCGATAATTTAGTATTTTATTTCGATTTTAGAATTATTAGTTCTGAAACTGTATATTTAGTTCCCTGTATTGATTTCATGACTTGATATGTTATGTTTTGAATAAACTGTGAGTTAGAGCTTATTATTTACTTATTCTACATGAAGTAAGGTATCTATTATAAATTTTTGGGAATTTATTGAAGAGCCTAAGTATTTTATCTAAATTTTCTAAGTCAAGGAGTCTGTTTCAAAATGGAAAATCAGAATTAATTATTGGAGTCACTGTGGTGAAAAAATAGAAGTATGGGCATGTTCTACATGCCAATATGTGATTTCAAATAATATTTAGGGTTTAATTCGAGTTATAAGTATTTTATTTATATTTTAGAAGAAGCATGTCATTAGTCAAAAAACTGAAATCACTATTTCACTCTAGATTTGGAAGAACTCATGTTTAAACTGACTTCTTGGCTTGGAAAACTCTGTAATCATAATCTATTTGTGAAAATGTACTCGTCTATCGAATTTGGTGAATTTTGGACTAGTATAAGTATTTTTAAGTTATTTTTTAGTTTCTGAAACAGTTAGAGAAGAATAAAGGACTTAGCAATTTTTAGAACTTTAAGATACAAAAACATGATGCATGTTTGCTCTACATGCCATAATATATATATTTGCAGTCTAAGTATTTTTGAGGATTTTTGCTAAAACGTTGGATTGTTTTCGGCGCAGCTGATGTCACCATTGTGTGGTGTGATGCCTTTGGACAAGAGACTTGTTTTCCTTGGCATCTTCTCTCTCAGCATTTTCCAGACGATTGATTGGACTCTCCTTGGTGCAAAGCTACTCCATAATCTTCTGAAAGCCTTCTCACTAATCTGGTGTTCGGTTTGTGAGGCTAACTCCACGCGAATGCTGTACGAAGTGCTAGTAGAATAGATGATGTTCTTCTTGAATTTCCAGCTCCAAACGTCTTCCCTTTCCTTCGTTAGAGTGAACCTCTTAATAATGGACAACAATTCATTATGGGAACTTAGATCCCTCTCTCTCAACGATCGTTTCCACTTAAGATCCCAAACCCAAACGTCCCCCTCCCATCTTCCCATCTCACTGATTTTACCTCTTTCTTGAACACTTAATCTAAATTAACTATTAAATCTCACCCTAAGTATATTTTCCCCCACCCACCTATCTATCTTCCCAAAAAGCTGTCCTATCCCTTCCTCCCACTATTTTCACAAAATCATCCCTCATCCCCCTAGAATATATCTCAAACACATCTTTCCACCAACTCGAAATATAAGAACTCCCTCGATTCCCCTCCCCCTTCCCGCCCCACTATTGTTGACCCTCAAACTCTAGGCATCACTCCCATATTTTGATTTGATTATTTTATCCCACAACCTATTTGGTTCAGTAAGATATCTCCATACCCATTTTCCAAGAAGTGCAATATTGAAATCTCCCAAATTCCTAATTCCAAGCCCACCCTTATTTTTAACTTTACAAAAGATTCCCAGTTTTAGGCATTTTGTAGAAAGAAATGCAATAGATCGTCATTACGGAAAGAACTACTTGGATTAAAGTGATGCGACCCGAAAAAGAGATGTGTTTTCCACTCCAAGAACTCAATCGGTTTTGGATTTTATCGGCAAATGAACTCCATGAGGCTGAATTTCGATGGATGATTCTGACGTTAATTTCCAAATAGTTCTAAGGTGTCCGAATAGTATGACAACCAAGAAAATCAGCCAACACGTAATTCCGTTCTATATTCAACCCCAAAAGCCCACATTTACAAAAGTTCACCTTAAGCCCGGATAAGATTTCAAAGTTTCTAAGGATGCATTTAATTTCCCGACCATAATCAGCTTTGCTTGAAAAAATGAAGATGGTGTTGTCCGCATATTGAAGTTGCGATATCTTGATTTTTTCCTTCCCGACTTCGGCTACCTCAAGAATGCAACTCTCCACTGCTTTGTTAACTAAAAAGCTCAAACTTTCAACAACGAGTACTGAAGCCGATGCTGTTGAAAAACATTCCATCACCCATTTCCTCCATTTCTCACAAAAGTTCATCTTGTACATCATTTCTTCCAAGAAATCCCACTCAATTGAGAAAAATGCTTTAGCAAAGTCGATTTTGAGCACGAATCTTTTTAGCTTCCTCTTTTTGGCTTCATCTACTACTTCATTAAGAACCACGATACCATCAAGAATTTGACGACCACCCACGGACGCGGACTGATTTTTAAAAATTAGTGAGTCCAGAACTTTGCTCGCCCGCAATGACAAGATCTTTGAGATTATTTGTAGATGCTTCCAATCAGAGAGATTGGCCCATAGTCGTCCAAATTGACATGATTGCTCTTCTTGGGAATAAGGACAATGAATGATGGATTTAGGCCTCTGACTATCCTCCCATGCTCATGGAATTCCATCATTAACTCCACTAGTTTGCCTTTCAAGAGGTCCCATTTATCTTTGAAAAAGGCAAAAGAAAAGCCGTCCGGGCCTAGGCTTTTATTTGAATCGTAAGACCAGATGGAATTTTTTATTTCTTCCTCTGTGAATGGAGCACTCAAGAAGCCATTATCATACGAGTCGACCTTTTTGTATGGAAGATCATCTGGGAGGCTCGGGCAACAAAAATGTCTCGATCTGAATTGTTGTTTGAAGTGGCTGAAGACTGCATTTTTTACTCCACTGACCGAATCAATCCACACATTATTCACCAAAATGCCTTCAATTCCATTAATTTTTCGTTTCTTGAGCCTATAAGTTTAATTAGCCAAACACTTTAACAACTTATAAGCTACTTAAGAATTACATCTTATAAGCTCTTAAAATAACTTGTAAAATGTTTAAAATAAGCTTAGTCAAACATGTTCTTACTCCACCATAACACAACACAACTCACCTTAACAGATTATAGATTTTAAAGCACATCCAAAACAGTTCCTATAGCAATAAAAGAAGTTCAAATTAATCTCAGAAAATTATGATAAATCTCATGAAATATTATTTTCTCAAAATATAAAGAATCAAATTAATATTATAAAGGTAAAATATGATATTTGTTCGAGGCATCATCCAATTAATTAACGGAGTGTTGCTTTGCAAAAAAAAAAAAAAAAAGTGTTAGTTTAGTTAGTGATTATAAAAAATTTGATGAAAAACAAACATGTGTAGAGAAACTATAATCATAAATTAAAGGCAGAGTAAATTACAAAACAAAATTACAATATTACAAGATACACGAACCTATAACAAAAGAAAAAAATCCGACGCTCATAATCCGAATAACAAAATGACGCCTTAACAGAAGAACAAAATAGTAATCTTATAGGAAAAAGAAGGTATTACTTGAAAAAAAGCAATGTGATTTAAATATGTAAATATGAAGAAAACTGAAAATATATCAAAATAATATATTTAGAATAGAATATAAATACATAAATATAGAGATATAAATAACAATTTTTTTCTTGAGTGAAAATTGGAAATAAGATCTAAATAATATATTTAGAATAGAATATAGATACATAAATATAGAGATATATATAATTATTTTTTTATTTTGGTATCTGTTGGGAGATGAATTTAATAAAGAAGTTTTGATTAGATCCCAAAACTCCTGAGTATGACATGTTCAGGATAATCTTGATAGACTGAGTCAGGTTTCAGTATAGATTGTTCAGGAAGTTATCTGCACCATGTATAGTCAGCAGATATATATCATGTTAGATTTTGAAGATCTTGAAGAATCAAGACTCGGGAGATCTTGAGTAAATCAAGAATCGATCAGAAGAATATATCAAGACTCGAATATCTCAAGACTCGAATATCTTGAAGACTCTATTCTCAAGACTTCGAAAAGACTGAATGTTCGTGAGGCAATCAAGAAATATCTATCTGAATTCATACAAAATTGAGGAAAAGATACAAGTTCAGAAAAGTAGATATTGCCCAAAACATTCAAGTGCAGACAAAAGGAACTAAGTCTAGGTGTTGTTTAAGGTTGTCCCATTAAGAGAGATTGACCTAAAAGAGCCGTTTTGTTTGTCTACATTCACTGAAGACAAGAACCAATCAGAGGAAGACAACATCAGCTTTTTTATCGACAATTTGAAAGCGACAAGACCTGAATTATGTCAGTAGTACTAAGTTCCAAATTGCAAAAATTGGTGATTGGCTACATGGCTGCATATTTCCTAAAACATGTAAGGGAGTGTTCAAACCCTAAATATAGCCGTTCATCAAACACCAGAAGAGGAAACCCTTGATATTATCTCCTCCAACGGATAGTTTTTCAAGAGTAACCTTGGTGAAGGTTTCCTATAAATACCAGTGACCTTCTACATTGAGAGGTTACGGGAAATTTCAAGCAACTCAAGAGCTCATTCGTATTATTGCAAATTGAAGCACTCGAAAACCCTAGAATTTCCCAAGTGTTTCACATTGGAGAGAGCTCATTCACTAAGCCTAGATTGATAAGAAATATCTAAAGCTTAGTAGAGATATCCTAGCCTTTGCATTTGTTCTTATTGTAAAGGATATTTCACCCTAGTTGGAAACCAACCCAAAACCCAAACCCTTTGTTAAGGTAGTTTGTGTGTGATTTGTTGGTGAGTTAGAGTTGTAAAGAGTGAGTAAGCTACAGTGAGTTAGCCAGAAAAATCTAGAGAAGAAGTTAGTAAGCTACTCGTGGTAGTCTGAACACTTGTGTGTGTTTGAGTTAGTAAGATGCAGTGACTCAGCCAGAAAACTCAAGGTAGAAAAGTGAGTAAGCTACAGTGAGTTAGCCTGAAAGCTTTAGGAAGTGGTTAAGGAATTTCTCTGAAGATCAGAGAGAGTGGATGTAGGAGCTTGAGTCTCTGAACCACTATAATTGCTGTGTTGTTTGCTTTCTGTACTGCATTTTATCTGTTGCATGTTCAGTTGGAATCAATCCACCGAACTTGCATCAAATTGATCACAGCCTTAATCACTGTTTTAATGAAGGGAAGATTTTTAGCAACGCTAAAACGAGTATAAATTTAGGGCCAACCATTCCGCACACTTGAGTAGCTAGAACAGATAGTTACCAAACTGAACTAACTCTACTGAGTGTTCAGTAAGATAATTATCTGATTCAAGCTCCTCGGGATCTCGATAAATTCAGATCGGTTTGGGCTAATTTGAAGCTTCAAAAGTAGCTTCGGGATCATTGTCTCGATGAGACTTTGACTCATGGCAATCCGTGCTTCTCGGGCAAAATTATCAGGATAACCTGACCTCGGTAAAAGAAAAGTTTTAAAAATCACTGAACACGTGTATTCCCCCCATACACTTGTGAGACTCGTTAGCACCGGGACCAACAGTATCTTCAACAAAAAATTCATAATGAGAAAAAAATTCTAAGTTAATTTTATTTTTTAAAATCAAAATCACGAGTTAAAATGTTAATTTTATCTACATTATTTTTTTAGTTCCTCGCATATGAATGACATCGTATGATATATTTTTGTCATTAAAAAAATTGATTAGAAAACCGCCCAAAACATTTTTTAAAAAATATAAATTATTAATTTATATTAAATATTTAAAATTTTAAATTTATATTCTGTCACACATTTTCTCCAATACTTTCGATGTTTTTTATAAAATATATATTTAAAATTTTTGTAGGTGTATACTTATTTTGTTTTTTAACTAAACATTTTGAAAATTTTAAATATATTCTGTCATATTCCAAAAAACATTGTCCCAAACATTAAAAAATATATTACACAACTTTTTTTTAATTAATATTATTGGGGTTTATGAAAATATACTACATATTCCAAAAGTATAATTCTCAATTCGTAATTATTTGTTAACATTTATTCCATAGTAAACAATATATTACACAACGGATTTTTTTGAATTAATATCATCGGAGTTTATGAAAATATACTACACATTCCAAAAAAATAATTCCCAATTTGTTATTATTCGCTAATATTTATTTAATTTTTTTTCCTAATTTTTTTTTTCCGAATGGGAAAGAACAAAGAAGAGCTGGAATCAGCCAACACTGATAGACAAGAGGAAGTCCGGAATGGACAACCAAGACGAATGACAAGGAAAATTGGTCTTAGCAAAAAACGCAAGTTCGTGAGCCACGATGTTGTGAGACCTTCTCTTCCAAAACAGACCCGAGCAAGGAAAGGAGACAAGTAGGTCTCTGATTTCTTCAAGAATTGGGAGACACAAAGTTGAGCATGAATCTTCTCCAAGAGCTTCCAGGATTACTTTTTGAGCATCTCCAATAAAGGAACAGGGGTTGAGTTGGAGGGATTGAGCAAGAAGGATGCCTTCCCGGAGGGCAATCATTTCGGCAAGATGAGGTTCTTGAATGCCAGGAAAAGTCTGACTAATACCGTGGAGAAATTCACCATTAGCACCCTCGACGTAGATGCCACAGCCTGCACAGTTGTTACCCAAAGAAATCGATCCATCGAACCAGATTTTCACACCTTCAGGGGGTTTCGCCCAAGAGCGGGAGAGCAGTGTTAGATGTGAAATCTCCGGCCATTTGTTGGCGTCTCTGAAGTCAGCAAGCGAGTGTGTAACCACAAAGATTAATGAAAACACGTCAATAGACACACCCTCAAATAAGGCTTTGTTCCTGAAGAACCACACCAGGTAGCAGAGCATTCCAAAAAAATCCATATTGAACCCATTTGCCATGATAAGGTTCCGAAACCAATAGTGGGCATCAGGGGATGAGTGATCTCGGATCGTCGACATGAGGCCCGTCCGCTGAAAAACGTGAGTTGAGGACTCTCAACCAAAGAAAAAGTAGAGGGCATTACTGTTCCCAGTTTCACAGAGGGTGCACAAATCATCGACTACCACACCCCGTCGGGCAAGAGAATCCACGAAAGGGAGTGAGCTAGTGCAGCAACGCCAAAGAAAGTGGAGAAACTGAGGCGGGAGCTTGAGTTTCCAGAGACGAGACCACACTTTATCCGGTTGAGAAGGGGCGACGTGGTGAGGGTGTCCCAGTTCACGAAGAAGATGATAGGCCATCTTGACACTGAATTTCCCCGAAGCATGAGCGTCCCATACCCATCTGTCGCTGGCGGTCGAGTTACGGATAGGAAGGGAGAGGATCTATTGGGCTACGACAGGGGAGAAATAACCAAGTATCAGCAGGCTCTTCCAGCAGTGAATCGTGTGGTCAATAAGAGTGGAAACCAGAGCTTCATCCGGAAGATCGGCCTGAACGGGAGAGAGCGAGCTCGGGATGACATTCGGGATCTAATTATCATGGAAGATTTTTGTACCGAACCCCGATTGGATTAATCTTCTGCAGTGTCAAGCGAGGAGAGGTCTACCTTCCATGATTCCCCGCCAAGTCAAAGATGGTCTTGCCCCCATTTCAGCTTCGAGAAAAGAAGAGTGAGGGAAGTACTTAGCTTTCAGGACAAGGGCAAGAAGAGTGTGTGGCGAAGTGATAATATGCCACCCTTGCTTGGCTAAGAGAGCCGTGTTTAAGCAGTCGAGTTCTCTGAAGCCCAGACCCCCAACTGACTTGCCTTGAGTAATTTTATCCCACGCAACCCATCTGATTTTCGAAGACCCTGAACTATTTAAACCCCACCAGAAGTCGCGGATTAAGGTCGTGATGTCGTGAAGCACCCCGTCCAGGAATTTGAAGCATGACATGGTGAAAGTCGGGATGGCTTGCAAGACGGCCTTGATGAGAACCTTTTTGCCCCCTTTAGACAACAATCTTCCACTCCATCCTTCGACCCTTTTCCTGATCTTCTCTGTGATTCCTGCAAATATTTCGGCCTTCTTCTTCCCAACAACAGAGGGAAATCCAAGATATTTGCCATGGGAATCAACACGATTCATGTGGAGAACTTGCAGAATGTCAGCTGCTACCATCGGAGAGGTATTCGGGCTAAACACAATTCCACTTTTATTGTAGTTAACCAGCTGGCCGGAAACACGTTCATAAAGAGTAATTGCAGCCTTAAGATGAGTCGCCTCTGCAACGGTAACATTCCCCAAGAGGAGGGTGTCATCCACAAACAAGAGATGCGAAATAGAGGGAACAGTACGGGCCACTTTGACCCCATGAATGGAGCCACAAACCTGCATGTCTTGGAGCAAACTCGAAAAACCTCGGAGCTGATGATAAAGAGATAGGGCGAGAGAGGGTCTCCCTGTCTAATACCACGCTGGGGCTGAAGAGAGCCAAAGGACGAGCCATTAAGCATGAAGGAAAATTGGGCCGTCGAGATGCACTTCATAACTAACGAAATAATCCGGGACGGGAAATTCATTTCTGTCATCACAGCCTCAACAAACTTCCATTCAATATTGTCAAACGCTTTACTCATATCCAATTTAAATGACATTAGAGCATTCGGACCTGAAATACGATGCTTAATGTAATGATGAGTTTCAAACGCAATAAGAGCATTATCAGAAATCAAACGACCAGGGACAAACGCAGATTGTGAATCAGAGATGATCATAGGTAGGACAGTCCGAACCCTATTAGCGATGCACTTAGTGGCTAACTTGTAGACAATGTTGCAAAGACTAATAGGGCGAAACTGGGACACCATGGTAGGATTATCAACTTTGGGAATCAAAACAATAAACGTACTATTAACCACATCATCCAAAACACAAGTGCTCAAGAAATTAAGCACGTAATGAACCACATCGAGACCAACAACATGCCTGAACTTTTGAAAAAAGATAGAACTCATACCTTCTGGGCTTGGTGATTTGAAAGGGTGCATGGATTTGAGAGCTTTCTTGATCTCCTCGCCAGTGAAGGGGACGTCGAGCGACTCCTTGAGCTCCGGGGGGATTCTGTGTCGTAATCTGTGTAGGGCTTGCTGGATATCAGAATCATCAGGGGCAGAGGATGTGAAGATGGAACAGAAGTAGGAGGAGATTATAGCTTCAAGGTCCTTTTTCTCGGTCTTAAGGACTCCATTTTCATCGGCCAATTGGCCAATATGGTTCTTCTTCCTCCGATAGGAAGCATATGAGTGGAACAAGGGGGTGTTTCGGTCTCCCTCACGATGCCAATGCTGCTTTGCATGTTGTTTCCAAAGGATGTTGACCTGTTCCGAGTAGAACTCGATCTGAGATTTTAAGTCCAGGATTCTTTTCTTAATAAGGGGAGTGATAGTGGATCTCGAAGTCTCGACTAACTCCTTCTTAAGCTCAGTCAGGCGTTCAGTGATTTTTGAAAGGTCGTCACCACCCCATGAGATCAGCCCCACGGAACAATTGGATATCATCGCCGGTAAGGACTCAAGGCTTGAATCCCATGATCTCTTGATAACAGCCTCACAGTCTGATTTCTGGACCCACATAGCCTCGAAACGAAAAGGTTTCCTTCCACCCCAGTCTTTATAATTTGGGTCGCATAGTCCGAAGCTAAGCAGGATGCAATTATGATCGGACCCAACCGTGGGTAAATTAGAAACTGAGTACCAGGGGAAAGCCGCCTTCCAACAATTGACGCCATCTGTGGGAATTTTCCCTTAAAATTTTACCAAACTTTTAGGAGGACCTTCACCAAAACACGATCAATGGCGCTGGAAAATGACACTCGCGATGGCCAAGAGGCACTTGAACTTCGACGATTTGGAACAACAACAACCAGCTCGGAAGGATGTCCGCACGACTCCTGCATCAAAAGGAAAGGGCGTTTAGGACAACAGAGTTCGCATCTTGTACATCGCCTTTGCAAAAGAGGTGATCGCCAACTCTATACTCTACTATCGCCCGAGGATGGGTTCGACATAATCCGAGAGCACGACGCAAGGCGCTGGGGACACCAAGATGAATCCCTGAACAATTCCATTTTTTATCGACTGGGGAGAACTTGAGCCTGGAAGAAGCCAAATTCAGTGGAGGACGAGGCAAACTCGCATTCCAACCCGATGGACGAGGACCTGGAGAAAGACATCCTGAGAGATGATCAGAGATGGTACGATGATGGACCGAGGGCGTCTGCTCTTGGCCATCTTGGCAAGCAGGCCGCTCCTCAGCGTCCCTATCCCCACGATGGTTAGATCGCCACTCTCGTCCAGATAGTCCAGGACCTCAAGGATCGCATGGACAATCAGACCACCTAGCCAGGGAAAAGATCAATGCCACTTCATTTGGTACATCTGCGCGACCTAATTCGCTGAAGTTCAAGTGGGAAAATACAATTCCTACATGATGTTAAATGGGCGTCGTCATTGAATATAAATGTAACTCATGAGGTGCAGGGTCGGTTGTATAAATGATAACGAACTAATGTAACTCTTATTTACTGAATATAAATGTTTCATCACTGTTGCTTTAAATATAAATTAATGTTAATTATTTATTGCAAACCGTTCAATATTAGTACAATATTATATTGTAGTTAATGTGGTGATAACATTAACAGTTCCTTGTAAATAAAAGTACAACTTCACAACCTAAATGAAATTGAACACTCCATTGGTAGAGGTTGAAGTGCAAAGCTCAGATTGACTTGTCTTGACCAAGAGATTTCACTAGCACATTATGACGTGCTGAAGAGGATCTACAGAGAGGATAAATTCTTCCGTACTGACTTAAGGGATGAATTAGACCTTAGTTGTTATTGATTTCTTAACCTTTGTCACTTAAATAGAATTGCATGTAGTTGATACTTATTGCTTTGATCTGTGTTGGGTTTAGAGTCAGACATAAATTATGTACTTTGCATTTTGGGCAATATTATTAATTACATGGCAATTGCTAAGATTTAATACAGAGCAACGTGTGCAAGCGAGTCTTGTGTGATTTGTCCCCTTGGTGGGCTCAGAAGTTTTATCATACCAAATCTTGCAAGTGGAAATTTATTTCCGGTATGGATAATAATGATGAGCTGTCTTTACTACAATGACAAAATATATTAATTAATATAAAGCTTTTCAGTGGCTTAATTAATTAATGGACTAAATGTAGGGAAATTTGTATTAAGTTTTGATGGAAGTTCCAAAACAGGTTGTAATAGGACTAGTCAGATCTGTTAGCTGACTGATGATTTAGAATCAGATTAAGATGACCAGCTGAAATGTATAGATAGCTGATGTAAAAGATAGGTCACATATTGAGGGGGAACTCAATATGTATAGGTCAGGTCAATTTATCAAATGACCAGATAAGGTCAGATGATCAGAAGACTAAACAAGTCAGAAGATAAGAAGAAGTCAGATGATCAGAAGACTAAACAAGTCAGAGGACAAGAAGAAGTCAGATGATCAGGTGAAGACATAAAGCTCAAGTTCAGAAGACCTGAAGATCAGATGACTCAAGAAGACCAGAAGACCAGAAGACCTACATCAGCCGAGTCTGCAAATTGTGCTAAGACAATCTGCATCAGAAGACTCTATTAGGTAGACTGATCAGTTATCTGATCAGGTCAGCTCACACCTGGTGTTAACCAAATGTTACACCAGATCATACGAATCTTCGACAAGAAGATTGTCAAACTTTAGTTGGTAGAACAAATGCTGAAGTGCTGTACTTGTTAAACCAATGAGAGCGCTACACGTATGTAAAAAGGCTGACACTGCGGGATTCGGCACTGCAAAGTCAAAATGGCTACAAAAGACACTATTCATGCTTTCGGCCATGCATTCCCTGAGCACATCAAATCAATCCTGCAAATCTACCAAATATAGCCGGAAATTCAAATTGCTCTCCAACGGCTCTTTGATTTCGAGGTCTATATATATGGGATTACTCCTCATAGTGAGTACGACGGAAATTATCAAGAAGCTCATACTATAGCCAAATTTCTGCACGAAGAACACAACCTTGAAGATTATTTTCTAAGTGTTCATCCCATAGTTCTTAGCACAGAAATCTAATCCTCTAGCTGTTAGGCTACTCAAATACTAGGATAGATTTCAAAGTTGGAACAAACAACAAATCTTACCCAAAACCCAAAAGTTAGGTTAAGTTTGTTTTGCAAGATTTCAGACTAGGGTTTCTAGTGCTGATTTCTGGGATCGGTTGAGTGAGAGCTCTATAAATATCTGTTGGTGTAATGTGTTGGACTAACACAATAATCTAAGTCCAGTTGGTTAAGTTGGTGCCCCTTGTGATAGGGAAGAGTGGACGTAGGACTGGTTGTCCGAACCACTATAAATCTTGTGTGCATTTACTTGTTTGATTAACTGATTTACACTATTGCACACAACTTGATTAAATCTGCATACATATCCTGAGTTAGGATCAGTTTTCACCAAGCTACTGATCTGATCAGATTGACTCCATAGTCAGCTGATTGAAAACAGCTTCAGAATCTGATTTGTTATAAACTAGTTTTTCACACGGGTATAAACTAGCTTCCGCACAATCAGTTAAACTGATAGATACCGAACTGATCTGCCCTCAGACGACCAGTAAGTTGGATATCAGTCCAAACTGATTCACTCGCACTCTGATCAGGCAACCTGCCATCACACCTGATCTGCACGCAAAAGTTTTCAGAAGTCTATTCACCCCTCCCCTCTAGACTTCTGCCCTCACAAAACCCGTTCGGGACCTACAAGTGGTATCAGAGCAGTGGTTCTACGGACCACTGGCTTTGAATTTCATCGGTTCTTAAGGAAGAACCTTTGTGGTCACTTGAACTGATTTTGAAAAACCTTTCCAAATCTCATTTGTTTTCAAACTCAAGATCAGCATGGATAATACTTTGGGTATGTATCATGATTTGCCTAAATTTTCCATTGATGAGTATGCAGACTGGACGATATACATGAGCAACCATCTGGGATCAATAAGCAGCAGGATGATGGAACTTCTTGAACAAGGACCCATCATCATCTATCACGACAACCCAACTGTTGGAGGTGATCCAGACTTTCCAGTTGGAAGTCTTGTCAGAAAGAGTCCTGCCCTGATGGATGCTGAAGAGAGGAAGTTGTACACTCTGGATAAGATTGCCAGGCACATAATCATAAAGACGATGGACAAGATAACCAGAGAAAAGATAAAGTATCTCAAGACAACCAAACAGATGTGGGATACGCTTGCTGAAATGTGTGTAGGAAATGATCTGATTAAAGATAGCAGACTGCAAGCTGAACTGGTGAAATTTGAGAAACTTAAGATGCTACCAAATGAAACCATCAATGAGCTCGATGGAAGAATCACCATGTCAGTCAACAAGCTACGGGAACTTAGACGAGAAATGTCAGATAAAGATATCAACTACAAAATCTTGAGATCTCTGACTAAGAAGTGGGATATGAAAGTCACAGTAATAAAGGATTGTCAAGATATTGCTAAGATGAAGCCAAGCTACCTGTTCCTGAGTCTTAAAGCCCATGAGTTCGATCTGATCAAAAGAGGGCAAGAAGAAGAAGACGAGTCGCCTGCTGAAGCCACACCTGCCACATCAAAATCTGTTGCATTCAAAGCAGCCAGCAACAACTCAAAGTTTACTGAACCTGTTGGAAATATTATAAGCCAAACTGAACAGATTGCTTTGCTAACCAGAAAACTTAAAAAATCTAAAATCCAACTTGGTAAGTATCACAGATTTTACAGAGATTATCAAAACAACAGAGGAAGAGATAGGAGGCCAGCTGACAGATCTCCAAAAAGGACCAGATCTGATGATCGTAGAGAAGATCGCAGAGAAGATAAGAAAATAAATGATCGGTCTGATGAAAGGAGAGACAACAGATCTAAGAGAAGAAACTCAGATTACAATCAGACAGGTAAGTCACCTGACAGATTCTACAGACGAAATGACTCACCTGGCAGAAGGAGTTCCGTGGATCGTGGAGCATGTTTCAATTATGAGAAACCAGGTCATTACAGCGCAGATTGCCCGGACTTGACTCCAAAAGAAAGAGAAGACAAGGTAATGCATTTGAACAAAGATACGTAGATAGAAAAGCCATGGTTGCGATACATCTGAGATCGATGATTCTTATCTGCCTTCTGAGGATTCTGGCTACTCATCAGTAGAGGACTTCTGTCTGATAAGTAATGCTGATGATTTCTACCACTACGATGATATGATGTTCTCATATAATGAAGACATCTGTCTCATGGCTAAGGAGGAAGACCAATCTGAGGTAACCTCTAAACCTTCTGTTCTTTCAGTTTCCACACCAACTATGGTTAAGACACTTTGGGAGAGATTGACTTGCAGCTCTATTCTGAGCAATTGCTTAATGATCTCTCTAATGCAGTAGACACTTATACGATAGTGGAAGCCGAAAATGATAAGATAAGGATTGAAAATACTCAGCTTGTTAAGGAAAGTGTTGTCAAGAAAACAATCAACTAAAATCAAGAAGCCGCCGAAGATAATCAAGAGAACCAAAGTTAAAAGTTAATTCTTCGACGAGAAGCAGATTAAGGAATAGCTAGCTATCAATAAACATCAAGCTGATGATTTTAAAATCTTACAAGCCAAGTTTGATGAACTCTTTCGACTACATGAGAGTCTGAAATTAACTGAGGATAGTTTACGTAAGAAAATCTGAGTTTTCACGAAATCTTGAAAACCGTTCAGGATATGAACAACTATTTTCGAACGACAACTAATAAGAAGGGAATTGGGTATGAAAACCCTTCTACATCCTCAAAAGCCCCGTTTGATTCACTTCAAAAAGGTGTAATCAAACGAGTTTCTGATATAGATACACAGAAAAGACAACCTCTCAGGGGGAAATCTAATCTGAAACCTAATCATGGTCAGCTGCCTAACAAGCAAGCTAAAGGTAAACTGCTAAGACCATCTATGCCAAAAAGATATCTGAAGTCTTTTAATGGTAGCGATCGTGCACCGCCTTATAATCGAAAAACCTAGGGTCGCTTTGACCGAGCCCCCATGGGTTAAAAGAAGACAAACTGTTGGGATATTTTAGTTTTGATTAATTATGCCAAAACATTATCAACTTGTGTTTTTTGAAGCTAATTTACGATAACAAGTTGAGGGGGGAAAGAACAAGTTGAGGGGAACTCATGAAATCGATTTAAGATGATCGAGATCGACGAGGCGCAGACGAGGCCGATCAAGATCGGATGAGAAGGATGAGTTCCGAAGTTAACCGACGTCTGTAAACCGACTGCAATGCGTTTTTGCAGCTTTTTATCAGAAAAGATCTTGTAAGTAACCGATCATTTTAGTAATTCTTAAAGGTGATCACTGTAGCCGACATCAGAGCAACCGACATCGAAAGGGCTCATGCGCTTTGCTCATGCAGTCCGAGATCTATCACACTGACCGATCAGTGAGCCGACGATCAAAGTACCGTAAATCGACCGATGAACAAAGAAAATCAGTTCGTGAAATCAGACCGATGAATAAAAAAAATCAGCCTCGATGAACAAGAATTTCAAGAATCGATGAACAAAGGATTCGCAATCGATGAACAAAGGATTTCAAGAATCGATGAACAAAGATTTCAAAGATCGATGAACAAAGGATTTCAAAGACACCGTAAATCTACGATCGATTTCAACCGCGGATCAAAGTACCGGAATCGGCAATGAACAAGAATCCGGAGTGATCGAGATCCGTTAGACACACAAAAGCAAAATGATCAATAAGAAGATAACAACATATATGGATGTGACATAAAGCTGCAAACAACAGTGCAAAAGGACAAAGAAAAGCTGGAAGATTATTAGTATGGATTTGAATATTACTCTCCAACGGTAATATTCAAATCCACACTATAAATACATTGCACTATCTTCAAAAGAAGATAATGGAGGATCTCGCAGCGAAATTAAAAGCCAAATATTCAAGCAACTCCATTCAAGAACCGAGCATTACATATCCAAATTTACCCAAGAGTGTTCTTCATTGTATCTAAGCAAAAATGCCATATCCTAGCTTAGAGATTTTTTCCATCCTTAGCATTGAGGCTAAACAAATGTAAGGGAAAATCTCACCCTAGTTGGAAACCAAACAAACCTTATACCCAAACCAGTTGGTAGGTTAAGTTTGTAGGTTGAGTGTGAACTCGGTAAACATCTAGCAATCCCGAAAGGGAGGGTAGGCAATCCCGTGAGGGTGATAAGTCCCGTTTGAGTGTGAACTCGGTAAACATCTAGCAATCCCGAAAGGGAGGGTAGGCAATCCCGTGAGGGTGATAAGTCCCGTTTGAGTGTGAACTCGGTAAACATCTATCGGCAATCCCGTGAGGGTGATAAGTCCCGTTGGTTAAGTTGGTTTAGTTGGTGCCCCATGAAGGAAGAGTGGATGTAGGGCGAGGTTGTCCGAACCACTATAAAATTGTGTGTTCTTTACTGCTTTATGTTATTACTTGTCATATGCATTCGTTTATAAGCAAAACACACATCGTTCTTAAAAGCAAAAAAAAAAATTGAAATCACTCTGCCCTCACCCCTGTTTTTATATGCACCGAACTGAAACGTTTTGCTTCCGCACGTGCAAATGGGTTTTCAAAACGGGACCATCACAAACACAAAGAAAAATCCCAAGTCTTCTGATTCACCCAAGGCTCGCACAAATAATCATACTGATCAGAATGCATATGAAGAGATGTATGATTATGTAGATGTTTATGGGAGACAAATCGGGCCTTCCGATCTATCGACACAATAGAAGGCCCCTGTTTGTATGGATCCCTAAAACCAACTCTAACCCCTCAGGACCCAATCCAAAAGGGGTACCTAAAGCCTGATTTAATTGCAGGTTCGCGTGGGTTCGGCCAACAAAAGAGGTGTACAAGCAACTATCTTGTACATCGATAGTGGATGCTCAAGACACATGACTGGAAGCAAACATCTCCTTAGCTCTTACACAGAACAAGAAGGCCCACATGTACTCTTTGGTGATGATAACTTTAGTTTTACGGAGGATTCGAACCTTAGAGAATGATGATGTCTGAGTTCTTTGGAGTCTCATGTCGAAGGTTTAAAGCATAACCTGTTATCAGTTTCACAATTTTGCGATAACGGATTCAGTGTTGAGTTCTCGACTGATCAGTGTACTATCAAGAATCGAGCTACTCAACAGATCTTGTTAACTGGTTCAAGAAAAGGTATGATTTATACAGCAGATTGGAACAGTTGTCCAAGAAATGCATGCCTGATTGTTAAGAGTTCAAAAGGTAGCAGTTGGCTCTGGCACAAGAGAATGAGTCATCTGAATTTTAAAACTCTTAACAAGTTAGCAAGGATGTCATTGGTTGAGGGTCTTTCGAATGAGGTATTCTCTAAGGATCAGACATGTGTCGCATGTCAGAAGGGAAAAATAAGTTAAAAGCCTCATTCAAGGAATCCTGGACCAAAGATCCAAAGATGTGTTATCAGACTCCCCATATGGACTTATTTGGACCAGTTACACCAGTCAGTCTCAGCGGACACAAATATACTATAGTAATCGTGGATGATTATTCCAAGTTTACCTGGGTTGTATTCTTGTATAAGAAGAATGAGACTACAACAAAGATACCCGAGCTGCTCAAGAAATTACAGAATGAGAAGGGTGTCAATATAGTAAAAATCGACGGATAAAGGTCTGAAATTTCAATTCTTTTTATTCTTGATTTTTTTGCACTAAGTTTGGTATACAACATGAGACATCAGCTGCAAGAACGCCACAACAGAATGGTGTAGCATAACAGAGAAACAGAACACTCAAAGAAGCTGCTCGCACTATGTTAGCTGAACATGCAACACTAAGCCGTTTCTGGGCAGAAGCCATCAATACTGCATGCCACACTCAGAACAGATGCTCTCTAACTAAGGCTCACTACAAAACACCCTATGAACTGTGGAAGGGCAGAAAACCTCGTGTTTCTTGCTTCCATGTTTTTGGGTGCAAGTGTTTCATTCACAACAATGGGAAGAGTCAGTTGAAGACTTTTGAGGCTAAGTCAGATGGGGGTATATTATTAGGATATTCCTCATCCAGCAAGGCTTCCAGGGTTTACAACAGGTGAACCCTAGTTGTAGAAGAAACACCTCATGTGGTCTTTGATGAGACATCTTCTAAACAAGAGAAAACTGCCTAAGAACAAGCAGTACCAGATCAACCGGTACCTGATGCACAAAAAATAGATCAGCTAAGTATCAAGGAAAAAGGATCAGAACACGTAACAATGTATATTCCAGAACTTGATCTTGCTGACTCACCAGGTCAATCAGACCCTAAGATACGTACAACTGTCAATGAAGAAGGTGGTATAATTGAGATAAAGAACAATCGAACCATCTGGTTCAGGGGGAACACCTGAAGTTCCTACGGACAGACATCAGCACATGATGAGTCCAACATCAGCTGAGACTTGTCCATGTCAAGTGGATCATAATTCTGCACCACTCCCAATCACTAGTAATGAACTACTATCAGAAAATGATGATATTCTCCAAACTGATGCAAATCAGAAAAGAAGGACCTGGGTAACCAGTCATCCAACTGATCTGATAATCGGAGACCCATATGATAGAGTCAAAACTAGACATCAGATTGGTGAAAGTGCCATGTATTGTTGTTATCTATCTTTGAAGGAACCAACTGAATTAGAAGAAGCTCTACAAGATGCAAACTGGATTCTAGCTATGCAAGAAGAACTGGAACAGTTTGAGAGGAATCAGGTTTGGAAACAGGTGGACAAATCAACCCATCAAGATGTGATTGGCACAAAGTGGGTATTCAAGAACAAGAGAGATGAGAATAATGTCATAACCAGAAATAAGGCAAGACTTGTTGCTAAGGGGTATTCACAATCATAAGGAATTGATTATGATGAGACCTTTTCACCAGTCGCTCGCCTGGAAGCCATTCAGCTGTTTCTGGCATATGCTTCCCACAGAGGGTTTATTGTGTATCAGATGGATGTAAAGAGTGCATTCTTAAATGGGGTACTAGCTGAGGAAGTTTATGTTGAACAACCTCCTATCTTTGAAAAAGGCGACCAGGTGTACCGTTTAAGAAAAGCTCTTTATGACCCGAAACAAGTTCCTCGAGCTTGGTATGATACACTCTCTCAATTCTTGATAGACAGTGGTTTCACTAAAGGAATAGTGGATAGAACCTTATTCAGAATAAAAGATGGAGAAGATATTCTGATGGTTCAGATTTATGTGGACGACATCATCTTCGGATCTCCCAACAAGAGTTTATGTGATAAATTCAGCAAGTTGATGCAAGGGAAGTTCGAGATGTCCATGATGAGTCAGATGAGTTACTTTCTGGGTCTACAAGTTAAGCAAAGTACAGAAGGGATATTCATCTGCCAGACGAAGTACACTAGGAGTTTATTGGCTAAGTTTGGAGTTCAAAACTGTAAGGAAGCCAGAATTCCTATGATGACTGGATTCAAGATGGATCCAGATGAGAATGGTCAGAAAAATAATCAGAAAGAATATAGGGCTCTCATTGGATCTCTACTATACCTGACTAATAGCAGACCAGATATAACATTTGCAGTAGGTGTATGTGCCAGATTTCAGGCAAATCCAATGCAAAGCCACCTGGAAGCAGCTAAGCAGATTCTTAAGTATCTGAAGGGGACGATAAACCTTGGTTTATTTTACCCATCGATGATAATCTAGAACTTAGTGGGTATTCCGATTACGATTATGGAGGTTGCAGAATTGACAGGAAGTCAACCTCAGGTACATGTCAGTTTTTAGGTAGTAAACTGATCTCTTGGTTTTCAAAGAAGCGGACATCGATTCGCGACATCTACTACTTGAAGCGAGAATATATGGCTCATGGAAGTCATTGCTCCCAACCGATCCGGCTTAGTCGAGAAATGAGGATTATAACATTGTAGTTAAAAACGTGCCTATATTCTCGTGATAATAGTCTTTATTGCAATCACTCGAGAATCTGTTTCTACATACAAGATGCAAGCATGTGGATGTCAAACATCATTTTGTAAGAGATCATGTTCAAAAGAAGAATATCATAATGGAAAAGATGCATACTGATAAACAAAAAGCTGATATTTTAACCAAGCCACTAGCTGAGATCAGATTCAGAGAATTATGCAATGAGCTAGGGCTTCTGGATCTCGGAGAAAGTGCACCAGAAATGTTTGGTGGATTGGTCTCCAGAACCAGTTGGTTAAGAGACTAACCAGGTTAAGAGGAATCAGTTGAGTTAGGTATCTCAATCCCACCGTAAGATCGATCAAGGAACCCGATAAGAGAAGGCTTTATCGATTCGCATAAGAACCGATCGAGATTAAGGCATATCAGACAAAGGAACGGTCGATCGCTTTGTTTGTTTCATACTTTGTAAGTCGATTAAGCTAATGTTCAACAAGCAAGTTACATAAGATTAAAGCTTCAATCACATAAGGAAACAGAAAACACACAACAATGAAATAATAGAATTTTTCATTGATAAAGACCCGGAGGTCGAATTTACATTACAAGTTACAAGTACAAGAGGACCCAGAGGTCATTACATAAACCTTAAACCATAAACCCTAACCCTAGAGGGGGTGGGAGAGAGGCTTTGAAGATTTTAGAGCCTGATTCTCCCATTTTCCCCCAACCCTAAAAGGGGTGTGAGAGGCTTTGAAATAATCCTAAGCCACCCTCTGAGCTTTGGAGTGAGGAGCGAGAGCGACATTGAAGGATTTCTAAGCCAGGAGCCCCTAGTCCTAAAATCAATAGGGCTCTCCAGCTGTTAAATGGACACAAGTGCCAAAGATGTGGTGCAAAGACCACATGGCCACAAGTGTCGCATGCAAATATTGAGTTTGATATACGATGATCAGCTGTTGTCTGATCAAGATAACATACCAAACTCATGTTTTGTATCAGACTGAGTCTGTTGGTTCTAATTCCGTCATCTCGATAGGCACACAAGGTGCATACGTTTAGGAGAAGTGTCTTCTCATTTGCGATAACAGATCCACCGCCTCGGTGGTAGAGAAGCTTGGTAATTATCGTATGTGTAATCTTCGATGACGACAAAAGCAGTAATAAGGGAAGGACAGGGTTGATTTGAGAAGCTGAAATCATTTGAAAAGGGTTAAAGGTTTTTGTCGGAAGTTTCACCGGAAACAAGGGTTCACCGAAAAACATGGAGTATAAACTAATGGAAAGATAAAGAAGGTGAATGGTTTATGTTGTGTGTATAAAACCCCAGATCTATTTATTGAAGAAAAACAGGGTAGAAGTGCAAATTTAATTTCTCAAGGCCTTTTAGAGAAATTAGCACCGCCAGGACAGCGCGTAAGAAGTACGCGAATGATGGTTGGATGAGTTTACGGCGTGTGATATCACAAAGTATCCACACCATCATTGAAAACTGTCACATCACGCCGACTTAGAGAATCAAGATGACTTTTTGACTCCCCGAAGTAAAAGCTTTGGCGGGAGTATGGCACAAATCTCTAGGAAACGTGGCCTGAATAGAAGAAGAATGAAGTTCAATACAACTGAACATTATAATGACCTGAACAAGAAATATGAAATCCTGAGTTCTGAAGTACTGAATTTCTGAATGTTGAAGTGGATCAGATAAGAGGATAAAATAAGTTGATCAGATAAGTTGATCATATAAGTGGATCAGATACATGGATCAGATAAGTGTAAGATTGGATCAAACAGGAATCTGATCAGATGAGTGGAATATTGTTGGGAAATGCTAGGGATAGGCTACCATCAAGAATCAAAAAGAATCAACCAACCGGATCGGATCCGCGAGTAATGGCGATTGATTACAATATCAATCAGTCAGATACGTTTCTTATTTATCTCTTTCTGATCATTTTATATGTCTTATTTAAATAAATTGGCTTTTACTACTGTTCTCTTAACTTTGTGACGAATGCACTGCAAAACATTAAATGCGGACATGAGAATATGTATTTAATGCGGTTTATTGCGAGTTTTCGCGTCCAAAATACGAGAAGACTACTTTTCTCAACCATGCGATTAAAACACTTTACGGCCGATTAATCTCAACCATTGATTTCAAAACTACGGACACTTGAGTACTTATGGGAAGTTGTGCAAAGAGGTTTCCCTCGCATAATATAAACCCAAATCTTTCTCCGTAAACCTCTTTCCACTCCTTCTTCTTATTAATTTCTTAAAAGATCAAACTATCAAAATCTTCAGAAATTATTTTCCAAAATCGATTGATTCTATTTTCACGTTTATTCAAACCTACGAATCAATATCTGGTAATTTTCTTTTAAGTACTGCATAAATTCACTCATAGTGGTTATTAGGTTTACAAATCATGCTGTTGTGTATCTGTAATTTATATCTGTTATATGCACTGATCTATATGCTTATTTGCTTAATTCATGCTTAGATTGTTGGTTTGACTGAGTTTATTGAAATAGTTTACTCAAACTAATATCAGTTTGCATATCATACAGAAATGACACATCTTATTGCACGAAAGGGCCAAGGCAAAAAGATCTGCAATTTCGCATCAATGAATAAGGATATCATTGATGAGAAATATGTGGTATCTTCGGTCACCTCAGATCCTAAATCGTTGGAAATTCTGGAGTGCCTGCGAGGTCCACACTCATGAAGCCCTAGAATTTATGTATAATCTATAGAAGGACGAGGATATTGATGCTGATTTGATTTCTTCCGTTGGAGGATTGGAAGTAAGAGTCACAAACGATGATCTTTAGAGAATCTTTGGTCTTAGTTGAGGAAGCATTTATCCAGAAAACTTCACAACCGATGTAGGAGAGAAGGCTTTTCTTGAAGCCGAGCTATTGAGACCAAGCAAATAAGGATCATACATTAAATGTCAAAGCTCCTTATCTGAAGAGGAAATATCGCCTTCTCTTCGAGATTGTGCAGAAGGTGATCTTATGCTCAACCTACAGTCTTGATGTTGTTACCTCTTATAAGATCAGTGTCATGGCTGCAATCATCAAGAAAATACCTGATATGGATTGGTTGGGCATGTTCAAAATAAGACTGCGGAAAGCGACAGGGAAATTCGATCTAAACGAGAGAAATGAAGTGTTCTTATACTCCAAGTGCTCTTTCATGCACAACGTCTCGATCATTCTATCAGACAAGCTGCCGAACAATTATGAATGGAATGAGAATGGTACAAAGGTCTATCTAGCCAAGCACAAGGCCATCTTGGGCAAGAACGAGTCTCTGCCTGGTCAGTCTGATGATGATCCTACTCCCTATGTGCCCAAACAAAGGGGAGAAAGAAAGGGAAAAGAAAAGGCAACTGCATCTTCGATACAATCAGAAGCGCAGGGAACGGCCATCCCAGAGAAGAGGTTGAAGAGGAAGGACCTGGCCAAGAAACCAGCTGCTCAACAGAAACGTCAGAAGAGAGTCACTTCTCCTCTGAAGACAGTTCCTAGTCCTGCTCAGCAAGTTCACAGAACGGAGGAGCTGATTCAGGTTGAATCAGAAGAGGAAATTGAAGTCAGTTCTGAGCACACTGCAAGTGGAGTTAGGGACGAGCAGATGCTCGAAGGAGAAGGAGAAAGGGAAGGAGAGGGAGAAGGAGAAGGAAAAGGAGAGAGAATTGTTGAAGGAACAAAAGTGGAGCACTCTGAGGAAGAATCACCATCTGATTCTCTTCCTCTCAGCAAAATCTTCCAGAGAGAAAGATCACCTACACCCACTTCCAAATCACCATCACCCTCTCCTCAAAAATCATTATCACCACCACCCTCTCCCCACAAAACATTCTCACCCTCACCCTCACCAGTCACACCACCCCCTTCACCCAAATCTTCTACTCCGCCAACCCTTGAACCTATACAAACTGAACCTCCTCAGCCCTCAGTTGTTGAAACTGAACCCCCCCAACCTTCTGTTCAGGAAACTGAAACTCCTCAACCCGTGGTAAACGAACCTGAACCTCAACAACCTACAGCCAGTGAGCCACATATATCCCCACCTCACCCCCAATCTCCAGAAAAGATACCAGAACCTGAGAGATCTAACATACGTATGTCCATCTCTCACAATCCTTTCAATACCAGAACCGTGCTTGCTTCACCTGATTCAGGAAGTCCTATCATAAGAATTATGAAGCAAAATATAAAGGAGTATCTGCTGGATCTGTGCCCAGATTTGGATCAACAGCCTAGCATCTAGCACCAGATAGAAGAGATCGTGTTCTGGAGAGATATCATATTGAAAAGCATCGAGGAGTTTCTGATCCTCATGGAATCTCTAGGCTCTGACTTTTTTGTGGATCTGGAGATGAACTGTTTGGAGAGTGCTGGGATTGAGAGTGCTGTCGAGTTGGCCTCTGATGATGATATCAGATGGCTAATTCATGACAAGTTTGGGATTGCCAGGGGATTTGAAGAACCTCAAGCTGATGAGGAAGAAGCTGCCGATGAACCAAGAGTGGGTGATGCAGATGAGACCCAGTTTGGCAAGGCATCAACATCTGACCAGACTGCTATGCTGAGCTCCGATGCCCTAGATCTTAGATCTGAGAAAATTCAACATGGGGTAAAGGCTGCCATTGAAGAGAAATTCACAGCTCTCACAGCAGATCTGATGAAGCGGTTTGAAGTAGAGCAAACGAATCTGGTTGACAGAGAACGAAAGCTCACAGTTGAGAAGCTCACACACATGCATAATGCTATCCTTTCTGATGTGATGCAACTGGTTAACCCTCTTGCTAAGAAACTCACTCTCCAGTCTAATAAACTTAAACTTCAGACGGACATGCTCAGTGAAACACAGATTCTAGTGGAAAGTGTCTGGGCATCCTTGGAGAAGACTGACACTCACATGGATCTGGGTTGGAAGCATTTTGTGGCTTCTACAGAACGTGCCAGGAAGGATATTGAATTTGCTCTTAAGAGATTTCTGGCCCCCGCACCTTCTGCAACTGCTCAGATCACTCCTCTTGCTGTTGAAGAACCCAGGGAGGAGATGACAAGGCAATTTAGTGCTCTGAATCACAGGTTGTCCAAACTTTTTGATGAAACCAAAAAGGGGGAAGGATAAGAGAAAGAAGAAAAACAGATACAGATGGTAACCATTGCATCTTTACCAGAAGTCACTGTATCTGACTTGCCTGAAGCCACTCCATCTACTGATCTTATTACTCCACCTGATGTTGCTGAACTAAAAGAGACTGTGGAGCAACATAGCAAAGAGCTCAAGGATCAAAGGAAGGAGATCAATGAGCAGAAGATTGCTCTTTCTGATGTTACTGCCAGAGTGGATAAGATTGAATACTTCTCTTCTTCTGTACATCAAAGGATGGATTCTGATGATCAGGCCAAGAGCCTTGAACTTGCGAAGAAACTTGCAGAAGAAGATGAACAAGATGAACCCGAGCAAACTCTGAAGAGAAAGAAAGGTTATGGCAAGATGATGAAAACTATCTTTGAGTTCGTAGACAAGGGCAAAAAATCCTCTACCAAGAGTCGGATGTCTCCCTAACAAATTCAAGAGCAAAAGCAGACAGAGAGTAAAAAGAGGTCGCCATCAAGAAGCGAAGTTGGCGAAAAAAAAATTCTAAACACCGCATACATTCGAAAAAGCGAGAAAGAAGGAAGTCAGTGCGCAGAGGATATTGCATGGGAAGAGAAAGCCTTTCCTAAGACCGTTAAAGACATCCTCTCAGGTGCGGTTAGATCTCTGCTTCGAATGGGATCGATCGAGCGGAGAATGGCTATGTGACGTGTACATCTTGGAGAGAATTCCGATTCATCAAGACCAGGCTAAAAATGATGAGGAATTCCGGAACTGGTTAGAAACGAAGTATCCAGACTTCTACCAGATTGTGATGAAGGAAGGGAAGATTATGACATTAATACCTGAAGCTCCTCCATTCGAACAACTTCTCCCACCTATGTGTCCAGATAACAAGCTCGATACTCTCAAATTCAAGGATGCTTACTATGGATTTGCCGACAAAGGAGAGGATTCACGTAAGAGAAGATCCGACAAGCCGATGCAAAGGATGTACAAGATGTTTGGTATTCCCAAAGAAATTCAAAAGTTCAAGTACTCCTGAAGAAGACAACTTGGAATCAGATGATAGGTACATTTTATGTTATCTGTAATGCTCACACCTATCTGAATAAAATATTCTATTTTTCTGATTCTAAGACAACATCTCATTGTGTTCTGAAGTGTGCACTGTTTTACATTATCTGCATTTCTATTTATGTTATCTGTTTTTCTGATTAAGTGTTTTGGTTCCATCAAAAAGGGATTGTTGGGAAATTTGTATTAAGTTTTGATGGAAGTTCCAAAACAGGTTGTAATAGGACCAGTCAGATCTGTTAGCTGACTGATGATTTAGAATCAGATTAAGATGACCAGCTTAAATGTATAAATAGCTGATGTAAAAGATATGTCACATATTGAGGGGGAACTCAATATGTATAGGTCAGGTCAATTTATCAAATGACCAGATAAGGTCAGATGATCAGAAGACAACAAAGAACAAGAAGAAGATCGATGATCGGTGAAGACATAAAGCTCAAGTTCGAAAGACTCAAGATCGGATGACTCAAGAAGACCCGGAAGACCTACATCGGTAAGACCTACATCGTTGTGCTTGTGCTAAGACAATATGCATTAGAAGACTCTATCAGGTAGACTGATCAGTTATCTGATTAGGTCAGCTCACACCTGGTGTTAACCAAATGTTACACCAGATCATACGAATCTTCGACAAGAAAATTTTCAAACTTTAGTTGGTAGAACAAATTCTGAAGTGTTGTACTTGTTAAACCAATGAGAGAGCGACACATACGTAAAAAGGTTGACACTGCGGGATTCGGCCCTGCAAAGTCAAAACGGCTACAAAAGACACTATTCATACTTTCGGCCATGCCGTCCCTGAGAACGTCAAATCAATCCTGCAAATCTACCAAATATAGCCGGAAATTCAAATTGCTCTCTGTTGGGATATTTTAGTTTTGATAAATTATGCAAAAACATTATTAACTTGTGTTATTCAAGCTAATTTACAAATAACAAGTTAAGGGGGAACGAAAGAACAAATTGAGGGGGAACTCACGAAATTAGAAGAAGAAGATCGAGATCAGACGAGGCTGAAGATGAGAATGATCGAGATCAGATGAGTTAGATGAGTTCCGGAGTCAACTGATGAGCTGTGCAAATCAGATGTGAAGAAAAGCTAAAGCCAAAGAAATCGAAGAGAAGGTTGCGGATCGAAGATGAAAGGAGATGAGATCGATCAAGATCGACGCGATCGAGATCGAGATATGAAGATGAGCAGATGAGGCCGACGAGATCGACGCGATCGAGATCGATATGATAACCTCGATATGCTAACCTCGATGATCGACCGATGATATCCCGATATGTTGATCTGAAGAAGTGTTGATCCGATCACCGAAATGATCGATCGTGCAAAGAAGAAATCGATAGCTCGAGCCAAGACCTAGGGTCGATGTCCAATTCGTAAGAGCTAACTCAAGGCCGAGTGTCAAGATACCCGACGATAAGGTCCATCAAGAAAAGTCTGCCGAATCAAGAAACCCGAGACTCGATAGAAACATAAGAAATCAAGACTCAAGATGCCATCAAGACACCGAGGCTCGATAACTCAAGGGTCGATAACCCGGCGTTTAGATAGCTCGTTATAACCTCAAGGCTCGAGATAACTCAAGGCTCGATAAATCAAGGCTCGATAGAATCAAGATCCCGAGACTAAGAAGAAATCGGAGAATATAGCCATTAGATTCAGCTGACGTGGACCAATGAGAGGAAGACGACAAGCCTGAAAAAGCTGCAAAAAGCTACAGAGTAGTATGGATTTGAATGTGATTCTCTCCAACGGTAACATTCAAATCCACACTATAAATACAAGTTCTTCCTTCATTATCAAGTGTGGAAGTGTGGAGAAATGCATGAAAACACCATTGAAGCTACATAGCCAAATCATGTAGCATTTCCACCATAGAACACAGAGCAAGAAATACACGCATATATTCAAGAGTGTTCTACCCTAGAACTAAGCACAAATATAATATCCTAAGCTTAGAGAGATTTTTCCATCCATAGCATTGAGGCTAAACAAATGTAAGGGAAAATCTCAACCTACTTGGAAACCAAACAAATCTTTACCCAAACCCAAAAGTTAGGTTAAGTTTGTTTTACCGCAAGATTTCAGACTAGGGATTCTAGTTTCTGATTTCTGGGATCGGTTGAGTGTGAACTCGGTAAACATCTATAGGTAATCCCGTGAGGGAGATAAGTCCCATTTGAGTGTGAACTCGGTAAACATCTATAGGCAATCCCGTGAGGGAGATAAGTCCCGTTTGAGTGTAAACTCGGTAAACATCTATAGGCAATCCCGTGAGGTAGATAAGTCCCTTTGGTTAAGTTGGTTAAGTAGGTGCCCCTGTGTTAAGGGAAGAGTGGATGTAGGACGGGTTTCGTCCGAACCACTATAAAATCGTGTGTTCTTTACTGCTTTATGTTTATACTTGTCATATGCATTTGATTATAAGCAAAACAACACACATTGTTCTTAAAAGCAAAAAATTAGTAATCACCATTCCCTCACCCCTGTTTTATATGCATCACATGAAATGTTTGCTTCCGCACGCGCAAAATAGGTTTTTCCACATAAATATCGGGACCATCACTCTCCAACGGCTCTTTGATTTCGAGGTCTATATATATGGGATTACTCCTCATAGTGAGTATGACGGAAATTATCAAGAAGCTCATAGTAAATTTCCGCACGAAGAACACAACCTTGAAGATTATTTTCTAAGTGTCCATCCCATAGTTCTTAGCACAGAAATCTAATCCTCTAGTTGTTAGGCTACTCAAATACTAGGATAGATTTCAAATTTGGAACAAACAACAAATCTTACCCAAAACCCAAAAGTTAGGTTAAGTTTGTTTTGCAAGATTTCAGACTAGGGTTTCTAGTGCTGATTTTTGGGATCGGTTGAGTGAGAGCTCTATAAATATATGTTGATGTAATGTGTTGGACTAACACAATAATCTAAGTCCAGTTGATTAAGTTGGTTAAGTTGGTGTCCCTTGTGATAGGGAAGAGTGGACGTAGGACTGGTTGTCCGAACCACTATAAATCTTGTGTGCATTTACTTGTTTGATTAACTGCTTTTACACTATTGCACACAACTTGATTAAATCTGCATACATATTCTGAGTTAGGATCACTTTGCACCAAGCTACTGATCCCGGTGAGAAACCTATTTTTCCATAGTCGGTGATTGAAAACAACTTTTCATTTGATTTGCATAAAAACCGGGATTTTCACACGGTATAAACTTTTGAAACTTTTGAGCTCATTAAATTGATGACACTTATAAACGCCCTCGTATGACAAGTATAAACATAAACATATCCAAAAAAACAACACAAAGAATATATAGTGGTTGGGACAACTTGCCATCATCCACTCTCCCTCTACTAGGAAAAAAGTTTTCGTAAGTCTATTCACTTATCACCCCTCTAGACTTATCGCCCTCATAGATATTTACCGACCTCACACTAAATAATCTTAAACCCTCGGGTTCATATTGTCTTAATATGAATTATGATGGATAGTTCAATATTAATTTTATAGTGGAGTAAATTAATATTAAGGGGACTTAATAATATTTTTTGCTTAATATTAAAGTTCATACCCCATTGGAGGTTTTGGTGTTGTCTCTTAATTCTCCTAAAGGCCCCCTCAAATAGTATAAGTCCAATTAATGAAAAGGAGAAGAAAATATTATTGCCCTATTTTTCCTCATATTTTGCTTAGATATGGGTTCTAGAACAAAGGGAATATATTTTCTTGATTTTCTTGAAAAGGTTCTATGGAAAAAAAGATAAGTATTCTTGCAATACAAGATTATCCCTTAAATTCAAGAAATAAAATCTTTTCACTTCCACATTGAAATTTTAAAAATTCTATATTTATAACGAAGGAATTTTGAAAAATTCATTATGGAGAAAATCATATATCAAATATATTCAAGATTTCTTGGAGATCAAGAAATAAAATTTCTCCTTATTTTTCTAGAGCAAAAATTCCGACCATCCCTTGTCTTATAAATAGGGGATGAATTTTTCATCCCCCGAAATTCATCCCCAACATAATTCCATGTGTTGGAAAAAATTAGAAATCCACAAAGGTGATTTCAATATAATTTTTTCTCGTGTTTTCTTCTTTTCTTAAAATCGCTTTCGTGAGAATCCTCCCACCTCTCAGATTCTTCGAGTTCTTGATATCTCGCGTGGGACATATTTGAAACTAAGGCATCTTTGAGTTGATCCATTGTCTCAATATTGTCACTCTAAAAGAATCTGTTCATCTATCAAGATTATCTAACATTCCATATGATTAGGGGGTTTTGGGATCTAATTAAAATCATATAATTGTTTTTATTTAATTATTATCCCAATTAATTTAGGATTGATTCATGTTAGTAATTAATTGATTAATTTAAATATGTATTTAAATACGCCTCGAATAGATCTGGACACCCCGAATTTTCCAACAACTAATATTAGAGCCTCGATTTTGAGCTCTGTATTTAAATTTGTTGGACATTAAATTTTATTGAAAATTGGATAGTAGAATTGTTAGATCTGTTTTCCAGGTATCCAATTGTCATGGTATTTAATGTGTTTATTTATTTCATGCGTATGATTGGTTTTAATTCGACTCGTTCGGATTTATTTTTCTCGTGAGAAAATCCACGAGTAGATTATGCTATTTGATTTATTCAATGTAATAGACTAGTCTAGATTTTAGTTTTTTTTTTGTAAAATAAATTGTAACCGGATCGAAGACGAAGACGGAGACGAGGAGTTAAGACGAATCCGGAACCGTACGCGGGCGACACACGTCGAGCGAAATGTGCCGAGGAGGCGTAAGCGCCCCGCTAACGCCGCAAAAACACTCACGCACACGACATCGGGTGTCGGCGGGATCGCCCTGGATGCCAAGACGGTGTCTTTGGAGCGCAGCAGGCACGCGCTAAAGCCAGCGCTAGACATGCCAAGCAGACTAGTGCGGATGGCCGAGGGAGGGCGCGGGGGCGCGCGCATGCGCATAGGCGTGGCTGCTCGATGCTCTTGCCGAGTTCCACGGACGATGAGCCCTAAGCATGGGCATTCATCACTCGGCCAAGTGGCCGGCTGGATGCGGACGTGCATCCAGGCTGCGAGCTGCTTGACATGGCGATTTGAGATGGAATTCTTTTCGAGACGAACGAGTGGGAGAAATCAAGACGATGTTTCTTCAAGATCAAGATAATTTGATAATTTGTGCCCAATATGTTTAATTTCTGTTTTGTTTTGATATATTTTCTTTCTTATGCTTCTGTTTATATTCGTTTAATGTGTTTGGATGAGATATTGCTTGTGAAAATCTCAAAACTCAAAATTAATAAATGTTTTTTTTTTAAATTTTGACCTCCATGAGTTATTTATTTGTGAATTCTTTTGGAGAAATCTCCCCCAACGGAGCAACCAAAAGATAGCCTTCACATGAATGAATTCCCAAAATGATGATTGTGAATTATTATTAGTGGCGACGATGACCCTCCCAACGAGTCTCGATCAAAACGAAGTAATAATTTATATTTAATCATGATTATTACTTAGGTATAAAATTGATATGCATATACTTCTCCGAAGTCCCTGTCAATTTTATATTGGTCAAGTGGGAGCTAACTATTAATTAATTTTTTTTAATTAAAAGTTTGTAATTGTTCTTGTTTGTAACTTGCTCAAATGTGTTTAAATAATGACCCACCCAACGTGGTTTATTTAAACTGTTTTGGGATGTTGGCTGATACATGTTCATATTTTTTTGAGATTTTAATATGATTCATGGTATCGAATTATGTGATGAACTTTTTCTGTTTAATTCTAGTAATGATACGAAAATGTATGTTTATTTCAGTTCAGCTATATCGAAACCTTTTAATCCACTTGATAAACTCAAGGATCTTAAACTCACTGGAGAAAATTATTTTGATTGGAATTACAAAATGAAGTTTATCCTAACTGCACAACAATCCAAATAGGTGCTTGACACACCAAAACCCAAAAAACCAGCTGAGGATGCTGAAATATGGGACGAGATGGAATATAATGAATGGGAGTTGGCCAATGAATTGATGAAGGACATAATTTTGGCGCATCTGTCAGAATTGCTAAAATGCCTTCATCAAGGATTTGAATCAGCTGCAGACATTATGCGAAATCTCGAAGCGATGTTTGCACATCCAGCCCGTATGGCAATCCAAAGCTTAAGGCATGAGATGGCCGAGCTAAAAAAAATAGAAGAAGGAATGACCGCAAGGGAGCATGTTCTTAGGGTTATGGTTCTTTTTGAGGAACTTGAAATTCTCGGCGAAAAATGTGATTTCAAAACTAAGGTTGATTTCATTCTCCGTTCTCTACCAAAGAGCTATGATCACATCTATCTAGATTACTTAATGAGCGATCTGGAATTCACTTTAGATGATCTAGTAAATGCTCTTACATTGGTTGATGAGGAAATGGAACGCAAGAAAACAAGCTTGGTTGCAAAGGGATCTTCTGTTCTTTCTAGGCCAATTGGTGGTAAGAATGATGAGAAAGACAAATAGACTAAACCAAGTCAGCTCAACGTCCATAAAAAACGAAAGTCTAAGCAAAAGGAAATGTTTGGAGTGCGGTGAGATAGGACACTGGAGGTCAGCCTGTTCTAATCCCAAGCAGAATGGAAAGAAAGGTAATTCTCAAGCATTAGTTTTTGAAACTTGTTTGGCGGCGTATGCTACCTATTCATGGGTAGTGGATACGGGATCCACTGATCATGTTTGTTTCACTTTACAGGGGTTCAAGCAGACCCGACAACTAAGTGGAAGTGAGATCCTCATCACACTGGGCGATGCTACGAAAGTGGCGGCTGAAGTAGTGGGAGACGTGCAGCTATCTTTTGAAGATAGAGTTTTAGTTCTTAGAGATGTTCTTTACGTTCCAAATTTTAGAAAGAATTTAATTTTAGTTTCTAAACTTTTCTATGACGGATATTCGGTTACTTTTAATAAAGTTGTTACCATTTCTTTACATAATAAATTTATCTGTCATGGAACGTTGTTGAAGAATCTCTATACTATCAACTGCTCACACCACCCACAAAATGAATCCTTTAACACATTGACCATTTCAAACACTAAAAGAAAACGTTCATCCAATGTGAACGAGACACTTCTATGGCATCTAAGATTAGGTCATATCAATCCAAATAGGATCCAAAGGTTGGTCCAAAATGGTTCGTTGGAGTTTCTCCAGGTTGAACCAATTCCAACTTGCGAATCATGTTTGGAGGGTAAAATGACCAAGAGGGCATTTGGAGCCAAGGGGAATAAGGCCAAATAAGTGTTGGAAACTGTTCACACTAGTGTATGTGGTCCAATGTCGATCAAAGAAAGAGGAGGTTATGAGTACTTCGTTACTTTTATCGATGATTACTCAAGATATGGGTACATTTTTCTTATGAAGCATAAATCTGAGACCTTTGAGAAATTCAAAGAATTTAAGGCTCAAGCAGAGAATCATATGGAAAAACGTATCAAGTGTCTACGATCTGATCGTGGAGGCGAATACCTCAGCGATGAATTCTTGAACTACTTATCATATGAAGGGATTATTTCCCAGTTAATTACGCCCGGAACCCCTCAACAAAATGGGGTAGCAGAACGAAGAAACATAACACTTTTAGAAATGGTCAGATCAATGATGATTTATGCGGATCTACCCAAATCGTTTTGGGGTCATGCCTTGGAAACAACGACCTACATTTTAAACCTGGTACCATCCAAATCGGTTCCCAAAACCCCTAAAGAGTTGTGGACTGGGCGCAAGCCAAGTTTAGGTCACATGAGGATCTGGGGTTATCCGGCCTACGTGTTGGACAAAGAAGCCGGTAAATTGGACCCACATTCAGAATTGAGGCTGTTTATAGGGTACCCTGAGGGAACGAAAGGGTGCATGTTCTATGGTCCCGAAGATCAAAGAGTAGTAATAAGTACTCACTTTAGATTTTTGGAAGAAGACTACATGAACAATTGAAAGCCCAAAAGTGAGATTACCTTAGATGAATTAAAAGGTCAAACTCCAACACAGACTGTACAAGAAGTAATACCAAACATCACACCCACATAAACGGAACCTCGTCGCAGTGGGAGGGTTGTGAGATAGCCCGAGAGATTCCTAGGGATAGGAGAGTTTTCAGACTTGATCTCTAGAGAGGAATCAGACCCATGGTCTTACAACGAGACAATCCAAGACAAGGATGCAGATTCTTGGCAAACCGCAATAGAGGCCGAAATGGGTTCTATGGATCATAATCAGGTGTGGGAGTTTATCGAACCACCCAATGGGATCAAACCTATTGGTTGCAAATGGGTATACAAGAGGAAGAGAGGATCGAACGGAAAGGTTAAAACCTTCAAAGCTAGGCTTGTGGCAAAATGGATATACTCAGAAAGAAGGGATGGATTATGACAAAACCTTTTCGCCTGTAGCCATGCTAAAGTCCATCCACATCCTCCTGTCGATAGCTGCGCATCTTGATTTCAAAATCTGGCAAAAGGATGTCAAGAAATCATTCCTTAACAGGAGTCTTGAGGAAGAAATCTATATGCATCAACCCGAAAGTTTTAATGCGAAAGGCAAAGAAAATCTGGTTTGCAAACTAAAGAAATTCATTTATGGACTTAAACAAGCATCCCGGGCCTGGAACTAATGTTTTGATCAAGTAATTAAAACCTATGGTTTCAATCAAAATGAGTTCGAGAGTTGTGTGCATAAAAAGTGTGATGGAACTACATTGGTATTCTTAGTATTATACGTAGATGTTGGTCCCGGTGCTAACGAGTCTCACACGTGTATGGGAGGGGGGGAATACACGTGTTCAGTGATTTTTAAAACTTTTCTTTCACTGAGGTCAGATAGGTCAGGTTAGCCCTGAGTCAAAGTCTACTGAGACAATGATCCTGAGCTGCTTTCAGAAGCTTCAGATTAGCCCAACTGAGCCTGAGTTTATCAGAGATCCTGAGCCGCTTGGATCAGATAATTATCTTACTGAACCCTCAGTAGAGTTAGTTTAGTTTGGTAACTATCTGTTCTAGCTACTCAAGTGTGCGGAATGGTTGGCCCTATGTTGATAAAGCTATCAAATCATTTGATTTTGTCAGAAATATAAAAGATCCTTGAGTTTATCGAAAATGCAACGGGAATGACATTGTTTTCATTATCGTATATGTGGATGACATATTGATTTTGGGAAATAATATCTCGTTAATGCAATCCGTGAATGATTGGTTGTCCAAGACCTTCATGATGAAGAACCTGGGTGAAGACTACTACATTTTTGGTATAAAGATCTATAGAGATAGATCTAAGAGAATGTTGGGGCTGTCACAGTCCACCTACATAGATAAGGTATTGAAGCGTTTTTCTAGGAGTTAGACTGAATTAATTTGATCTAATAACATTCTACTAACTTATTTGTTTGATCTGTAAATAGATATTATTGATGATGAGAAAGCAAAATGTGAACTGAATTTCTGGGTATTGCTGTCATGTGGTGTGTATAGTATCTCCATGTCTCCTTGTCCACCGGGAGGACATCTAATTGGAGAAGTTAAGAAACATGAATGGACTGATTTTGAGCTAAAGAAGTTGATAGCATGGGAGAGAACATGTGTTGAGCCTAAACCTGAGAATTTAAGTGTTTACTGCAAGATACCTCTGATGAGTCAGCAAGACATGCTCTCTAAAATTTCATCTGAATTAGGTCAGTATCAAGCCATGAGGCGGCTAAAACCTCCATGTATCCTTTTCTCTTTCACATAATTCTTTCTGAGACGAAGCATGTCATGACACTTATAAATCCTGCTAAAACCTACATGGTATTGTTCATTTTTTTACAATATCTTAACATGTTTCTTGCGTTTACTGCTCTTTGACATTCTCTCTAGATGCTTTTGTTAAGCTTTACATATTAGCTAGTAAATTACACTCTGCAATTGTGACCGTTTACTTCAAATTATTTTTTTTCTCTTAAGTGCATTCCAAATTTCTAAGTCTAAAGTGTATACATGTTGCCTAGTATTTAATTACTTAATTTGCTCATATCTCAATCGCTCTCATTGGCTCAGGACCTGAATATAGATAAAGCATTATGGCTAGCTGCTGGAGGGGATGGTTTGCTTTATGATGAGACCATAAGCATTGATGGCACGCAGTGCCAACCTCTCAAGTACAAATCTACGGCCAGGATTCTTCTAGTAGGTTCAGGCGCAGACGAACAATGTTCCGGATATGGCCAACATAAGATAAAATTTTGAAACAAAAGGTTGTCTCATTTGTTTTAACAGTGGATCTCAAAATAAGACATTGAACATTTCCTTCTATTGAATATAGACACAAAACTTCTGCAATATTTTAGTTCCTTTCCTTATTTTTTAATTTATTTATGTTATTCATTTTTTTCTTGTACATTGTGCTTCAACGTATATGTTATCAGTTGGCTTGGGCTCCATGAGGAAATGAAATTAGACATGCAAAGAATCTTGAAGATGAACTTACAGAGAGATGATAGAATCATAAGTGACAATGGAAAGGAGGTGCTGAAATATCTTGAATACATATGATTTCGATTTTATCTCTGTAACTATTATGAGTAATTGAATGATATGATAAAGTTTGTTTCTTTTTCTGGGTTTTAGGGCTTTCTTACTAGTACAGAGCTGTGAATCTATCTAAAGGAGAGCATTTAACTCCAGGTTCATTTCGTGTGTAATTTGGATTCTGATAAACACATGTTTAGCTCTGCTCATGATCTAGTTCTTTTTTCTTTTTTTTCATTTTTATTGATATTCTTGAAAGTCTTCATATGATAGATGTTTCTGCTTTGATCAATTCTTGGAAAAAAAATGTTTAATTACAAAATGGGAAATTTTGGCACTTTGAGTGGCTAGCAATCTTTATTGCCAAATAGAAAGATCCTATAACTTACTTGTTTAATTGAAACAATTGTGAGTTACAAAATGGGAAAGTTTTTGTTTTTCCTTTTCGCTCATCATTAATGGGACCATGTTGTGCGCCGGATTGGTCCGCGCCTAAAATGGTTCTGGATATATAGTACTAAAGCCCAAAAAACCATCTTAATAATGTTAAAGTCAACTTAGCGTGAGCTACACTGTTAAGGAGACTTGGTTTGCTGACTTGGAATGTGGTCGAAGACTTGCGTTGACTTCAAATGGTTCATTATACATTATTATTTATCAAGATGCGTATATATTCTTGTTCTTGCTATCAAGATGCCTATATAAAGTGATTTTAGAAACAATTTATGTATGCTTCTAAATTTTTTATGCTTTCAAGTTTTCTTTCATACTTGTTTTTGTTGGGTCTGAAACTAAAAGTATGAGGTGTATGGTTTCAATTGGAACTAAAAGTACTAATACTTTATTGTTTGTATATTTTGTAGGACAATGAAAATTCTAACTAATCGAGGACAAGAAGGCAAATCAAGACTTCAATTTTAAGTAACAAGTTTTGATTTATATAGTTTTTTTATTAAAGTTACTAAGCACATTAAGTGTTCAAATACACTTTTAATACTTATTTACGATGTCTTTAGACATATTTTGTTCATGAATCAAGACAATTGATAGTTTTATTTTACCAATAATATTACATTGTTGATTTAGTGTATTTACTGTTATTTTCTTAAAATAGTATCATTGCAATATGGCTCTTTGTTTTTATGGTTTACAGTATTAATGTATAATATTGCAAATAAACCAACATGTTATTTGTAACTATTTATTTCTTGGAACAGAATGAGCTAGTAATTGTTACAAAACATTAGTAATAAATAAAATATTATAGTACCAAATATACGACTTTATGTAACAATTTATTTGTAACGAAATTAATTTTTTGAACAAAACGTGTAACATTTTGTAACAAAGTTTTGGTTTCCATTACTAGTTCTTTTGTAACAAGGTATGTCTCGTTACAATTGTATTTGTAACGAAATTGATTTTTTCTCGTTACAAAAGCTTTTTGCGACCAACTTTAAAAGACCAACACCAACAAAAGATTTTTGTAACCAAAAGGAGATTTTTTGTAACCATTTTTTTCGTTACAAAAAGTGCATTTTCTTGTAGTGCGTGTTCATATTCTTTCGCTGCAATTCTGAATTTAGAGGTTAGTGAATATCGATCTAACCATCTTGTACAGACTACTAGGGTACAAGCAAATTCCAATTACACTTTCGAAACTGGAATAAGGGTCCGCATTTGGTATGACTAAGGAATGGTAATGATAATAGGTATTATTGAGGGGTCAATCACTATAAGGGTTAAAACATCAACAATGGGTATCATGTGAGGTGGGTTGAGTGAGTGAGAGTAATCAATTGCTTACTTCTATTCTCATTATTTATGTATCAAAATTACTAAACAACATCAATAGAAGTAATTCTCATTACCCACTTCCATTACCCCCAACCAAGCAGACCCTTATATCTCCAACTTTTAGCTTCTTGTCAACAGATTAGAAAAGAAAAGAAAAAAAAAAAATCAACAACTTCCTTCATTTCCTCAACCTCTCAAAGTTTCATGCACATCGGATTCTCTCCGGTTGAACGATCTCTCACGTATCGTAGATAAAATCGGCTTCCACGACCTCTTTTTCGAAGGCTTGTGATCATCAGAAACCTCACCGTCCGTCTTCCTTAACTTGCATTTGGAGCCGCAATTTTGAGCCACGAGAGCCAGCTTCCGAGCTATGGGAGCCAAGTCGAGTGGCGACACGTTGGCATCAAATACTGAAAAGGGTAGCAAGAAGTAAGCGCGGCTGGGCTCGAGAGGCGTGTCCAGCTTGAGCGGCGCAGGGGCCGGCGCCAGAAGCTGAGCTTGCGTGAACACAAAATGACTCGTCGGTTTCCCGGTTACTTCTGCAACCGTCACAGGGTATCCTATCTCTTCTATGTAACCGTTCAAATGTATGATTCGAATGAGTTTGGATGTTGATGATGAGGATGACAATCTTTTGCATGAGAAAGAGCAACCCATCATATATTTTGGTTTAATTTTTTGGAGTGTGTATACATATATATAGAAGAAATATATGGGAGATAGCTGTGTCGGGACTTAAACCAAATTCGTTCCATAATTTTTCACCTTTATTGAAATGATCCCGTAACTATCAACATTTTCAATTTAGCCACACATGTATTTAATTTGTTCCAATTTAATCCCAAACCGCCGGAGATCGATTAGAAATACCCAAAACGATGTCGTTTTAATATAAAAAAAAATTTAGGGTGCGTGATAGACAAGCGACTAAAACGATGTTGTTTGGGATGTTTTTTGGTCGATTTCGATGGTCTGATATTAAATTTGAACAAATTGAATAACCGTGGGACTAAATTGGAACAAATTGAACAACACTGAGACTAAATTGAAAAAAAAAATTGATAATTACGAGACTATTTCAATAAAGGTAAAAAATTATAGGACGAATTTGATTTAAATCTCTAACTATGGCTGACCAAACATGTGGACAAGTCTTCGATTAGTGCACTAATAATGTTTTTCTTAAATTGTATCAGTCATAAGTCTTAACCAATTTACAAGTTAGAAAGTTGGATCGCCCACCACGAATGTCATGCTCCCTTCCATGACTAATTTAACGAACGAGATATAACCAAATGGAGCTCTTTGTATTAATCTCGGACATTTAACTCCAAAATTCAAAATGATCAATTAATATTTTCACATACTTAGTTACTCCCTCCGTACCATTAGTTTCTTAACATTTATTGTTTTCTCATGTTTTATCGAACGAGTTTTTTATTAATATTTGAAATTATAAAATAATTTTTAAGGAGACATATAATAGAGGAGAGATAGATATATCATATCCCTCCTTAAAAGTTACTTTATCATTTCAAAAATACCAAAAAACAATTCGCTCGCTAAAACACGAGAAATAAAGTAATGTGACAAACTAATGGTAAGGAGGGAGTATTTTACCGAGGAATTCAACTAATGCTCTGACGATTGTAATCTATATTATTACTTTATAATTGCTTGTAATATAATAATATATTTATGTATAGTCTCATATATGTACATGGTCACGTTTCATTTATATTAATCTGCACGTTTTAGTTGAACCTAGTGTCATGTTTCAATCAAATTAAATTGATGTCACGTTTGACTTTAAAGTCCAAGTGCATCGTGAAACTCAAATACATTTTTAAACATGTAATTTGTGTCAATAAAAATAAATTACATATTTTAAAAATATAATTGAGTTGCACAATGCACCCGATGTATACAAAATTTTGTCATATAATATATGCAAACTAGTAAAATATGTATAAACATATTTAACAACTCGTGTAACATTACAAAAAAATATCTATTATAAATTAAATGCACAAGTCCATCCAGCGAAGGCACGTTTAACTGCCTTGACAATAATCAAATGAGACCACAGTTCAAACTAAATCTTGTCTATATGACAGTTTTTTTTAGAGTGTTTATATAAATCTTGTTTATATGACAATTAGGTACATAAACATATGTTTATGTTAATTAGTATCTTAATTATTTAATTTTGGCCAAATAGTTTTGCAGTTCTGTAACATTTTATAAATTCGTTTCTCAAGTTGATCAAGTCAATGGAACTCGACAGTTCAGTGGTCAGTATCTAATCCTTTTGTTACGGCAAAAAATTCCATTCACTACTAACCAAAACGACAAGTTATATTAGACCTTGACTTGTAGGGGGAAACGACTCCTTCAAACTTCGGGTCATGGAATCTACAAAATTTGGAGGGAAGAGTATTACTTTTTTTAGACAAAAAGGTATTAGTTCATAATTGGGTAAATTACACAAGTGGTCCCATGTGAATTTTTCGTATGCAGTTTTAGACCCACGTTTTTTTCTTGGTCCTTTTTTATGCTAAAATGGTCCCATTCGATTTTTATTTAACAATTTTGGTTCTAAGAGAATTTTCAAAACACAAATTTGGTCTCAAAAATCCCTTTGTTTTTTGTTTGAAAAATCCTATGGGACCATTTTCGTTAAAAAAATGATCATTTTCATGAGGGCAAATTCACATGAAACCACTTCTGCATTTTCCCATGCATAATTTCATATAAATACAAGTATTAATTTGCATGTTAGAAAAACATTTGTACATTTTGAAGGTATAGTATTAATTTACAGTCGAATGGCCTTAATCATTGTTTATCTTAAGTGAGCTGGTCTTATTAATTGAATGTAAATAGTATGGCAACAAAAAAAATAAAAAATAAAAAATCATTTTGAAGGTCAAGTATTAATTACTTATGTTTTTTCCATAAAATTTATACTCTTCCTCCGTCCCAGTTAGGCGAAGGTTGACGAAATGGAATGATAAAAACATCTCGTTTGGGGTCGCATCACTTTAATTCAAGCAGTTCTTTCAGTTGTTCCAGTTTATAGTTTATCCTTCTATTGTCTTCCTAAAAAGACGTTGAAAGAAATCATTAGCCTTCAGAAAAACTTTTTTTGGGGGGGGGGGGGGGGGGGGGTGTGAACAGAAAAGCAAGATCCCAGTGGGTAAGCTAGAATACTATTTGCAATGAGAAAAACCGGGGGAGATTGGGCATTCGTGATCTCGCCCGATTTAATTTGGCTCTTTTGGGCAAATGGATTTGGAGGTTCTTAAATGATCCTTCAAGTTTATGGGCCCGGGTGATTTCGTCTAGGTACTGGGGGTTTGGGTCTTTGGAGAGTAGCGTCGGTGAGGGGAGATCAGTTGGGGGTAGAATTAGAGGTCGGCCTCTAAATTGGTCGGGGTGGTGGTCAGATATTTGCAATATTTACTGGGGTCCAAATGGTGAGGGTCTTCGTCGAGAGTTTGTCAAAACTTTGGGTAATGGTGTGAGTACTCAATTTTGGGGAAAGTGTTGAGCGGGGGAAGAGTCCTTCAAACACAAATTCAGTTGGTTGTATAGGATTAGTAGTCAAAAAGAGTGTCGGGTGAGTGAGTGTGGTTTTTGGGGTTCAAATGGGTGGGTATGGGATCTTAAGTGGAGTCGTGAGCTAAGAGCGAGAGATGAGTCTTTTCTTAATGATCTCTTATGGATTGTCTTGATAATGTTCAGATTCAACAGGATATGGGAGACACTTGGAGTTGGAAGCATGCACCAAATGGCATCTACTCAACATACATTCTCAAATTTCCTTGGCAATTTGACAAACTCAGTAGGACAGCAAGCTCAGAAGGCGTTTAAGCTCGTGTGGAGGTGCTTTGCTCTGAGGCGTGTCCAAGCCATCATTTGGAAATTTATTCATCAAAGAATACCAACAAAGGACAGCCTCATTGCAATAAACATTTCCATGTCAAACGACGACAATGTATGCGTCCTTTGTGGAGTATGTGAAGAGAACCTTTCACATATTTTGTTCGGATGCCAGTTTGCAACTTAGATATGGCTCGGGATGTTTCACTTAACAAAGCAGACAACTTTCACTTCGACGACTCCGGCGGATCATTTCTTTCATTTCAGCAGGCTGTTCGGAAGTGAAAAACTCAAGAGAATAGGGACAACTTTTTGGAGCTGCATAATTTGGACTGTATGGAATTACAGAAATGAGGCGATATTCAATGATTGCAAGGCTCATATTTGTAAGGTAATTGATGAGATTAAAGGTAGATTATGATTGTGGCTTTCGGTTAGATTCATTAAGTTAAAGGTTGTGTCATTTATTGATTGGCTTGGAGACCCTATAAAATGTTGTGGTGTGTTACATATGCAGAAATAATAGTGTTTAGAAAACTTGTGATTCTGGACAGGTGATGATGTAATGTGTGGTGGAGATGTTTTAACATTGTAAGGGTTGGAGTACCCCTTGTACTCCCCTTATAATACTTTTTTTTGTTAAAAAAAAATTGAATATTTCAATAAATAACAATAATACAATTTTTTTCCTTTTTGTTTAACTATACCTTTCAAACATGAGTCGAATCCCCTGTTCCACTTTTTGTATTTCACTGGTGTTTCACTTGTGCTGGATCTTTAACACATAGACTCATAATATGGTAGTTTGTTGAATATTTTTTGTTATTTCATGTGTCATTCATTTATATTATAAAATACAAACCAGAATGCCAATTATGAAATAGGCGATCTCATTCATTTCAAACCGGTTCGAATCCCCTGTTCAATGTTAAAATCTATGACATTATATTTTCTACGATAAAATCAATTTTATTTACACAAATATCATTACTTTATCATTTAATCCACATAAAAAAATAACTTTATCCATTTTAATAATAATAAACAACTTCTAAACTAAAACACGTGCAAATGGTAATGTTCAAATAAGAACGAGAAGATAATAATATATAATTTATAGTATTTTGAAAATAGTTTAAAGTGATACTTTTGATTGTTGAAAAACAATATTTTTACACCGAGCACATCTTTAAAACGGTCTCATATAAGAATTCATCATTACTCATCATAATACATAATTAAAGGATCAATAATCATGTCAAAGAGATATTTATGGGTCTCAATAAATGCTCAAAGAAAATAAAAAAAATCTCCATTCGCCCGTTGAACTCTCCTTGAATTGGTACATGATTTTTCCATTTCGAGAGAGTAAAGTCTTGGGATTAATTGCTTTCCTCCTGCTCAATGATCGGACCAGAAACTTGTGTCCTCTCCGTTGCTAATGACGCTATTATAGCCACTAATGAACCAATAATTTTTTTAAATTTTTTTTTTTTTAAAGGTCAAGAGCCCACTGCTCACAATTAGGATCGAACCCAGATTTCTAGAATGCAAATAAGAGAGCATAACCAGTCTTCTAAAATTATTTAAATTAAAAAAATTAATTTTTTTTATATAATAAAAGAAGACGGAAGATTCCGTATCACTATATTATAACCCATTAAGTATTTTAAAATTGAGGCTTAATTAAATAATAAATTGTGTAAAACTATTTTAATTAGGTATATATATTTTAATTTATTGTATATTATATTCACAATTGATTGGTAAAAGAAAAGTAAAGTTAAATAGTTATTTAGTTGATTTAAGTATATAAGGAAACATTTTTATTATTACTTATGTTTGCAAATTGTATGTATAATACATTTAAAATTATTTTTTTATTGCAATATTGCTATGTTTTGTATCTAGTATTGTTTTATTTTGATTAGATAATCTTCATAACTTACCTTAATTTTTCTTATATTTAGATTGTAATATCGTTATGTTTTTTTTTTGTAATATTGTTATGTTTTCGCATGTAATATTGTTACGGTTTTGCTTGTAATACTGCTTCAGTTTTATTTGAAATTAAAGAAAAAGCTTTAATTAATTGTTGATTATGAATTTTAATACTGCTTCAACTATACATTTAATACACTTTTTTTTTCCTTATTTTGGATGTAAAACTTTATACTTTTACATGCAATATTGTTATGTTTTGCATGTAATATTGTTCTGTTTTGCATGTAATACTGCATAAGTTTTACATGTACCCTTCATAACTACATATCGAAGCTATATAAATTATTGAGAAAATTATTTAATAAATATTCAATGTGTTATAGTGATGAGTCCACTTTTAAATTATTTTTATGACTAGGGTTCAACTCAAAAGAAGGACTGATTTTTTAATTTTTTTTATTATTTACAAAAAAAAAAACATAGGAAATGGGGGTGATTTTTTAAATTAAAAAAAAACATAAAAAATAGAGTAAGTGACTTTAAGGTCCAAAATGGACGCATTAAGTACTAATAGGTCCAAACACTTTAAAAAGATACTAGTAGGTCCAAAAGGGTTGGTGTAGAGACATTAATACCCCATTCTCCCTTCTATTTGCAAACCGGCTCCTTCACCCCTTCTCTCTCCCACTTTACGTGATTTTATGTTTTTTATCATTCCCCATACAACAAATTTTAATGGGCATACGCGTTACAAACCTCAATCTACATTCTGAATAGGATTCCATCTAAATCGGTCGAGCATACACCATATGAACTATGGTGTGACAAGAAGCCAACTTTTACACATATCAAAACATGGGGTTGTCCCGTGATTGTGAAAAAGGATGCTTACCGACAAGTTGGAATCCAAAGGTGAAAAGGGTTACTTTGTGGGATATCCTAAGGAAACTAAAGAATATTACTTCTATCTACCTGAGAAACAAACAGTGATTGTTTCTAGGCAGGCTAGGTTTCTCGAAGAAGACTATGTCTTTAATGAACAAGACCATAAGATGATGGAACTTGAAGAAATTCAAGAACTACAGATTAACTTAGAGACTGATGACTTGTCAAATAAACGTGACAAAGAATCAATGAGAGCATTCAACAACTCTCATGGTGGAAGTTTATCACTAAGTGATCCATTTTCAGCCCAGTGGGAGCGTAATTGGAGTTGCATTGCCTTCGCAACGAACTCCAAGTGGGCTGAATGAGAACAACATAGTTCAAACTCCCGCCCAAGAGGCATCTGAAAGTGTAGTTCTTGAGGACTCTCCGAACATTGATGAAATCGATGCACCATAAAATTTTCACGATCAGAATGTACAGCCTGCACAACCACAGCTCCGTAAGTCAATTAGGAATCGTAATCCGCCCATTAGACACGGTTACCTCTTGGAGGAACTCGATAATATGGACATACTGGATAAGGACGATCCTAATACTTACTCTGAAGCAATATCACATATTGATTCAGGGAAGTGGCATGAAGCCATGAAATCCGAGATGGACTCGATGTACACCAATCAAGTATGGGATTGGTTGAGTTGCCTAAAGGGGTTAGACCCATATATTGCAAATGGGTCTTCAAGAGAAAGACCGATGCAAATGGCAAAATACAAACCTACAAAGTTAGGTTGGTGGAGAAGGGCAATAGTCAACGCAAAGGCATTGACAATGACGAGACCTTCTCACCGGCTGCAAAGATCAAGTTCATTCGAATTTTACTTGCGATAGCAGCACACTATGATTATGAGATTTGACAGATGGATGTCAAACAACTTTCCTCAATGGAAACATTGATGAGAAAGTGTTTATGACTCAATAAGAAGGGTCCATATCTAAGCCAAATTCTAATCTAGTATGCAAGCTGAAGAGATCCATATATGGATTGAAGCAAGCTTCTAGGAGTTGGAATATTCGATTTGATGAAGTTGTCAAATCTTTTGACTTCATCGTAAATTCGAAAGATCCATGCGTTTATCGTAAACGCAACGGGAAGAATATTGTCTTTATAGTTGTATATGTCGATGACATACTGATTATAGGAAACAATATCCCGATCATGCAGTCAGTGAAATATTGGTTATCAAAGACCTTCATGATGAAGGATCTTGGTGAAGCCTGCTACATCTTAGGGATCAAGATCTACAGGGATAGATCCAAGAAGATGTTGGGTTGTCACAGTCCACCTATGTAAGCAAGGTATTGAAGCGTTTTGCAATGGAGAACTCTAGGAGAGGGTCTCTACCGGCAAATGATGGGATAAAGTTGTCAAAGAAGGATTGTCCTTCTAATGAAGCTGATATCAAGCACATGAAGGATGTCTCATATGCATCTGCTATTGGATCAATCATGTACGTCATGGCTTGCACTAGGCTCGATGTGGCCTACGATGTCGACTTCACTGGTAAATACCAACAGAATCCGGGTGAATCTCACAGGATTGATGTCAAGACCATTCTGAAGTATCTTAGACGAACTAAAGAATGTTCCCTTGTCTATGGTGGGCAGTCATAACTAGTAGTAACTGGTTATACTGACACCAGTTTCCAGTCCGACTGTGATGATTACAAGTCACAGTCAGGTTATGTTTCACTCTCAATGATGAGGCGGTCAGTTGGAATGGTTCCAAGCAAGTCGACCGCAGATTCAACAACCGAAGTTGATTACATTGATGTATCAGAAGCCTCAAGGAGGCTGTCTAGATTTTATAGTTCTTAAGAGAACTAGGGGTAATTCCGAGTGTCAGTTGTCTAATAAAGTTGTATTGAGACAACGTTGGTGCGATTGTTCAAGCAAAGCAACCGAGATCAATAAACAGAAACAAACATGTACCCAGACTTATCATTTGATCCGAGAGATCATAACGATAGGAGAAATAGAATTAAAGCGTATTCCCACATATTTAATTTGGCGGATCCTTTCACCAAAACACTGAGTGTTCATGTACACACTAGACATTTGATGGTCTAGGGGTTAGACATGTAGGTGATTGACTCTAGTCCAAGTGGGAGATTGTTAGTGTTAGTGTTCTAGAGACAATCTATTGTAAGGACATAAAACTCGATGATATTCAGTTTGATTTAATATTATAGTTCATTTAATATTAATGTATGACAATACACTTGTTTGAACATTATGTTTGATTGTTTGCATTTATTCATGCAAGTGTTCCCATGAGTCATTGCTGTCATTGAGGTTGTGAGAACTCAGATGACTTAATCATGATTCTCAAATGGCCCCGATCAAGGATCATCAAGAATGAGATATTGATGATACAATTGAGATTGGTGAGCGATCTGCATCATACTCTTAGAGAGTGTAGTAAGGTCTCACTTACTACGAGATACTAGGATCTCATGATGGATGCACAGATACCTTAGAGGGTATTGGTATACCCATCCGAGAAACCATTTGATGTAATTCCACAATATGTGTCTATGGGTGTCTCGGTTAGTGGGAGCGATGTGATACTCCTTTGACTTGAGGTCAATACGCACGACATGTGTGGAGTGATGGACTTTGACCATGACCGACGCTTGCACCCTTCCATGGGAAGATATGACTTGGATTGGGTTCATCACGAAATGCATGTGCGTGGTAGTTGAGTCAAGAATTGAATTCATTCCTCAATATGGATTTAGAGAGAATACTCATCTTCTCATCATAATTGGATCTAAGTCATCGGTCGATGTACGTCAACTTGGACTTTGTGGCCAAGTGTGACATAAGTGATCAATTAGTGATTGGAGATAAATTGATTAAGTTATTTGAATAGACATTTCATCATGTTTAATATTTAATCGAGTATTCGCGAATGAAAGGAAGTTATCGTAATAGCTCATATATTGAGAATGTCTTATTTATTGTCTAGGGTTCAATTAGGACTGTTAGTTTGACTAATCGCTCGATATATGAGGGCATATGGGTCACATAACAAGTAACGATTGTTTATTGATTATAGTAGGTTGATTAAATATTATATTGGATATTAATATTTAATTTATGGAGAATATAATAATAATTATATTTAGAATTAATTATTATTAATATTTAATTAAATTAGATTTAATTAAATAGGATTCCCAATAATGGCTAGGTCTTGTATGCACCCGGGTGCACCGTGCACTCATGGTGCATTTTAGAAGCGTGAACCTTGTTATGCTGAAAAGTGCGACTTATTTATTTAATATGGGAACATAGTTGCATGCTTCGCTTTGGAATAGTTACACGTTTACATTTTATATAGTTGCATGCTTCTAAAATGCACTATGAGTGCACGGTGCACCCGGGTGCACATGAGACCCACTCACCAATAATAATATATGGAATATTATTGTAGGATTTGATATATATGGAAATCGAATCCATAGAGATTTGATGTACATGGAAATCAAATCTGTAGAGATTTATGTATAAGGGAATTAAATCTAACGGATTTAATTTGCAAGATTAGGGATTTTATTTCCTAATCAGGTTAGCTTAAGATTTAAGTTGGGTCTCCCCTATATATATGAGTCCTTGAGAATTCATAATACAAGACTTCATATTTTCTCTATAAAATCTCTAAGTTAGAATTTTCTTAGCAAATTCATCTCGGGGATTCAACGCTGGCAGATCTGTGCGAATTGGTAAACGACTATTACGTGGATACCGTAGTTGAGGAATCCATTTACGAATTGTTGTAAGAATTCTATTTACGTTTACCCGTATTTAATTATGAAATTATATGTTCGTTGTTGGTGAACTGTTTAATTCCGTTGCGCATGTATTACGTATTTACGTGCCTCTAAATTCCAACATTATGCAATAAGTTTAACAAGATAATTTTTTTTTATTAATGTCTTATTCAATTCAACAAGATAATTTTTTTATTAATTTATATGCCAACTGTTGTAACACGAATAATCCTGCCCTATGGGCAAGTTGCGAAGCTAACAAGTCGCCCGCCGGCAACCAGATAAAGCGACTTGAGGGTGAGACTCTATGAACCAGAAGCTTGAAGATCAGATGCCCTGAAGGCCAGATGATCAAGAAGCCAGTCGAGACCAAAACAATCCTATCGAAGTCGCAGGTCACAGTCGCCCAGGAGCTCACACAGCCGCCAGGTCACAGTCACAGTCTCGGGTAGCTCACAGTCGCCGTGGCCGAGGTCACAGGTCACAAGTTGTAGGTAGCTCACAGGCTGCCAGAGGCCGCAGATCCTGTCAACACTTGGAAAATGCGCGACAAGCCGCAAGATCCATCCCGAAGTCCATACATTGAATTGACACACTAAATGCAAATCGACCTCGACCCTAAGAAGGTGGAATTCTCGGCCAGCGGGATTGAAGCCACATTTATTGCATATTCCTTATGTAAACTCCCGCCCGAGAGGCAAGAATCCTTGTATAAATAGGCCACCATGGACATACCAGTAGGAGGTTAGAATTTTGCTAGTATTTTCAGTACTAAAACTAAGAAGATAGTAAAAATACTCCTGGCTTGGTTCGCCCCCAGACGTAGTCTTTTTAAAGACGAACTGGGTCAACAAATCTACTGAGTTCTTTATCGCTTTCTGTTCAATAATTCATCGTTTAAATAACTTGTTGGCCGGAATATTAAATCGGGCACAACAATTGGCACCATCTGTGGGAAAATTCTACTGATTTTCCAAAAACTCTTTATAAAACACACCATCCAGTCATTCACAATGGCGAATAACCAAAATGAGGCTGCTAGACAAGAATTTGATGCACATGATGGGGCAGAAGCCTCCCTAAGCTCCCATAACACTAACCGAAGGGTTGCTATAGCCACTCCAGACTGGGGCAATCTCATTCGGACACCCGAAGATGAAAAAGTCGTCCTGGTTGTCCTCCGTAAGAGGCAACTTACATTCGACGGCCTAGAAGAATCACTTCCACTTCCAAAAAAGAGGATCACCCAGGGGGCAGGTCCTTCTAAAGTTAAGGGGCACCTGACCCCAAAAGGGCAGTCCGCAGGCCAGCAGGCCTTCCTGGAGGTGAGAAACATCAATACCTGGGATTACCAACTCCCTCGCACTAAAAGACCAGCGGGTTCGAAATAATGTTGAATACCTGGGATTCCGCATGCTTAGGATTTACGTGGATTATGTGTACGCATGTTGCTTATTTGCTTGTTTAATTATTATGTTGAATTGATTTAGGATTAATTCATGTTAATAATTAATTGATTAATTTAAATATGTATTTAAATTCATCTCGAATAGATCCAGAGCACCTCTTATTTCCCAACAACTGGTATCAGAACCTCGGTTTCGAGCTCTGACTTTTAAATTGTTATTTAAATTATGTTGGCCATTAAATTGAAAATTGGATAGTATAATTGCTAGATCTGTTTTGCAGGTATCCAATTGTCATGGTATTTAATGTGTTTAATTTTCATGCGTATGAATGGTTTTAATTCGACTTGTTCGAATTTGTTTTTCTCATGAAAAAAATTCACGAGTAGATTAGGCTATTTGATTTGTTCAATGTAATAGACTAGTTCAGATTTAAAATTAATATTTATATTCTCGTTAAATAAATTATAACCTCGAATGAAGCTAAAGACGTAAAAAGGGAGTTGAGACGTCCCTAACCGTGACGAGGCGACGCCGATCATGCAAAACGCGCGCTAAGGGACGCTGACGCGAGCCGACGACGTAGCGGGGCGACAGCCAGTTGGTTGCCCCAGACGCATGGGGTGCAGATTTGGCGGAGAACACAAGCGAAGCGGCATCGCGTAACGGAGAGGCGTGAGTCTGCCGAGGTGGGCTCGACGCGCTACAAGGTGGAATAAAGTGGCGATACCAAGAACCCAGCGACGCCGAGGTCCGAGTCCATAAGGGCGACGGGCCACTTTTTGGAGCACGGGCGCAATCGTCGGGTTAGGGTCAGCCGACAGTGCATGCAGACCCCGGCCGAGCTAATTGGCATGGCGATTCGAGAAGGAATTTTTTTTTAGACGAATGTCATGGTAAATTCAAGACGACGTTTCTTCAAAATCAAGCCAAGAAAAATCAAACCATGACAGTTGGATAATTTGTGCCCAATATGTTTATTTTCTGCTTTGCTTGATTTATTGTTGTATTTTCTTATACTTTATTTAATTAGTTTAAATGTGTTTGCATAAGAATTGCCCAACAAAAAATCTCAAATTCAAAAATTACTAAGTATGTTTTAAACAATTAATTCGGTTTTGAATCGAATTAATTTTGACTTCCATGATTTATTATTTGTGAAATCTTTTGGAGAAATTCCCCTAAGGGACGGCCAAAAGAAAGCTCTCACATGAATAAATTCTCAAAAGGATGATTGTGAATTATTATTAGTGGCGACGATGACCCTCCCAAGAGGTTCGATCAAAACGAAGTAGTAATTTGTATTTAATCATGGTTATTACTTAGGTATAAAATTTGTTGGGAAATTAGAGGTGCCCAAATCTATTCGAGATGAATTTAAATACATATTTAAATTAATCAATTAATTACTAACATGAATTAATCCTAAATAAATTCTACATAATAATTAAACAAGCAAATAAGTAACACGCGTACACGTAATCCACGTAAATCCTAAGCATGCGGAATCTAGGAGTTACGAGATTACATACCATTTGTAGAGACAACCGTTGAGACGATGGATCAACCCAAAGAGCATTCCCAAATATGTTCCACGTCTGTTGGGATATTTTAGTTTTGATGAATTATGCCAAAACATTATCAACTTGTGTTGTTGAAGCTGATTTACAGATAACAAGTTGAGAGGGAACTCACAAAATCGCATTTAAGATGATCGAGATCGATCGAGGTCAAGAGAGGAGGCCGATCGAGATCGGATGAGTAGGATGAGTTCGGAGTTAAGCGATGAGCCGAGCAAAATCGGAAGAGAAAAAAAGCTAAGCGATCGAAGATCGGATGACGGATTTACCTCGATCGGATGTCAGAACCGACCGATCGGATGATCGGAAAAATGCATTTAGCCGATCCGTGATCGAAGAAAGCGCATAAGTTGATCGTAAAGAAACCGACGGAAGATCGAAGAGAAGGTTGAAGATCGTAAGAGGAGCGGATGAGATCGATCGAGATCGACGTGATCGAGATCGATATGAAGATGAGCGGATGATCAAGATCGACGTGATTGAGATCGAGATGTGCTAAACCGATATGCTAACCTAATATGCTAACCTCGATGTACTAATCGATGCGAGATAAACCGATATGCCGACCGATGCTATAATCGATCCGATCATGTGAGCCGATCGATATACGAGAAGAAATCGATATCGAAAACCGTAAATGTGATACCAGATCGGAAAAGAAGTCATCGTAAGAGAAGTCATCTCGAAGTCATGTTCATCGAGAATCGTAATGTCATGATCGCTAGCTGAAAAGTAGTGACCTGAGGGTCGATTGTTCCGGTCGGGAAAGTTTAACCGAAAGTGTCAAGACACCCGACGTATAAGGTCCGCCAAGAGAAGTCTGCTGAATCAAGAACCTGAAGACTCAGAAAGTCTGAATGATTCCAAGGCGAAGAATCTGAAGAATATAGCCGTTAGAATCAGCTGACGTGGACCAATGAGAGGAAGACAACCAGCCTGGAAAAGCTGCAAGAAGCTACAGAATAGTATGGATTTGAATGTGACTCCATCCAACGGTAACATTCAAATCCACACTATAAATACAAGTTCCTCCCTCATTATTTGTGTGGAAGTGTGGAGAATATGCACAAGATGCTACAGAGCCAAGAGCCTTATATTCAAGCATTCCCACCATAGAACACAAGTCTATAGATATACAAATATATTCAAAGAGTGTTCTAGAACCCAATCTAAGCAACCCACGATGTATCCTAAGCTTAGAGAGATTTTCCCAACCTTAGCATTGAGGCGAAACAAATGTAAGGGAAAATCTCAACCTAGTTGGAAACTAAACAAACCTTACCCAAATCAGTCGGTTAAGTTTGTAGGTTGAGTGAGAACTCGGTAAACATCTAGCAATCCCGAAAGGGAGGGTAGGCAATCCCGTGAGGGTGATAAGTCCCGTTTGAGTGTGAACTCGGTAAACATCTGTTGGGTGTTGGACTAACACGTTAAACTAAGTCCAGTTGGTTAAGTTGGTGCCCCTGATGATAGGGGAGAGTGGATGTAGGAGTTGGACTCCGAACCACTATAAAATCGTGTGTTCTTTACTGCTTTATGTTCTTACTTGTCATACGCATTCGATTATAAGCAACACAACACACATGAGCTTAAAATGTAAAAAAAAAATATTGAATCACTTTCGGCCCCACCCCTGTTTTATATGCATCGCTTTTATAAATGTTTGCTTCATACCGCATAAAATGGGTTTTTCGACATTTTAATCGGGACCATCAATTGGTATCAAAGCGGGTGCTCAAAAGATTACAATTTCAAAGTGATCGCTTTGACGTATATTTTTAAAAGCAAAACCCCGATCTCTGTAAAATGCATATATTTTAAAATGTTTTTTGGCGTCATTATCAAAAAGGGGGGAAATTGTTTGGGATATTTTAGTTTTGATGAATTATGCCAAAACATTATCAACTTGTGTTGTTGAAGCTGATTTACAGATAACAAGTTGAGGGGGAACTCACAAAATTAGACGAAGATGATCGAGATCGAGACGAGGTCTGCGAGAGGAGGCTGACGAGATCAGATGAGTATGATGAGTTCCGGAGTTAACTGATGAGCTAAAGCAAAATCAAGAGAAGAAAAGCTAAGCGGTGATCGGAAGATCGATGATGACGGATGACCGATCGGATGTCGAACCGAACTGATCGGATGATCGGAAAAACGAGACGAAACATCCGGTGATCGGAAAAGAGCGCACAAGTTGATCGAAAAGAAACCGACCCGGAAGATCGAAAGAAGGTTGCGGATCGGAAGAGGAAGCGGATGAGACCGATCGAGATCGACGTGATCGAGATATGATATGAAGATGAAGCAGATGATCAAGATCGACGTGATTGAGATCAGATGTGCTAAACTGATATGTTAACCTAATATGCTAACCGGTGTACTAATCGATGCAGATAAACTAATATCTTGACTGATGCTATCTTGATCCGATCATGTGAGCTGATCGGATAAAGGCGAGAAGAAATCGACATCGAAAACCGTAAATCTGCATAATGATCGGAAAAGAAGTCATCGAAGAGAAGTCATCTGAAGTCATGTTCCTTTGAATCGAAATCTCATGGATGATGATCGGTTAACTCGAAAAGCTAGTGACTGAGGGTCGATTGTCTTGAAGTTTAACCGAGTGTCAAGACACCCGATCGGACAAGGTCCGCTGAAGAGAAGTCTGCTGAATCAAGAACCTGAAGACTCAGAAAGTCCTGAATGATTCCAAGGCGAAGAATCTGAAGAATATAGCCGTTAGAATCAGCTGACGTGGACCAATGAGAGGAAGACAACCAGCCTGGAAAAGCTGCAAGAAGCTACAGAATAGTATGGATTTGAATGTGACTCCATCCAACGGTAACATTCAAATCCACACTATAAATACAAGTTCCTCCCTCATTATTTGTGTGGAAGTGTGGAGAATATGCACAAGATGCTACAGAGCCAAGAGCCTTATATTCAAGCATTCCCACCATAGAACACAAGTCTATAGATATACAAATATATTCAAAGAGTGTTCTAGAACCCAATCTAAGCAACCCACGATGTATCCTAAGCTTAGAGAGATTTTCCCAACCTTAGCATTGAGGCGAAACAAATGTAAGGGAAAATCTCAACCTAGTTGGAAACTAAACAAACCTTACCCAAATCAGTCGGTTAAGTTTGTAGGTTGAGTGAGAACTCGATAAACATCTAGCAATCCCGAAAGGGAGGGTAGGCAATCCCGTGAGGGTGATAAGTCCCGTTTGAGTGTGAACTCGGTAAACATTTGTTGGGTGTTGGACTAACACGTTAAACTAAGTCCAATTGGTTAAGTTGGTGCCCCTGATGATAGGGAAGAGTGGATGTAGGAGTTGGACTCCGAACCACTATAAAATCGTGTGTTCTTTACTGCTTTATGTTCTTACTTGTCATACGCATTCGATTATAAGCAACACAACACACATGAGCTTAAAATGTAAAAAAAAAAAATTGAATCACTCTGCCCTCACCCCTGTTTTATATGCATAGCTTTTAAAATGTTTGCTTCCACACGCGCAAAATGGGTTTTTCGACATTTTAATCGGGACCATCAACGTCCACGAACGTAATCCGGTGGGAGGATTCACACGAACGATTTTAATAAAAGAGAGAAAAATAAAAATATTTTTTCGCCACCTTTGTGGACTTGTAATATTTCCAACACTTGGAATTGCATTGGGGATGAAAAATTCATCCCCTATTTATAGGACTAAGGGGGGCGATTTTTTCAATCGAAAAATAAGGAAGAAAAACTTTTCTTGATCTCCAAGAAATCTTGAATATATCTCATATATTCTTTTCTCCATAATTAAATTTTTCCATAAAAATCTTATTCCCCTTTATCCTATTTTTTTTTCGAAAATTTACAAGGAAAAAGAAACGAGATTTTGTTTCTTGAATTTATGGGATAATTATGTATTACAAGAATACTTATCTCTTTCCATAAAAATCTCATCAAGAAAATTAAGAAAAACTTTCTTCTTCTTTCCTACAATATTTTCTAAAATATTAGAAAATATTAGGCAAGAATATTTTCTTCTCATTTTCATTAATTGGACTTAAATTTGGGCTATTTGAGGGGCCTTTAGGAGAATTAAGATTGGACCACCAAGGGGCTATGAAACTTTAATATTTAGCCAAAATATTATTCAAGCCCATTAATATTAATTTATTCCACTATAAAATTAATATTGAACTATCCATCTTAACCCATATTACGACTTCACAATAATATGGCTCCCGGTCATTATTTTCCCGTGTTTAAGATTATCTTAGTCCACTAATTAATTAAGCCACTGAACAGGCTTTATATTAATTAATATATTTGTCCTTGGAGTAAAGACATCTCAACATTATTATCCATACCGGAAAAAAATTTCCACTTGCAAGATTTGGTATGATAAAGATTCTGAGTCCACCAAGGGTACAAATCAAGCAAGTCGTACTTGCACACGATTCTCCTTATTAAATCTTAGCAATCGTCGTGTAATCAATAATATTGCCCAAGATATAAGGTATCGAATCGCATTGATTCTCTTCCCAGCATAAGTCAAAGCAATAGTTATTAATTTCGCACGATCCTGTTTAAGGAATGGAGATTAAGAAACAACGAACCACTGAGGTCTAATTCTTGTATATTCAGTACCAAAGAATTTATCCTCCTGTAGGTCCTATTCAGCGCATCATAATGCACTAGTGTAATCTCTTGGTCAAGACAGGTCAATCTGAGTCTTACACTTCAACCTTTCACGATGGTTTATTCATTTTCATCTAGGTTGTGAATTTGTACTTAGTTACGAGGAACTGTTAATTTGATCTTTACGTGATCTGGTATCACCAAATTAACTACAATGTAACACGTACTATTTATTGAACAGGTATGCAGTAAATATATATAACATTCATTCATATTTAATGCAATAGTGATAAATAATTTATTTCAGTATATAAATAAGAAATTCAGTTTGGTCATACAAAGTAAAAATGCATACTTTTCAGTATAACCCCAACAATATCCCACTTATACTCAAAGTCTGCTTTTAAGTATACTACAACATGTCTCGTGTTCTATGTGACATCTAATGTCACCTACACGAACCTAATAATATTTCTCACACTTATACTCAAAGCAGATTGGCAACGCTCTTGACACCCATTCGTTCCATATGTCTCTCGACTGTACTCTAAGGCAGACCCTTTGTGAATGGATCTGCTAGGTTGTCTTCCGACGCAATCTTTGCCACCTCTATGTCTCCTCTCTTAACAATTTCTCGTATAAGATGGTATTTTCTTTCTATATGTTTGTTGGCCTTGTGGGCTCTCGGTTCCCTAGAATTTGCAACTGCTCTGGCGTTATCACAGTAAACCGTGATCGTGCTGGGCAAATCCGGAACAACATCCAAGTCCACTAGGAAGTTCTTGAGCCAAACCGCTTCTTTCGCTGCTTCGCAAGCGGCTACGTATTCGGCTTCCATGGTAGAATCTGTGATGCATTTCTGCTTAACGCTTCTCCATGTCATGGCTCCTCCCCCCATGCAAAACACACTACCCGAGGTTGACTTTCTGGAATCCACATCTGATTGGAAATCTGAGTCCGTGTAACCGATGGGGATTAGACTGTCTGATTGATAGACTAACATTATGTCATGTGTCCTCTTCAGATACTTTAGAATGTTCTTGACTGCAGTCCAATGCTCTTTCCTAGGGTTGCTTTGATATCTTGCCACCATGCCTACGGCAAAGCATATATCTGGTCTCGTGCACAGCATTGCATACATGAGGCTTCCTACAGCCGAAGCATAAGGAATGCCCTTCATGTCATCTATTTCCTTTTGTGTCTTGGGACACATCTCCAGGGATATACAGATTCCGTGTCTGAAAGGCACAAAGCCTTTCTTGGAATCTTGTATGCTGAATCACTTCAAAACACTGTCTATATATGAGGCTTGCAAGAGTCCGATCATTCTTTTCCTGCGATCTCGAGTGATCTTGATCCCTAGGACGTGACCGGCTTCACCTAAGTCCTTCATATCAAACTATTTTGACAGCAATGCCCTTACGTCTGACAAAATCTTTACATCGTTCCCGATGAGCAGAATGTCGTCTACGTATAGTACCAAGAATACCAAGGCAGTTCCGTCACGCTTCTTATAAACACAACTTTCGAAATTATTTTGATCAAAACCGTAGGATTTTATAACTTGGTCAATATGCTTGCTTTAGCCAATAAATGGACTTCTTCAACTTGCAAACCAGATGCTCTTGGTCTTTTTCAATGAAGCCTTCGGGTTGTTGCATATAGATTTCTTCGTCAAGACTTCCATTGAGGAAAGCAGTCTTGACATCCATTTGTAAGATCTCAAAGTCTAGGTGTGCAGCAATCGACAAGAGAATGCGGATGGACTTGAGCATGGCTACAGGCGAAAAAGTTTCCTCATAGTCGATCCCTTCTTTCTGAGTGTACCCTTTCGCCATGAGTCTCGCTTTAAAGGTTTTAACCTTTCCGTCTGATCCCCTTTTTCTCTTGTATACCCACTTGCATCCAATGGGTTTTACCCCATTAAGTGGTTCGACTAGCTCCCACACTTTATTGTGATCCATTGAACCCATCTCGGCTTCCATTGCGGTTTGCCAAGATTTTGCATCATTGTCTTGGATCGCCTCGTTGTAGGACCATAGATCCGATTCTTCTCCTGAGATCAAGTCCGAGGACTCTCCTATCCCCAAGAATCGCTCGGGTTGCTTAACAACCCTCCCACTATGATGAGGTTCTGGTTGTGTAGGTGTGACGCTTGGTATGTCATCTTGTACAGTTAGCAACGGAGTCGGTCCCCCTAAGTTCTTTTAAGGTAATCTCGCTTCTAGGCTTTTTATCGTTCATATAGTCTTCTTCCAAAAATATAAAGTGCGTACTGATTACGACCTTTTGATCTTCGGGACCATAGAACATGCATCCCTTTGTTCCTTCGGGGTACCCTATAAACAACCTTAATTCCAAACGTGCATCCAATTTACCAGCTTCCTTATCCAACACGTATGTCCGACACCCCCAGATCCTCACATGTCCTAAGCTGGGCTTGCGCCCCGTCCACAATTCTCTAGGGGTTTTGGGAACCGATTTGAATGGCACTAAGTTTAGAATGTAAGCTGTTGTTTGCAAGGCATAACCCCAGAATGATTTTGGTAAATCCGCATAACTCATCATTGACCTTACCATTTCTAGAAGCGTTCTGTTTCTTCATTCTGCAACCCCGTTTTATTGAGGGGTACCGGGTGCAGTCAATTGGGATGCAATCCCTTCATCCGACAGGTAGTTCAAAAATTCATCGTTGAGGTATTCGCCTCCACGATCAGATCGTAGAAACTTGATACTCTTTTCCTTATGATTCTCTGCTTGAGCTTTAAATTCTTTGAATTTATCAAAGGTCTCAAATTTATGCTTCATTAGGAAAATGTACCCATAGCATGAGTAATCATCGATAAATGTAACGAAATACTCGTAGCCACCTCTAGCTTTGATTTGCATTATATCACACACATCGGTGTGAACGATCTCCAACACTTCTTTAGCTCTAATCTTAGGTGCTTGGCTCCAAATGCCCTCTTGGTCATCTTACACTCCAAGCATGATTAACCAAACTTGGAAATGGTTCAATCCATCGAGGGACTCCAATGAACCATCTTGGACCAACCTTTGGATCCTCTTGGGTTAATATGACCTAATCTTAGGTGCCAAAGAAGTGTCTCGTTCCACGTTGGTGGGTAAAGATAACATTTTCTTTTTTCCATTACTTGAAAAGCCCACCTCCAATGTCCTCTCTGCCATTCCAAGCAGATCCTTGTACTTAAACTTTCATGTGTTATAGGATGCATTTTGTGAGTGATGTGCCCTTTTGTAACCATGTTCATTCCTTCCTTCCATTTTCAAATATTTTTCTTGACCACGTAATGCTTAATGCTTTGGATTGCCATATGGGCCATAACCATAAGATGTGCAAACATTCCTTCTTCCAGGTTTCCATAATGTCTTTGCGGTGATGCAAATCCTTGATGAAATCCTTGATGAACTTTTAACAAATCCTACATTTGTGTTAAGATTATGACCTTTATCAATTCATTTGCCAGCTCTCATTCATTATATTCTACCTCTTCCCATATACTAGCACCCTTAGCTGGTTTTTTTAGTTTTGGTGCATTAAGTACCCATTTGTACTCATGCGAAGCAAGAGCATTCATAAGGTTTAGTTTCCAAATAAAATAGTTATCTCCAGTAAGTAAATTGTCTTTCAGTATATTGAACAGTGGATTAAAAGGTTGCGACATGATGATACTGAAAATAAACATGTATTTGTGTCAATGTCCGGATCAACACAAAAATATCACTTAATTCGATCACATGGTTCATATTGAAATCTCAAAAAAATATGAACATGTATCAGCCAACATCTCAAAATAGTTTTAAATGAGCCCCTTGGGAGGGTCATCATTTAAATCACATTCAAGCAGGTTACAAACAAGAACAGTTACAAACCTTTAATTAAAAGACAATTAATTAATAGTTGGCTCCCCTTGACCAATACAAAATTGACAGGGACTTCGGCGAAGTATATGCATATCAATTTTATACCTAAGTAATAACCATGATTAAATACAGAATTATTACTTCGCTTTGATCGAGCCTCTTGGGAGGGTCATCATCGCCACTAATAATAATTCACAATCATCCTTTTGAGAATTTATTCATGTGAAAGTTTCTTTTGGCCGTCCCTTAGGGGAATTTCTCCAAAAGATTTCACAAATAAATAAATCATGGAGGTCAAAATTAATTCGATTAAAAAAAACCAAATTAATTATTTAAAACATACTTAGTAATTTTTGAATTTGAGATTTTTCATTGTGCAATTCTCATGCAAACACATTTAAAGAAATTAAATAAAGCATAAGAAAATACAACAATAAATCAAGCAAAGCAGAAAATAAACATATTGGGCACATATTATCCAACTGTCATGGTTTGATTTTCCTTGGCTTGATTTTTGAAGAAACGTCGTCTTGAATTTCTCCCACTCGTTTGTCTCGAAAAAAATACCATCTCGAATCGCCACGCCAAGTAGCTTCATGGCCGGGATGCCGCGTCCGCATCCGGCTTACCCCCTTAATGGCGTCCGCGCCCGTCTTTAAACGCAACCTGCGCGTCGCTGGCGATCTCGGCGACCTCGGCGAAACGTCGGCAAATGCACTCCCCCCCTCGATGCGCCCTCGCTCCCCTGTCTGCGCCGGTGCAGCCTGTCTTTTACTAATCAGCGCCCCATGGCGTCTGGCCGACCCCCACAGCGCCGTTCACCATGCCAACAGCTCTGGCGGCGTCCTTAAGCAGCGTGCCTCCCTTAACACGTTTAAGCTCGTGCACGCCATCCGGTGTCTGATTACGAGTCGTTTAACTCCTCGTCTCCGTCTTCATCTTTGATCAGGTTACAATTTATTTTACAAAAATAAATAAACCTATATCTAGACTTGTCTATTACATTGAACAAATCAAATAGCCTAATCTACTCGTGGATTTTCTCACAAGAAAAACAAATTCGAACGAGTCGAATTAAAACCAAAATATACGCATGAATAATTAAACACATTAAATACCATAACAATTGGATACCTGCAAAATAGATCTAACAATTCTACTATCCAATTCTCAATCAAATTTAATGGCCAACATAATTTAAATAACAATTTAAATGCAGAGCTCGAAATCGAGGCTCTGATACTAGTTGTTGGGAAATAAGGGATGCACGGATCTATTCGAGGTGAATTTAAATACATATTTAAATTAATCAATTAATTACTAACATGAATTAATCTTAAATCAATTCAACATAATAATTAAACAAATAAATAAGCAACATGCGTACACATAATCCACGTAAATCCTAAGCATGCGGAATCTACGAGTTACGAGATTACTTACCACTTGTAGAGACAACCGTTGAGACGATGGATCAACCCAAAGAACCTTCCTAAATATGTCTCACGTCCACGAACGTAATCCGGTGGAAGGATTCTCAACGAACGATTTTAATTTAAAGGAGAAAAATAAAAATATTTGTCACCACCTTTGTGGATTTCTAATTTTTCCAACACATGGAATTGCATTGGGGATGAAAAAATCATCCACTATTTACATACAAGGGGGGGACGAAAATTTAGGGTCATTGGGTCATTGGGAAATTTTCTTGCTTCTTCCTCAAGATACAATCTAGAATATATCCAATATATTCTATTTCCCAAAATATCTCCCAACAAAATCTTCTCCTCCTTTCTTGCTCATGATTTTTGAAAATTATAGATAAATAGGGAAGAAAGGAATAAGATCTTTTTCCTTTTCCTTAATTTAAGGGATAAACTTGTATCTCAAGAATACTTATTCCATAAAATCTTTCCAAGAAAATCAAGAAAAAATTCTCTCTCTTTCCTACTCATATTTTTCGAAAATTTCAAGAAAAATTAGGCAAAATATTTTCTTCTCCTTTTCATTAATTGGACTTTAATTTGGGATATTTGAGGGGCCTTTAGGAGAATTAAGATTGGACCTCCAATGGGCTATGAAACTTTAATATTTAGCCATAATATTATTCAAGCCCATTAATATTAATTTATTCCACTATAAAATTAATATTGAACTATCCATCTTAACCCATATTACGACTTCACAATAATATGGCTCCCGGTCATTATTTCCCGTGTTTAAGATTATCTTAGTCCATTAATTAATTAAGCCACTTAACAGACTTTATATTAATTAATATCTTTGTCCTTGGAGTAAAGACAGCTCAACATTATTATCCATACCGGAAATAAATTTTCACTTGCAAGATTTGGTATGATAAATATTTTGAGCCCACCAAGGGGACAAATCAAGCAAGACGTGCTTGCACACGATTCTCCTTATTAAATCTTAGCAATCGTCGTGTAATCAATAATATTGCCCAAGATATAAGGTATCGAATCGCATTGATTCTCTTCCCATCATAAGTCAAAGCAATAGTTATTAATTTCACACGATCCTATTTAAGGAACAGAGATTAAGAAATAACGAATCACTGAGGTCTAATTCTTGTATATTTAGTACCAAGAAATTTATCCTCATGTAGGTCCTATTCAGCACATCATAATGCACTAGTGTAATCTCTTGGTCAAGACAAGCTAATCTGAGACTTATACTTCAACCTTTCATGATGGATTGTTCATTTCCATCTGGGTTGTGAATTTGTACTTAATCACGAGGGACTGTTTATTTGATCTTCTGTGATCTGGTATCACCAAATTAACTTCAATGTGATACGTACTTACTTATCGAACAAGTTTGCAATAAATATATATAACATTCATTCATATTTAGTGCAACAGTGATAAATAATTTATTTCAGTAAATAAATAAGAAATTCAGTTTGATTATACAAAGTAAAAAACATATTTTTCAGTATAACCCCAACATTTGGGAACCGATTTAGATAGCACTAAGTTTAGAATATAAGTTGTTGTTTGCAAGGCATAACCCCAGAACGATTTTGGTAAATCTGCATAACTCATCATTGACCTTACCATTTCTAAAAGTGTTCTATTTCTTCATTCTGCAACCCCGTTTTTTTAGGGGTATCGGGTGCAGTCAACTGGGATGCAATCCCTTCATCCGACAGGTAGTTCAAAAATTCATCGCTGAGGTATTCGCCTCCGCGATCAAATCGTAGAAACTTGATACTCTTTTCCTTATGATTCTCTGCTTGAGCCTTAAATTCTTTGAATTTATCAAAGGTCTCAGATTTATGCTTCATTAGAAAAATATATCCATAGCGTGAGTAATCATCGATAAACGTAACGAAATACTCGTAGCCACCTCTAGCTTTGATTTACATTAAACCACACACATCGGTGTGAACGATCTCCAACACTTCTTTAGCTCTAAGCCCCTTGGCTCCAAATGCCCTCTTGGTCATTTTACCCTCCAAGCATGATTAACAAGTTGAAATTGATTCAATCCGGAGGGACTCCAATGAACCATCTTGGACCAACCTTTGGATCCATTTCGGGTTAATATGACCTAATCTTAGGTGTCAAAGTAGTGTGTCGTTCACGTCAGTCGAATGTTTTCTTTTATTACTAGAAATAGTAGATGTGTTATAGGATGCATTCTGTGAGTGATGTGCACAGTTAATAATATAGAGATTGTTCCGTAAAGTTCCATGACAGATAACCACATCATTACGAAAAATAATAATGTGTTTATTAAAACGAACTGAATATCCATCAGCAAATAGTTTTGAAACAGAAATAAGGTTTTTGCGAAAAACAGGAACATAAAGAACATCTCTTAAAATTAAACTCTTGTCTTCAAAAGACAGGTGCACATCTCCCACTGCTTCAGCTGCCACTCTCGTAGCATCGCCTAACGTGATGAGGATCTCTCTTCCACTAAGTTGTCGGGTCTGCTTGAACCCCTGTAATGTGAAACAAACATGATCAGTGGACCCTGTATCCATTACCCACGAATGGGTAGCATACGCCGCTAAAAAAGTTTCAACAACTAGATGCGTGAGAATTACCTTTCTTTCCATTCCTTTTGGATTTGGAACAGGCTGACCTCCAATGTCCCTTTTCACTGCAGTTAAAACACTTCCCCTTAGTCGGATTCTTCACTCCACCCTCCCTCTTCACCTTTCCTTTGCCCTTGGCAACACTTAAGTTAGTTTGGCTTTGCTTTTTGGTCTTCTTCTTCTTCTTGCCTCCTTTTGGCCTAGAAGAAGAAGGAGGACCAACTGCCGCTAAGGTTTAGCTGCTCTCTCCCAATATTCCTTTAGCCGAGACTAGATCTTGCAGCAGATCAGGCAAGGAGAAGTTCTTATTGTTCATTTGGTAGTTGAGCCTGAACTGCTCGAAGCTTTTAGGTAAGGAATGGAGTATGAAATCAATCTGGGTCTCGATATCATATTCAGCACCAAGTACCTCAAGCTTGTTAAGGTCAGCCATCATCTGGAGAACGTGTTCCCTTATGGGCGTTCCCTCCACCATTTTCATTGAGAGCATGTCTCTCATGGTGATCTGGCGAGCCACACGGTTCTGATGTTGGAACATCGCTTTAAGATTGACCATGATGTCCACAGCAGTTTCAACGTTTTGGTGTTGGTGTTGCAACACATCTGACATAGAAGCCAAGATGGTACACTTGGCCATTTCGTTGGAATGCTCCCAGTCAGCATACTCTTTCTTTTCCGTTTTGCTAGACTCAACAGTTGGCTTTCTGGTTTGGGTGTAGTAAGGACCTAGTTTTGATGTTGTGCGGTGAGGACAATAGTAAGTTTTCGATACCAATCAACAAAGTTTTCTCCAGTAAGCAAATTGTCTTTCAGTATATTGAACAGTGGATTAAAAGGTTGCGACAAGATGATACTGAAAATAAACATGCATCTTGTGTCAATGTCTGGATCAACACAAAGAAAATCACATAATTCGATCACATGATTCATATTGAAATCTCAAAAAAATATGAACATGCATCAACCAACATCTCAAAACTGTTTTAAATGAGCCTTTTGGGAGGGTCATCATTTTAAACACATTCAAGCATATTACAATCAAGAACAGTTACAAGCCTTTAATTTTTTTTTAAAAATTAATAGTTGGCTCCCACTTGACCAATACAAAATTGACAGGGACTTCGGCGAAGTATATGCATATCAATTTTATACCTAAGTAATAACCATGATTAAATACAGAATTACTACTTCATTTTGATCGAGCCTCTTGGGAGGGTCATCGTCGCCACTAATAACAATTCACAATCATCCTTTTGAGAATGTATTCATGTGAAAGCTTTCTTTTGGCCGTCCCTTAGGGGAATTTCTCCAAAAGATTTCACAAATAAATAAATCATGGAGGACAAAATTAATTCGATTCAAAACCGAATTAATTGTTTAAAACATACTTAGTAATTTTTTAATTTGAGATTTTTGGTTGGGCAATTCTCATGCAAACACATTTAAACAAATTAAATAAGGCATAAGAAAATACAACAATAAATCAAGCAAAGCAGAAAATAAATATATTGGGCACAAATTATCCAACTGTCATGGTTTGATTTTTCTTGGCTTGATTCTGGAGAAACGTCGTCTTGAATTTCTCCCACTCGTTCTTCTAAAAAAAATTCCGTCTCGAATCACCATGCCAAGTAGCTCGCAGTCGGGATGCACGTCCGCATCCGGCCGGCCCTTAGCTGGCGACCCCTTACCCGTCTTGGCGTCCCCCTCGGATCTCGGCGGCCTCGGCAGGTGATGGGTGGAGTCGCGGCATGAGCCTTCGCCCCCCCGTCGCTTCGACCTCGCCCTCGTTGCTTCGGCCCGCGCCTCGGTATCAGTTTGCTCGATGCCAGACGACCCTCTTGGCTGATCCCCGCCCATGGGCCGCCAAAGCCGTCTGGCGTCTAGCGATGAATACGATTCGGGTTCATTTCAACTCATCGTCATGTCTTGTCTTCGATCAGGTTACAATTTATTTAACGAGAAAATAAATAAACCTAAATTTAGACTAGTCTGTTACATTGAATAAATTAAATAGCCTAATCTACTCGTGGATTTTCTCACGAGAAAAATAAAATTGAACGAGTCGAATTAAAACCAAAACATACTCATGAAAAATTAAACACATTAAATAGCATGACAATTGGATACCTGCAAAACAGATCTAGCAATTCTACTATCCAATTTTCAATTTAATGTCCAACAAATTTAAATAACAACTTAAATACAAAGCTCGAAACCGAGGCTTTGATACCAGTTGTTGGGAAATTAGGGGTGCCCGGATCTATTCGAGATGAATTTAAATACATATTTAAATTAATCAATTAATTACTAACATGAATTAATCCTAAATCAATTCAACATAATAATTAAACAAGCAAATAAGTAACATGCGTACACGTAATCCACGTAAATCCTAAGCATGTGGAATCTAGGAGTTACGAGATTACATACCTCTTGTAGAGATAACCGTTGGGATGATGGATCAACCCAAAGAGCCTTCCCAAATATGTCCCACGTCCACGAACGTAATCCGGTGGGAGGATTCACACGAACGATTTTAATAAAGTAGAAAAATAAAAATATTTTGTCACCACCTTTGTGGATTTGTAATATTTCCAACACATGGAATTGCATTGGGGATGAAAAATTCATCCCCTATTTATAGGACTAAGGGGGCCGACTTTTTCAATAGAAAAATAAGGAAGAAAATCTTTTCTTGATCTCAAAGAAATCTTGAATATATCTCATATATTATTTTCTCCATAATTAAATTTTTCCATAAAAATCTCATTCCCCTTTATCCTATTTTTTTTTCGAAAATTTACAAGGAAAAAGAAACAAGATTTTGTTTCTTGAATTTATGGGATAATTATGTATTACAAGAATACTTATCTCTTTCCATAAAAATCTCTTCAAAAAAATCTTTCTTCTTCTTTCCTACAATATTTTCGAAAATATTATGAAATATTAGGCAAGAATATTTTCTTCTCCTTTTCATTAATTGGACTTAAATTTGGGCTATTTGAGGGGTCTTTAGGAGAATTAAGATTGGACCTCCAATGGGCTATGAAACTTTAATATTTAGCCAAAATATTATTCAAGCCCATTAATATTAATTTATTCCACTATAAAATTAATATTGAACTATCCATCTTAACCCATATTACGACTTCACAATAATATGTCTCCCGGTCATTATTTTTCGTATTTAAGATTATTTTAGTCCACTAATTAATTAAGCCACTGAACAGGCTTTATATTAATTAATATATTTGTCCTTTGAGTAAAGACAGCTCAACATTATTATCCATACCGGAAATAAATTTCCACTTGTAAGATTTGGTATGATAAAGATTCTGAGCCCACCAAGGGGACAAACAAAGCAAGTCGTACTTGCACACGATTCTCCGTATTAAATCTTAGCAATCGTCGTGTAATCAATAATATTGCCCAAGATATAAGGTATCGAATCGCATTGATTCTCTTCCCAGCATAAGTCAAAAAAATAGTTATTAATTTCGCACGATCCTATTTAAGGAACGGAGATTAAGAAACAACGAACCACTGAGGTCTAATTCTTGTATATTTAGTACCAAAGAATTTATCCTCCTTTAGGTCCTATTCAGCGCATCATAATGCACTAGTATAATCTCTTGGTCAAGACAGGTCAATCTGAGTCTTACACTTCGACCTTTCACGATGGTTTGTTCATTTTCATCTAGGTTGTGAATTTGTACTTAGTTACGAGGAACTATTAATTTGATCTTTCGTGATCTGGTATCACCAAATTAAGTACAATGTAACACGTACTATTTATTGAACAGGTATGCAGTAAATATATATAACATTCATTCATATTTAATGCAACAATGATAAATAATTTATTTTAGTAAATAAATAAGAAATTCAGGTTGGTTATACAAAATAAAAATCATATTTTTCAGTATAACCCCAACAAAATTGATATGCATATACTTCGCCGAAGTCCCTGTCAATTTTGTATTGGTCAAATGGGAGCCAACTATTAATTTTTTAAAATTAAATGTTTGTAATTGTTCTTGTTTGTAACCTACTTGAATGTGATTTAATGATGACCCTCCCAAGAGGCTCATTTAAAATTGTTTTGAGATGTTGGCTAATCGAATTTTTTTTTGAGATTTCAATATGAATCATGTGATCGAATTATATGATTTTTTGTGTGTTGATCCGGACATTGGCACAAGATACATGTTTATTTTCAGTATCATCATGTCCCAACCTTTTAATCCATTGAAATATATGCTCAAAGAACACCAACTTACTGGAGAAAACTATTTTGTTTGGAAACAAAACCTTATGAATGGCCTTACTTCGCATGAATCCAAATGGGTACTTAATGCACCAAAACCCAAAAAACCAGCTAAGGGTGCTAGTATATGGGAAGAGATTGAATATAATGAATGGGAGCTGGCAAATGAATTGATAAAGGACATAATCTTGACACACATGTCGGATTTGTTAAAGTGCCTTCATCAAGGATTCGCAACAGCTGCAGACATTATGGAAAATCTCAAAGCGATGTTTGCACATCAAGCCTATATGGCAATCCAAAGCATTAAGCATGACATGGTCAAGCTAAAAATGGAAGAAGGAATGACTGCAAAGGAGCACGTTCTTAGGGTTATGGTTCTCTTTGAAAACTTGCATATCTTGGCAAAAAATGTGACTTCAAAAGTAAGATTGACTTCATACTCAGTTCTCTGCCAAAGAGCTATGATCATCCTTATGTAGAGTATCTAATGGAAAATATGTACTTTACTGTGGATGATCTTGTAAAAGCTCTTGAAATGGTCGAAGAGGACATTGAGCGCAAAAAAGTGAACATGGTTACAAAAGGGTCTTCTTCTCGTTCTAGGCCAATTGGTGGTAAGAATAATGAAGAGACAAAGAGGATAAATCAGTTCTATTAAAACTTCAAAGATGAAAGTCTAAGTACAAGGATCTGTTTGGAATGTGGCAAGAAAGGACATTGGAGGTGGGCCTGTTCCAATCCCAAGCGGAATGGAAAGAAAGATAATTCTCACGCACTAGTTGTTGAAACTTGTTTAGCGGCGTATGTTACCCATTTGTGGGTAATGGATATGGGGTCCACTGATCATGTTTGTTTTACATTACAGGGGTTCAAGCGGACCCAACAACTTAGTGGAAGTGAGATCATCATCACTCTAGGTGATGCTAAGAGAGTGGCAGCTGAAGCAGTGGGAGATGTGCACCTGTCTTTTGAAGACAAAAGTTTAATTTTAAGAGATGTTCTTTATGTTCCTGTTTTTTGGAAAAACCTTATTTCTGTTTCCAAACTATTTGTTGATGCATATTTTGTTCATTTTAATAAACATGTTACTGTTTTTCATAACGATGTGGTTATTTGTCATGGAACTTTACGAAACAATCTCTATATTATTAACTGTGCACATCACTCACAGAATGCATCCTATAACACATCTACTATTTCACGAAATAAAAGAAAATGTTCGACTAACGTGAACGAGACACTTCTTTGGCACCTAAGATTAGGTCATATTAACCCAAAAAGGATCCAAAGGTTGGTCCAAGATGGTTCATTGGAGTCCCTCCGGATTGAACCATTTCCAACTTGTGAATCATGCTTGGAGTGTAAAATGACCAAGAGGGCATTTGGAGCCAAGGGGCTTAGAGCTAAAGAATTGTTGGAGATCGTTCACACCGATGTGTGTGGTCCAATGCAAATCAAAGCTAGAGGTGGCTACGAGTATTTCATTACGTTTATCGATGATTACTCACGCTATGGGTACATTTTTCTAATGAAGCATAAATCTGAGACCTTTGATAAATTCAAAGAATTTAAGGCTCAAGCAGAGAATCATAAGGAAAAGAGTATCAAGTTTCTACGATCTGATCGCGGAGGCGAATACCTCAGTGATGAATTTTTGAACTACCTGTCGGATGAAGGGATTGCATCCCAGTTGACTGCACCCGGTACCCCTCAACAAAATGGGGTTGCAGAACGAAGAAATAGAACGCTTTTAGAAATGGTAAGGTCAATGATGAGTTATGTGGATTTACCAAAATCGTTCTGGGGTTATGCCTTGCAAACAACAACTTATATTCTAAACTTAGTGCCATCCAAATCGGTTCCCAAAATCCCTAGAGAATTGTGGACGGGGCGCAAGCCCAGCTTAGGACACATGAGGATCTGGGGGTGTCCAGCATACGTGTTGGATAAGGAAGCTGGTAAACTGGACGCACGTTCGGAATTAAGGTTGTTTATAGGGTATCCCGAGGGAACAAAGGGATGCATGTTTTATGGTTCCGAAGATCAATAGGTCGTAATTAGTACGTAATTTAGATTTTTGGAAGAAGACTATATGAACGATAAAAAGCCTAGAAGCGAGATTACCTTAGAAGAACTTAGGGGACCGACTATGTTGCCAACTTTACAAGACGACATACCAAGCGTCACACCTACACAACCAGAACTTCGTCGTAGTGGGAGGGTTGTCAGACAACTTTAGCAATTCTTGGGGATAGGAGAGTCCTCAGACTTGATCTCAGGAGAAGAATCAGATCCATGGTCCTACAACGAGGCGATCCAAGACAAGAATGTAAATTCTTGGCAAACCGCAATGGAAGCCGAGATAGGTTCAATGGATCACAATAAAGTGTGGGAGATAGTCGAACCACTTAATGGGGTAAAACCCATTGGATGCAAGTGGGTATACAAGAGAAAAAGGGGACCGGACGGAAAGGTTGAAACCTTTAAGGCAAGACTCGTGGAAAAAGGGTACACTCAGAAAGAAGGGATCGATTATGAAGAAACCATTTTACCCGTAGCCATGCTCAAGTCCATCCGCATTCTCTTGTCGATTGCTAAGCACCTAGACTTTGAGATCTCGCAAATGGATGTCAAGACCGCTTTCCTTAATGGAAGTCTTGACGAAGAAATCTATATGCAACAACCCGAAGGCTTCATTGAAAAAGGCCAAGAGCATCTGGTTTGCACGCTAAAGAAGTCCATTTATGGGCTAAAGAAAGCATCCCGTGCTTGGAATTAGTGTTTTGATCAAGTTATAAAATCCTACGGTTTTGATCAAAATAATTTCGAAAGTTGTGTTTATAATAAGCGTGACGGAACTGCCTTGGTATTCTTGGTACTATACGTAGATGACATTCTGTTCATCGGGAATGATGTAAAGGTGTTGTCAGACGTAAGGGCATGGCTATCAAAATAGTTTGATATGAAGGACTTAGGTGAAGCCGGTCACGTCCTAGGGATCCAGATCACTCGAGATCGCAGGAAAAGAATGATCGGGCTCTCGCAAGCCTCATATATAGACACTGTTTTGAAGCGATTCAGCATGCAAGATTCCAAGAAAGGCTTTGTGCCCCAAGACACAAAAGGAAATAGATGACATGAAGGGCATTCCTTATGCTTCGGCTGTAGGAAGCCTCATATATGCAATGTTGTGCACGAGAACAAATATCTGTTTTGACGTAGGCATGGTGGCAAGATATCAAAGCAACCCTGGGAAAGAGCATTGGACTGCAGTCAAGAACATTCTGAAGTATCTGAAGAGGACACGGGACAAAATGTTAGTTTATCAATCAGACAGTCTAATCCCCATCGGTTACACATACTCAGATTTCCAATCAGACATGGATTCCAGAAAGTCAACCTTGGGTAGTGTGTTTTGCATGGGGGGAGGAGCCATGACATGGAGAAGTGTTAAGCAAAAATGCATCGCAGATTCTACCATTGAAGCCGAATACGTAGCCGCTTGCGAAGCAGCGAAAGAAACGGTTTGGCTCAAGAACTTCCTAGTGGACTTAGACGTTGTTCCGAATTTTCCCAGCACGATCATGGTTTACTGTGATAACGTCGGAGCAGTTGCAAATTCTAGGGAACAGAGAGCCCACAAGGCCAGCAAACACATAGAAAAAAAAACCATCTTATATGAGAAATCGTTAAGAGATGAGACATAGAGGTGGCAAAGATTGCATCGGAAGATAACCTAGCAGATCCATTCACAAAGGGTCTGCCTCAGAGTACATTCGAGAGACATGTGGAAGGAATGGGTGTCAAGAGCGATGACAATCTGCTTTGAGTATAAGTGGGAGAAATATTATTAGGTTCTTTTAGGTGACATTAAATGTCACATAGAACACGAGACATGTTGTAGTATACTTAAAAGCAGACTTTGAGTATAAGTGGGAGATTGTTGGGGTTATACTGAAAAGTATGATTTTTACTTTGTATAATCAAACTGAATTTCTTATTTACTTACTGAAATAAATTATTAATCACTGTTGTATTAAATATGAATGAATGTTATATATATTTGTTGCAAACCTGTTCAATAAGTAAGTACGTATTACGTTGTAGTTAATTTGGTGATACCAGATCACAGAAGATCAAATTAACAGTTCCTCGTGACTAAGTACAAATTCACAACCCAGATGAAAATGAACAATCCATCATGAAAGGTTGAAGTGTAAGGCTTAGATTGACTTGTCTTGACCAAGAGATTATACTAGTGCATTATGATGCGCTGAATAGGACCTAAAGGAGGATAAATTCTTCGGTACTGAATATACAAGAATTAGACCTCAGTGGTTCGTTATTTCTTAATCTTCGTCTCTTAAATAGAATCGTGTGAAATTAATAACTATTGCTTTGACTTATGATGGGTAGAGAATCAATGAGATTCGATACCTTATATCTTGGGCAATATTATTGATTACATGACGATTGCTGAGATTTAATACAGAGAATCGTGTGCAAGTACGGCTTGCTTGATTTGTCCCCTTGGTGGGCTCAGAATCTTTATCATACCAAATCCTGCAAGTGGAAATTTATTTCCGGTATGGATAATAATGTTGAATTGTCTTTACTCCAAGGACAAAGATATTAATTAATATAAAGCCTGTTCAGTGGCCTAATTAATTAGTGGACTAAGATAATCTTAAACACGGGAAATAATGACCGGAAGCCATATTATTGTGAAGTCGTAATATGGGTTAAGATGGATAGTTCAATATTAATTTTATAGTGGAATAAATTAATATTAATGGGCTTGAATAATATTTTGGCTAAATATTAAAGTTGCATAGCCCATTGGAGGTCCAATCTTAATTCTCCTAAAGGCCCCTCAAATAGCCTAAATTAAAGTTCAATTAATGAAAATGAGAAGAAAATATTATTGCCTATATTTCCTAGTAATTTTCGAAAATTGTAGGAAAAGAAGAAGAAAGATTTTCTTGAAAAGATTTTTAGGGAAAGAGATGAGTATTCTTGGAATACATGATGATTATCCCATAAATTCAAGAAATCAAATCTTGATTCCTTTTTTCCTTGTATTTTTCGAAAAATATGGGATAAAGGGAAGTGGGATTTTTATAGAAATTTTTAATTATGGAGAAAAGAATATATGGGATATATTCAAGATTTCTTGGAGATCAAGAAAAAGATTTTCCTCCTTATTTTTCTAGTGGAAACACCCTTGTCCTATAAATAGGGGATGTATTTTTCATCCCCAATGCAATTCCATGTGTTGAAAATATTACAAATTCACAAAGGTGGTGGCAAAATATTTTATTTTTCTCCTTTATTAAAATCGTTCGTGTGAATCCTTCCACCGAATTACGTTCGTTGACGTGGGACATATTTGGGAAGACTCTTTGGGTTGATCCATCATCTCAACGGTTTCTACAAGAGGTATGTAATCTCGTAACTCCTAGATTCCGTATGCTTAGGAGTTACGTGGATTACGTGTACGCATGTTGTTTATTTGCTTGTTTAATTATTATGTTGAATTGATTTAGGATTAATTCATGTTAGTAATTAATTGATTAATTTAAATATGTATTTAAATTCATCTCGAATAGATCCGGGCACCCCTTATTTCCCAACACTATAGCCACTCCGGGTCGGGGCAATCTCATTCGGACACCCGAAGATGAAAAAGTCATCCTGGTTGTCCTCCGTAAGAGGTAGCTTACCTTCAACGGCCTAGAAGAATCACTTCCAAACAAGAGGATCACCTAGGGGACAGGTCCTTCTATAGTTAAGGGTCACCTAAACCCAAAAGGGCAGTCCGCAGACCAGCTGGCCTTCCCGGAGGTGAGAAACATCAATACCTGGGATTACCGACTCTCTTGCACTAAAAGACCAGCGGGTTCGAACAATGTGTTCGACCATCTCGGAAACCTTGGAGCACTGAAAGCTCCACACAACGCAGGGGATGAGGCCAATTCTCAGCCCAGAAATGACGAACAGCTTGATCGCGACCTCGCATTCGCACTGGCTGCATACCACCACGAAATGTCGATGGGTTCTGCCGCCTATCACGGCAACAGGCAAGGCGCCTTTCCGACCTCACATCTTTGTGACGCACAAGTCACCGCACTGTTCAGGCATTGCTTGAACAGATTGAAGATCAGAACGGAATGATGGGGACATACACCAACCTCGTCATCCCGAGATCACCATTTGGTACGCTAATCACTTTAGCACCTACTTAGAGGAAAGTCGACGCAGCGGTAATAGATTGCTACAATGGGAGCTCTGGCCCAAGGATTCATGTATCGAGGTATATCTCTTACATATCATCCATGGGTGCAACCGACGCGACCAGATATAGGCTCTTTCCTTTAACTTTGAGCGACCTTGCTCATATGTGGTTCACTTCACTGCCTCCATGCTCACTTCACAGCCCGACCAGCGACCAAGCAGCGCCTGATGAATGCTCAATAGGGCAACAATGAGTCTAATCAATCCTATATTAAAAAGATCGAGAAGTTCATCCTTGAAGGAGATCCCTTAGGGGATGAGGCGAAACTGCTCAGGCCGTTGGCGGCCTCAGAAAGGGAACCAAGATGTGGTGGCGCATGACTGCCGACTATCCAACCAGTTACACCGACTTCCAAAAGCGGGTTGGCGACCTGATTCTTACTACAGAGCTTTTGGAGTCCCGGCTCTCCGAGACAGAGGAAGTCGGGGCACCAAAGAGGAGTTCCAAGGGAGTTGGGAACCACCAAAAAACTCCCAACAACTACAAGTCGTTCAAAGAGTCAATTTCTATGAATTTGATGGATATCCTAAGCATGACGCCCATTCATGTCTACACGCAGATCAAGGGTCGGGAGTTACTTCTCCCACCTCGCCCAATGAAGAATAAGAACAAGAAAAACTCATACAAGTTCTGCCACTACCACGACCAAGCAGGCCACTACACAAGTGAATGCAAGGACCTACTGAAATAACTTTGGAGGTTGTATGAGGACGGTTTATTGAATGAGTTCGTCAAGCGGCCTCAAACGGACAACAAGCCAGATCCTTGAGATCGCTAATCACCCAACCGTCCCAAACGAGGAGATCTGGCCGAAAGGTCTCTCCACCATTGAAGACACCAAGATGTCTACCTATTAAAGCTTACGAGCTCGAAAATTCATATGGCACAAAGACCCAATACCCATGAAATGTGAATCACCCGAAGAACTATTTTTAGTAGATTGGAGGTCGCCTTTTTGTACTAGTTTAGCCAAGTCAAATGAAATGTCATCTTTCTTTTCAAAATTCCTATGTGTTTAAACTGAAGGAGGAAGCGTGAATAAACCACGCCTTCCTAAAGTACGACTTTTGACATACTGGCGGCGAGATCGCCACCCTGGCAGTGCGGTCCTCCCCCGACTTTGTAAGATGACTAAGCAAAGTTCATAAATAAGCTGCATCCAAATAAGACGGCAAGAACATATGCAATTCTAAAGTTGCATAAGGAAATCAAGTCGGCACAATAAAAGAAGGAAAAAGAAATGATTTACTTTAATCACAGAAGGCCCGATGGCTGATTACATCAATTCACGAACCACTCGGCCAGAAATGGTCATCGACAAGCGCAAACAAGTCTCGTATAAAGGGGTTTGCTACCTCGGGGTACAAGCACAGAAAAGACTTGTACAAAGAGGCTCACTACCTCAAAGTAAAAGCCACAGAAGACTCGCACAGAGAGATTCAACTCAAAGTGCGAGCACAGATAAGACTCGCACAGAGAGATTCAACTCAAAGTGCGAGCACAGATAAGACTCGCACAAAGAGTTTCAACTCAAAGTGTGAGCATCGACCAGGACTCTCGACGAGCTCGATCTCGGCAGGTGCAGAAAACATTCAAGTCATAATTCGTAGCAGAGATCAAGACCGGCCTCCGAACGAAGTCGAAGCCCACTCTTGGGGACAATTGTTATAACACGAATAATCATGCCCGTCGGTGACCAGATAAAGCGACTTGAGGGTGAGACTCTATGAACCAGAAGCTTGAAGATCAGATGCCCTAAAGGCCAGATGATCAAGAAGCCAGTCGAGACCAAAACAATCCTATCAGAAGTCGCAGGTCACAGGTCGCAGGGAGCTCACAGGCTGCCAGAAGTCGCAGGTCACAGGTCGCAGGTAGCTCACAGGCTGCCAGAAGCCGCAGGTCACAGGTCGTAGGTAGCTCACAGGCTGCCAGAGGTCGCAGATCATGTCAATACTTGGAAAATGCGCGACAAGCCGCAAGATCCACCCCCGAAGTCCGCCCCGCAATTGGCGCACACACTAAATGCAATGACGACCTCGACCCGGAGATGCAATTCTCTCGCCAAATGGATTGAAGCTACATTATTGCATATTCCTTATGTAAACTCCCGCCCGAGAGGCGAGAATCCTTGTATAAATAGGCCACCATGGCCATACCAGCAGGAGGTTGGAATTTTGCTAGTATTTTCAGTACTAAAACTAAGAGAGAAAAAATCACAAATGGTCCTGTAACTTTGCCCGATTCCAGAAATAGCCTTGTAAGTTTTTATTTTATCAATTGTGGTCCTTTTGGTTTCAATTGTAGTCCTTTTCGCCGGAAAATTGAAAATTTTAGCCGGAAAATGGCCGGAAATATGATGAAGCACACAAAATAATGCGAAAAAAATATTAAAATGACGGGTTCAATGAAAGGAAGAGAATAGTATAAGTTTCGACCCTCGCCTCAACGTAAATCACTCGAAATTAGCCACGATAATGAATGTAATTCGTGATTTTGAAGTTGTGATTCACGGGGGAGGTGTAATCAAAACATGAAATTGATTGAGGATTTTTCTTCCTTGATGAAATATAGTTCAAATGAGAGTGGTTGTGACCGTCAATGTGATCAGAATAAAAAGTTAGGTTAATTTTCCTATCAAATTTTAAATTATCCGGCGAAAAGGACTACAATTGAAACCAAAAGGACCACAATTGATAAAATAAAAACTTACATGACTATTTCTGGAATCAGACAAAGTTACAGGACCATTTGTGATATTTTCTCAAAACTAAGAAGATAGTAAAAATACTCCTGGCTTGGTTTGCCCCCAGACGTAGTCTTTTTAAAGACAAACTGTGTTAACAAATCTACTGAGTTCTTTATCGCTTTCTGTTCAATAATTCATCGTTTAAATAACTTGTTGGCCGGAATATTAAATCGGGCACAACACCAACAAGATATTATATTTATTAATTCATATATATAATTATATATATATTAATTAATTAATTAATTAATTAAAAATTGGGCCCTGCAGGGAACGGGGTGGGGAACACTATCCCCGTCCCCGCCTTCGGGGAGAAAATTTTCCCCATCCCCGCCCCGTTCGGGGCAGATCCCTGCGAGGAACGGGGATTCTCCGCCCACTGCCAAGCCTAGGTGTATATGAGATAATGAGGGGTGAAAATGTCAAAACGACATGTATTAAGTAAATAATATATAATACTGAAATGAGTATGATATTTAATTTTAATGGGAGTAAAGTAATTTAGAATAAAAAATAAATGAAAATATACAAAAACTATTAGAATATAAAAAGTATGCATGTAATTGAATTAATTAAATATTTAATTCAAAATTATATTAAATATATTATTTTGAATCTTGCGTAGTACGCGGGGGGTTACGTGCTAGTATCCCCATATTTTCAAAAAGATGAAAACTCATATGGACGATCTCATGTATGAGACGAGACATAACTTAACACAAATCACATTCACCGCTCTCAAAGTGTTAAAACGTCAATGCTCAACTTATGTTCCGTCTCACCGTGAAACCGTTTCATGCAAGTGCGTCTTTTTCAAAATATGCCATCATAAACCAATCCAACAAAGCAAAAAATGCATATGTGTGACAAAATGACCCCCATAGAACAATCAAATCAAACATAAAATGCATATATTTTGTGTGCACAACTTAACAAATCCAACCCTAAAGCCCATTTTATTCTTGGGGGTGTTTGGTTCATGGGACTGGATTGATTAGGTGTGATAGGATTTAGTGAGATTGGATTGATTTGGACTGGATTTGTTGAATCAAGATATACGTTTGGATTGTAGGATTAAATTGAGATATTAGATGATATACATATTGAAATGTCAACACTCTTAAATTGAATTGAAACAATCACACTTCATTCTTGTGAATCTATTCAAACAATAGAAGTACAATTTGTAATATTGCATTTGGGATATACTCTATCTCACCTTTCACGTGGGATTGACATATCCTCCATGGAGGAATTTGGTACATTTTCTACCCGGGTTTGAAGTATATCATGGGTCCTCATCCAGCAAACCAAACGGTAGATTAATTGGCATTAAAATCATAATCATGATCTATTCCGATCAATCCTGCAAACCAAACAGTCACTTCCCACCTCATATAAACGTTTCAACACCGCCGCTCTTCTTTCTTCGACCTCGCATCGCAGGCAAAAAAGGATCTAGGGTTTCTGCATCTTCTCAGCAATGGTAATTCCAATTTCTCTGTAAATGAAGATTTAGATTCGCGCTTCTTTCTTCGGCTCGATTAAATCCATGCTTATATGTTTAAGTAATTGATGTAAATGCGTAGTTTTCTATCTCGTTCATGGTTTCAGTCATTTTAGATTTTTTTATTTATTATTCATTGATTCGTTTGTCTTGGGTTTTGTTGTTAGATTTCGACTGTGTATGTAGATTATTTCAGTGTTAATGTTGGGAGATGAATTTAAATAAAAGATTATATGATTTTGATTAAGATCCCAAAACCCCTGAGTATGACATGTTCAGTAATGATCTTGATAGTTGAGTCAGGATTCAGTTTTAGAGTATTCAGGATGTTATCTGCAAAATGTATAAGTCAGCAGATATAGTTTCAGAATAGTCTCTGAAGACTCAGTATGAAACTGAGAGATCAAGACTCAAAGATGAAGACTCAAGAAAAGATGAACAAGATAAATCTAAAGACTCAAGACTCAAGACTCGTAAGACTCAAGATGCAAGATCAAGACCGAGTATCAAGATCAAGAAAACTAAGAGCACAAAGAATTATCAAGACTTCATTAATATATTTTGAATGCTCAGTATGAACCTGAATGTTCCAAGGCACTGAATATATCTATCTGAAGGATGCAATACTGAGAGAAACGCGATGCCTTAAAAAGTTAGATATTGCCAAGACATTCAAATGCAGACAAAAGGAACTAAGTCGAAGTATTGTTAAGGTTATATCAAACTCGAGTTTGTGATCAAAAGAGCCAAGTTAAAGGTGTCTACCCTTAATCAAGACAAAAGTCAAAAAGAGGAAGATGACACTTGCACCATACCGATAATGACAACAAGCCTCCTCTCAAAAAAGATGTCGGATGTCTGAAAGTTCCAGATCGCAAAAAAGTGAAGACCGGCTACATGAAAGGCTATTGCCTAAAACGTGTTAGGGAGTTTCAAACTCTAAATATAAATAAGTTTCTCACACACCATAAGAGGGAACTCACGGGCTATCTCTCCAACGGATAGTTTTCAAGAGTGACCTTGGTGTATGCCTATAAATACTGGTGACCCTACATAGTAAGGTTACGGAAATTTATACGCAACAAGAGCTCAAACTTATTCTTCGCGAAAGTTAAAGCACTCAAACACCTTGAATTTCCCAAGTGCTTTTATATTGAAGAGAGCTCAATTTACTAAGCCTAGCGTGATAAGTTTTATCCAAAAGCTTAGTCGAGATATCCTAACCCTTTGCATTGTGCTTTATTGTAAAGGATATCTCATCCTAGTTGAAACCAACCAAGAAACCCCAAACCCTTGAGAAGGTAGTTGGAGTGTGTTTGTTGGTAAGTAGAGTTGTAAAGAGTTAGTAAACTACGCGAGTAGTCGAAAAACTTTAGAGAAGAAGTTAGTAAGCTAAGTGGGTAGTCCGAAAAGCTTGTGTGTGATTGAGTAAATAAACTACTTGAGGTAGTCGAGAAAAACTCAAGGCTCGGGTTGAGTAAGTAAACTACGTGGAGTAGTCGAAAACTTCGGGGCGAAGCGAGTAAGTAAACTACGAGGTAGTCGAAAAGCTCGGTTTGATAGTGAATTTCTCTCAAGAGTCGGGGAGAGTGGATGTAGGAGCTTGAGTCTCTCGAACCACCACTATAATCGGCCAAACTCTTTATCGCTTTCCTTATCGTGCTTTAATTGTTGCATCAACTTGATTGTGAAAGCATACTTTTCATTGATATTCGGTTGGAATCAATCCACCTAAAGTTGCATAAGTAATTCACGACCTAATCACTATTTCATAAGGGAAGGTTTTTCAAAGAAAGTTTAAAACGAGTATAATCTAAGGGCCAACCATTCAAGACGATCGAAAGTAGCTAGAACAGATAATTACCAAACCGAACTCTCATCCGAGGATTCATGGTTAGTTATCCGATCCAAGCAACTCGGGGATCTCCGACACTCGAGACTTTTGGGATTATTTATTATTCATTGATTTGTTTGTCTTGGGTTTTGTTTTTAGATTTCGACTGTTTTAAAATGTAGATTATTTTCCAGTGTTAATTATGGTCACCGGGACCAACAGTTAATTATGGTATTAGACATGGACTGAGATTTTAATCAGCCTGCATTATGATGTTTTTGTTTGAACGTTTTTAGTGATTTTCCTTCTAATTTATGCATTTAAAACAGTACTTGTTTAGATAATTTGATGTTTTAATTGTGGATTTGTTAGACGATTCCATTAGCATGGAATTTGCTTCTGAGGTCTATCATGATTGATTTACTTATTGAAGAACTGACCTTAATTGTTGATAATACCTTCTATTTTCTGTTTATTAACGTCTACCTGTTTTCCAATTCTCCGTTAATTACAGGCGAGAGGTTTGAAGAAACATTTGAAGAGGCTTCAATGCCCCGAAGCATTGGATGTTGGACAAACTTGGTGGAGCTTTTGTAAGCAATTAACCTCATTTGTATTTTGCACCTCACAAATACCTTAAATATGATATAATAGACATTCTTGCTGTATTTTAATGCTTGTTAAATCTGGATTCAGGCCCCCAAACCATCATCTGGACCCCACAAATCAAGGGAATGTTTGCCATTGATTCTAATTCTGCGTAATAGGCTTAAGTATGCCCTTACCTACCGTGAGGTCATTGCTATATTGATGCAGCGTCATGTCCTTGTTGATGGAAAGGTTCGGACAGACAAGACCTATCCTGCTGGTTTCATGGGTATGCATTCCTCCATAACTTCTATTTTTTTTATTGGCTTTATTTTAAGGATTTAGGTATATATTCTTGGATTTCCTCTAGGCACATGTGTTTCTTTGATTCACGTAGGAATAGATATGTCACATTTCTGAAATATTGTTCTCGATATTCCTTTGCAGCTTTGTTTCTTTTGTTAAAATGCTGTATCTCATTTTTTAGATGTTGTCTCTATCCCAAAGACCAATGAGAATTTCCGCCTCCTTTATGATACCAAGGGTAGATTCAGGCTGCACTCTATCCGTGATGAGGAAGCAAAGGTACGCTCTCTACTCATTTTGTTATATTCTTGTTGGTGTTTAGAATTTTCAAGTGCCTTGCATCGTATTTTTCCTGTGATCTATTGTTAATAGCATTTATGCAAAAGTGAGTAACAGTAGAGCTTATTGCTGGAATCTTGTCAAATTATTCTTGTATAAATGGTTGGTAATGCTGGGAGGAAATAAGAAAAGCTCAATATATTCTCATTGGATTGTTTACATTGCCTTCTGATAGTTTTTTGGATATTCTTAATCATCATTTCTATGTATGGGTATGGCTACGCAGTTCAAGCTATGCAAAGTTCGATCAGTTCAGTTCGGGAAGAAGGGGATTCCTTACCTGAACACGTATGATGGGAGGACCATTCGTTACCCCGACCCTCTTATCAAGGCAAACGACACAATCAAACTTGACCTGGACAGCAACAAAATTGTTTGACTTCATCAAATTTGATGTAGGGAATGTTGTGATGGTGACTGGTGGTAGGAACAGAGGGCGAGTTGGAGTGATCAAGAACCGTGAGAAGCAAAAGGGAAGCTTCGAGACCATTCACGTCCAGGATGCTACTGGTCATGAGTTTGCCACTCGATTGGGCAATGTTTATACAATTGGTAAGGGTACTAAGCCTTGGGTATCACTTCCAAAGGGTAAAGGTATCAAATTGTCTATCATTGAGGAGGCTAGGAAGAGGCTTGCTGCCCAATCTGCAACTGCTTAGTTTATGTAATGAAATATCCTTTTGGGTGGTTTTAAAGAGTGGCATCATGAGTTGCCTGTTGTAGGTGATCTTTTATGGTGAATTATTTGTGTTTCTCCATCCTAAATTATATCTTCTGTTGGATTATTTTATTTTGGATATTTGCTGACCAATTTTACAAGTTTGAATCAGCGAGTTATTTCTGTCTTAATTTTTATGATTCATGGATAAATTATTAAATCTGCCTTAAATCATTTTTCTAGCATGCTTTGACGTTAGAGTGTCAATAATATTTTTGGGTTCTGAATTTGTTTCGTGCTTTATGATGTATACAGTATATGGAATTTTGCACAGATTTTAGTCCATTTGCGTACCACAGGGATTTAAGAATTAATCTAAGGATGGCTCTATTATTACCTAAGAAATTATTATTTCACCCTCTAATCCTGTTTTAATGTACCATTTTGCATTTGTTATTTACAAAACTAGTTTGTATACTGAAAGACATACCAATATTTAATTTATAATAATGAACTAATACTATATATATTTAATTTATATGAACTTATAATATGTATATTTTTAATTGATATTATTAAAATGTGGTCAATTCACCTTTCTCTATTCTATGTACACCACCTCTTTACTTCTCTCCTTTCTTAGTCATCCCTAATTGTCGACCAACATTAGTCAAACACCATATAAGAGTGTCACTTTGATCGAATGATATATAAAGGTTTGATCATTTTGGTCAGGCGATCAACAAATATTTGATCCTCTTCATTTTTATACAAACAAATAAAGAAAGAGAAAAAATGTGATGAAAGAATGGAATTGTGTGACAAATTAAGTTTTATTTGATTTATGTAAATATTTTTGTTGAATATTGAGTGATTGCTTCTAATTATTGGGTATTTCATTTTCCAGCTTAGATGTCACATCACTCACAAACAGTGGCGGATATATATGTATTAAAGGGTATGCAAGTGGATACTCTTTTTTTGACAAATAATTTTTTAATATATGTGTATATATATTATTGTTTTTAATTTGCATATTTTTCCTTCAATTATTTTATCATCCATCAAATTACATCCCTCTTTAATTTTTTACCAATTCATATGTTCACATAATAACAAGTGTAAATAAGGAAGTTTTGATATGAACGATTACAATAAAATTTTAGTAAATTAATGCACCACTCAAGATTTTCATATTGCAAAATAAAATTTATCATATCTATATATTAAATAGCATGGTGGTGTAGACAAGGATGGGTATAGCGGGGGTGGCGCCCCATTGTGATTTAAACCTTTTTGTACTATATAGGTAGAAAATTTTATATTTATGTTTTAAAATCGTAAAATTATCTCATTTCGCCTACATTGGAATTTTAAAATTTTGTCGTCCTTACTCAATAGAAAATTACGCCCCTCTTGGGATGAAATTTTGGATCCATCCCTAGGTGTAGAAACTAAGGGTATGTTTGTTTCGCGACTATCCCGGCGGACTTTGGACTTTACAATCTCAAACCCCTATTTATTTTGAGAATTAAAGTAAGGATTTTGAAATCCTATTAATCCTACTCTACCTCATAATCTACTACTACTCTACTTTTTATTTTCTCTCAAAACACTCACATCATCTACTTTTTAATTCTCCCAATACACTCAAAATAATATAATAATATCACATTAATCATCTTTTTCCACCATCTCACCCTATAAAATTTCATAACAAACATACATCTTAACTATTCATCAAGATTTTGAAATCCTAGGATTTCAAAGTCCGGATTTCTCACGCCACTGTATAAGCCCGAAACGAACATGCCCTAAAGTATGTTGTTAAACTAAGCAATGAAAACACTGACAAAATAAGCTACGATGACATTTTGAACAACTTTCAAAATATAAGAACTCGTCGAGAACAATTGTAATATTTCTTCAGATAAAAAACTTTTTATTTCTAACTCTTAATATTATATGTTTTCAAATTATAAATTGTCTATATTTTATTTATGTTACTCTTTTTTTAAGATCTTGCTTTGCAATTTGAATTGAATGATTTTGATATTTTTTAATATTAACTATAATTATGCATACCCTGTTTAGAATTCCTGAATCCGCCACTGCTCACAAGCAACTGGTTCACAATTAGGCCTTTTTTTAACCGAAAAGTTTAGTACACCAAGAAACATTCTCAAACGATAACCGAAAAGTTTAGTACACCAAGAAACATTTTCAAACGAAAACATTGAACAAGAAATAAGATAAATTGTACTCCTTCCGTCTCAATCTTAACTATACTATTTCCGTTTTGAATGTCCCAATCTTGACTACACATAACACATTTTCTTAAATGTAAATACATATTTTATCATTTTTATCACATAAAATACTAATAAATAACTTTTTTCTTCCCCCAACAACCCATCACTTTATCACATAAAATACTAATAAATAATTCTTTATATCCCAACACTTTATCACTTTATCACATAAAATACTAATAAATAATTTTTTCTTAAACTCCAAACACACAGTAGTCAAGATTGGGATGGAGGGAGTAGTATTTAGGATAGGCAAGAAAATAGAAAACCTGGCTAAAAGGATAACATTTTTAAATGATATGCTCACAAATAAAATAAGTATCTACACGTGAAAAATGGAAATGTAATAATCCATCGACTCTCGTTCATACCCTCCCTCCATACTCAGAGAAACGCTCTGACAGAATTGCCAATTCTTTTATTCAGTTACTCCCTCCCTCATTTAAAGTACAAATAAGCAGACTGTTGCTTGTGAGTAAACAAGTAACATGCGGTTTTTTTTTTTTCATCTACAGAAACTACATAGCAGATAACCACCCAGAAATAATTTGTCCTTCGTGTACGAATAATCAAGAATCTTGTGGAGTCTCAAATCTTGTGGGAGTATCAATCCCCATCATGCAGCAGAGCCCAGATATCAAAATTACAAGCAAGACAAGGCCCTGAAAAGTAATAAATATAGTAAGAGTTGGTCTTATGTAAAACAGTTTCACCGTGCAACTGTTTCGCAACTATCACTTTATAGTAAAACAACTAATATCTTTAATAATACTATCAAAACAAATAGTTCCTTCTAATGAAACAACTTATACTGATTAAAAATACACTAAAAATGCAAACAAGTTGCATGGTACAACTGCTTTACAAAAGATTGTCATAAAGGATTGTAGCACAGTGTATAAAAATAAAGCCCAAATATCCCACAAAAAATCGACTGATAATGGTGACTCAAAACAAATCTACTTACCACTAGTATTCCTTCCAAAAGAGATGACTTAATCTGGCAAACTTCATCGCAGCGAGTGGCCTTAACTGATTCATTTCCCACAGTACCTTCAGCTAGAAATCGTTCTACTCCCCGAGTAGAGAGATGCTCAATAGATCTAGATGGATCTGAGATGTAGAGAACAGAGTATTCTGCACCCAACTGATTCACTGTATTCAGGAGTTGTGAAAGAATGTTGCCTGCATATGAAGGAAAACTATTTAGACCAATTATCCAAGCTGATACAAGGGTAATACTCTCATAAAGCATGAGAGGAGTTCTAGCTTGAAGCAAGCCAAAAAGAAGTTTCTCGAGAAATTTTTAATAGCATTTTCTGCGATGTAGCATACTTTCAGAACGTGGTTGATCAGTATCTTGTGATGATACAGAATCTCCAGGGCACACCACTATCAGATCAGAATGCCCATCAGAAACTTTTTCAATCCTCGAGTTCAGGTAGTCCTACCAGCAAAACACTATGTCATTCAGTAGGACCAGAAAAAGTAACATGATTGAGTGTGCGACATCGTTATCAGGTACTTACATGAACTGACTGAGCATCATTTAATTTATCAAAATTTTCACCGTCTACAGAGCACAATCCCACTAATGCAATACGGATTTCAGAATTCTGCTGACAAGTATCACCAAACTCTGAAATCAAGGAGCTTTCTATAGATACTTTATCCTCTCCAGCAACTACATATGGAAAGGCAAAGGAGGAATTGGAGTTTGCAAAGGAGTCCTGTCCATGACAAAGACACACTTTAGTATCAAGATGTCACAAATGCTATGATGTGAAAATAATGTTCCAAATGCTAATATAACAAGGAATCTACTCAATTTGTGAGCAAACAAATTAACCTTGAGCAACTCTATTAGAGCCAGATCAGTCTTTGAGGGTCTGGATATTTCCTGAGAATGTAACTGCAGAAAGAAATACATACTTCAAGCCCCTGTAACAAAAAACCTTATGGCATAATAATTGTACGAAGATTGTTAGTTCTTCTGGATATATTAAACCAAAGATCGCTAATTTTGTATGACTTCCTGTCAGATTTAAAACAGATGCATATATAAATAAGTTTGAGTGATGCATACATCCGAGTTGAATTGTTATATTCACACCTCATTTAAGTTTTTCTCTTGAAAAAATGTGCCTCGGTCATCATATCTTTAACTTATACATGCATACGCCCACCTCCTTAATAAGTGGAAAAGAAACTTCAAGATGAATCATGCATGCCAGTCCAAGAAGAAATGTATATCACGAATGAGAGCAATGTTTTGCCGATTCCCCTGTGTCCTTCCATTTATTGAATAAGTTTGAGTTACTGCATGCCTTTATTTACATTTTCCTAAAGGCTAGTTTGACTACTTACTAAGAGAGAAATGATGTTGTATTGTTCTTAGTTGGTAGAGCAAGTTATGAAAGAGAGAGCTTGAGGAGTGCACATGCATGCAAAATCTGATTACCAAATCAAACACATTTCTCTATTTTATCCCCACTTCTTCTCTTCTTTATTCTTCTACTAATTTTGATTACTTTACAGTGATTCAGTTCTGTAAAGTAAAGATATATAGCTAGAATTATGACAACGAATGGCCTCAACCGCAGTCAATAATTATTACTTCACGGTTAGAGCAGCACTACCTATGCCCAAGAGGTCATGTGTTCGAGTCATTTGCAAAAAAAAAAAAAAAAAAATTACTTCATAATAATAGATTATTGGCCCAATGGAGCGAAAATTATCTCCACATACCAAGATGAGTCTTTTGTACAATGTTTTTTCATCAGTCACACGCTACCTGAGAACTCTTCAAGGGTCACACACTCACACTCATCCTAAATTGCTCAATCTAGGTGTTCTTAAGGGCTGTAAACGAGCACCAATGTAATGCATAATACTACCTCCATCCCAAACTTGTTTACCCCTTCCCCAAATGGTCCTTCACAACATCTCAAAATTACATCTCATGCCATTACTTTTACCCAAAAAAATCATCTACTTTAGTAATAAAGTAGAAAAGACTACAATACCCTCAATCAAAAACCACTTTATCACTTTAAATACTAATAAACAACTCCCACATTAAAACTCGTGCCTAAAGCAAAGGGTAAACAAGTTTGGGACGGAGGGAGTACTAGTTAATTCCTCAACTCTTTCCCACTTAGAGAGCCATATGATATTTCCCACAGCCAGTGAAGGATTTTGTTTCACTTTAACCCAATGTCTAAAGAATAGGCAAAGTGCAAAAATAAGTATGTTATCCATTTGAAATCTTGAATTAAATTGGCATTCAACTATTATCATGGACTAGATAATCCATATTCACTGAGGTGTGCATGGGGTAAACAATTATTAAGCAAAGGTAAAACAATACTTTAAAGACAAATTCCTTTCATGTGATGCAGGGTGATCAGCATAAAAGAGGTGATATTATCTTAACATAATGAAAATATGAAAAACAGACATTAATACCTCTGTTCCAATGAAAAGAAAGGCAAAATTCTTACACTCCTGAGCGTCCTCTCTTGAGCACTGAAAACAATTAAACAACATGATTTATACTTTTAGTTCAAACCACAAAGAATCCTCCAATACAATTTGTATACTTCTCACACTTAGGCTAAATATATACTTCCATACTTGTTTGCTTTGATCATTAAGGTAACAACTTGATGCTAAGATAAGAATGATGGAAATTTGACATCAAAAACTAAACCAAGGATGTGGATATACCAGATATTTTGACCATCCACCTTCAGTCATTGCAGACTTGGCTAAATCTCTAGGAGCAAGAGTTCTGTAATCAACCATTTCTTTCTTTCTGCCACATAATTGAAAGATGTTACATTCATTTTGGGTTTCAAAAGTTAAAAGATAAATGATAGGCATTCATTGAAAAAATAGGGAAATGGTAGATGGTTACTAAGAAAAAAACCTACATTCATTAATTCATTTGATGCAGACTGATGTATCAGGTGTGAAAATGTTCATATAACTTGTGAAAAATAAACAAAGTCAAGATAATCCAAGTCATCAACTTAATCCCACAATTGAGTTTACTTAATAAATGTTGAACGAACTGACGTCAATCAGATAGGTACCTTCAGATTAGTAGAAGAAGTCAATGTACATTGGGAGACAACGATTGGAGTCTAAAACTCAAGAATAAGCAGAAACAAAGAACACGCTGTAATACAGAGAGGATTGTGGATGAGATAAAAGGGAGATTGTGGAGTTGGTTCTCAATTAAAGATGCTATTTTTTGTAGTTACACTTTTAATGTATGGCTTTCAAATCCTAGGGAAACTCTTCAATGTTGAGCTCTGTAATATGTACAGAAACTTGAGTCCATGGTATGGCTTATGCCTATGACAATTACTAATATTATTTTGTCTGATCAAAAAAAGAAAAAAAGAAAAAAAACGCCCTGTGAATCTGAACTTGAGACACCTTGATTATATAAAATTGTATAGGGTAGACTCTGTGTACGGAAACTCCATAGAAATATACGAATAAACATTAATGTGCTAATGGAAGAAGACTAAAGGAAAGTAGGAGATGTAGAAGCCTAGTGAGAGAGGCAAAAAACACTGAAAGAGATCAGGAAGATTAAAGGAAAGTAGGAGATTAGCAGGAGAAGAAACAGAAGTAAGCACATCTGAATATCGAAATCTATTCCTCAGGTTAGAGCAGAAAAGATTACACCAGAGCTCCTATAACACTATAGATCTTATCCATGGCAATGATGTAAACTTCCCATATCACTGAATATACTAATAACATCTACCTAAACAATATCAAAATAGTGTATATGATTATAATTAAATTACGCAATCAGAGGAATAATTGAAACAGGAGTCTCAAACTTGATAATAGCATTATTGATAGAAATGAATTTAAACCCAAAAACTAGACAGACTAAAAGACAGTATAGCATGATATGCACATACAAGCTTCCTATCCATCCAAGACATTAAAAAGAAACAACATCCAAAAGTCTCAAGCACCTATGCGACAATTAAACTCGAAATTCAACGATAACTCCACCTTGTCAAATCATTAACATTAACAATCAAATTAAGTGAAAAATGATAATATAAGCGATTAGATAAAAACCAAAATCAGTACCCATCTAGATGAGACGACCATAAGAATGCAGGAGCGGTGGATGAGAAAGAGAACCCCAAAGGTAGCTGAGCCGCGACAACAAGCAGAGCCACCAACAGCGCCGCCGAAGCAGTCTCCATCTTCATGTTGAAACCAACCAACTGATCGGCTAGGAACACCAGATTACAACACCTCAGAGTTGAATTGAACCGATCAACTGTCTACCAAAGCATATCAATTGTTAGAAAGGTATTAAGGATTGCGATACAACAAATCGCTCGCTGCGTGTGATTGGATCTGACTTGATTAGAATACATATGTATATTAGAGGAAATTAGCAAGATTATTAGAAGATAAATGAGTGGAAATCATTTTCACCTTAGAGGCAAAAGTATCAAAGCAAAGGGATCGAAATCGCAGCGCCCACGTTTACTGATTTCCCAGGTTCCGAACTTCCCCAAAGCTAAGAAGATGAGAAGATCCGAATACATCCTCAGTTTACTCAAATCTCAGCCCTTAGATATAATCAAGGGACCAAAATGAGACACATCATTTAAAATATAAAACCAGTTGATCAAATATTATTAGTGGGGTAGACATGGCCATACGGTTCAAACCGCCAGTTTAGATTCCGAACCGGCGGTTCGATTCGGAATCGTCGGTTCCCCGTTCCGGAACTTCATCTTTTTTTCTATCAATTTCTGCAGCATAAGTGATGCATAGCTCTGAAACTGATGATTTTCATCAAGGATTTCAGAAACACCTTCTTTTTTTTTTTTTTTTAATATAAACAGGGTATCACACAGCTTAGCAGCTAACGAAAGGTGCAAAACGCGATTAAGGCAAAATTTGTTGCTGGCAATAGTCGAAAAAAGTCAAAATGCTCGCATGCAGTGGCACAAACAACCATAAATGTGCGTGAGTGCGTGCGTTTGTTTGTTTTGTTGTGTGTTGATATTTAATTAGGTGTTCATTGAAGTAGATAAGTGGGGAAGAAAGATGAAGCTGGGAGAAAGCAAGAGAGAGAGAGGAGAGAGACTCTGGTGGCTGAAGAAAAAGAAGTGTTAGTATGTATGTATTGTATATATACATTCAAAATTATATATAAAAAAATATAATGGAACCGTCGATTCCGAACCGACGGTTACGATTTTCAGTAAAGTGGAACCGAAACCAAACCGCCTAATATACGGTTTCGGTTCGGTTCAGTCACGATTCTGGTTCCTTCGGTTTCGGTTCGGAACCGAAAACCGGCGGTTCAAACTGACGGTTCCGATTTCAATGGCCAACTCTAATTATTACTCACGTCACGGTGTCCTCCTATAATGACTATATTTACTATGCGTACGTATCTATATTGCTAGGCATAATCCAACAATGTATAAGATGTTATACAATTCAATGCGGACAGATACAAGAATTATGTTTCAGGGGAACCCAATTAATAATATTTTAAAAGTAAAATAATTTTTATAACAATACAATTTATACAAAATTAGGGGGATCCAATTACTAATGTTGCAAGAGTAAAATAATTTTTATAACCAATTAATAATATTATAGAAATTATTATTGTATTTACATTCACAAATACTATAAACGTTGATGATTAGATCAAAATGAAATGGGTAAAAATGGGGAAAATAAGAAATGTAAAGAGTTAGACTTGAACACATTACTTCAATTGCATTTGAGAACAACCACACCATTGAAACAATCCCTACTTTTGTAACCATATTAATTGCTATATATATATATTAACTAAAAAATTCCAAATTTTGAGGGTCCAGTGCCCCCTTGACCCTATAATGTGTCCGTCCTTACAATTTCAAAAATTCTAAATAGCTTATGCACTATTATGAAAAATATTTAAAAAAAATCAAAAGAACATAATGCAAAATGCGGAAAGCAAATCCCTAATAAAAGAGTAACATGAACAAACTATAGATAATTTATAATTTGAGAATATATAAGAGACACACTTGTGTGAGACAGTCTCACAGTAAAACAGAACATAATTTAGGCATGACGATTTAACACTTTAGAAGCAGTGAGTCTTGGTTTGTGCTATTAAAAGTTACAAACAAAAAAGTTTTTTATCTATACTATTTTAAAAAGTGGCAAGGGATGTGAAATCATTTTTGGACCTTTTTACCCCTGCCACAATTTATAATATTCAATTACATCCTTCTATTATTTTCATTTTATATATTTAATTATTTTATTTTAATTCACTTTTTATTGTTTCTCATTTTCTTTTATGACAAAAACGTGTATAGACCTGGTTCATGATATGAACTCGGTTATTTAAGTATCACTGTTACATACAAAAACTCTCACTGTTATGTATAAAAACTATCACTGTTATGAACAAAAACAATCACCGTTTAGAAAATGTATTATATTTTTAAACAGCGAAAGTTTTTGAGCATAACAATGATAGTTTTTACACATAACAGTGATAGAGTTCATGTGTGAACCTGGTTCACATGAGTATTACTCTTCTTTTATTTGTTTCTCCTTTTCTTTTGCAGAAAGCCAGAAACCTTTTATTTTTCCTCTTTTGCAGATCGGTCGGAATTCTGGCCAGCCCAACATGTCTCCAGGGCCCATCGTTGTCGTCGTTGTCCCCGCCGCTCCCCCAGCCACCCTGCCCCTCCCACAGAATTAAGTTTCATTGCTTTAATTTCGGGTAAGCGACGATCTGATTTTTGTGTAAATTAAATTATTTTTCCTTTGCCCCACAAAAAATGCTCGCGGACATACTATATGTCTTGGCCTTGACGATGTCCCTTGAAGAAGAAAAGGCATACAGTCACACTTTCCTCCATTATCAAATAGTTTACATTTCTTTTTTGTATAAACATCTAATTATTAATGTAAATCTCTTTTCTGTGTACAAACTATTGAAAATATCTAATAATTTTAGCATAAAAAATCAGGTCTCAACTCAATAGTTATTATGAAGTGACTGGTTTATACATTCATATGTTATTGTGTTCCTACATTCGTCTATGAGTAATTGCTTTTAGTGCATGAAACTCCGAATTGGTTAGATTAAATCATTCTGCAGAAACCGATGTGTTAAAGGTAACTCATGAATGTTAAATTTGAATTAGCATCCACTTTTATGCATTATGAATGAAAAATTTGAGGTGCTTCAGAATATTTTGTAGCAGAAGATGCATAAGAGGCTTATCATTCCATTTCCATTCTTTAATATTGTTATGTTCTGTTATATGTGCTTTGAGTTATGTTCTACTCGTGCCTTTTGTCTTGAACCAGTTGAGATATATGTTCATTGTGTGTGTGTACTATTGCTGTGGATATATCTATATCAATTTAGTGATAACATTAGTGGAAAGTAGATATGAAAAATGGCAGTCATATGAATGTAATCGAGCTTCCAATGATATGATTGAACTAAATAATATTTCTTTAATTATTCTCTTTTGACTGTATATTTATAATATTTTGTGAGATGTGACTTTTATTTCACCTTACCACCCGTCCACTGATCAGAATTACCATGTGATGCAACAGAAAATTCCAATGGCCATCATCAGGTGCAACATAAAATCTGACAATCGAAATGGAGAAAAGAACGAGGATGGAGGGGTTTAAGAAGGAGATGGGAGATTTTAGAAGAATTTTGAAATTGAACCAGATGGCGGAGGAATTTTTGCCACTATCAGTCCCGGATGTCGGATCAGCCTTTGGCAATGGCAACACAGGGTCGTGGTTGTCTTATGATATTTCTTTAATAGGTAGGGAGATGATTATGTATATTTGCTGATTGTTTTCGGAGCTTCTAATGAGAGAGCACCGGTTTGACGTTCGGCCTGCAACAATTGGTTTTTTCGCCACACCTTTCAATCTATGCATAGTTACATTCAATAGCCAACACTCTTTAACTTTGCATATATAGATTAATTATGTATTCTAATTTTCTTGAATTTCCAGAATCTTATTTTGGTATTTGAATTCTATTTCTATGAATTTTGGTATTTAATTTCTGCTTGAGTTGTTACTTCTGAAGCTGGGTACATAAGTCAGAGGGATATATAGATTCGTGTTTATTATGATTTCAATGATATAGTCATTGTTCTTGCTTATGTGTTTGCTCAACTGTCTCAACACAGGCGATTTCGTCCAGCTCAGTTTCATTCAATCGGTACTTCAGATTTGGTGAATAAAGAAGATGAATTTGATACAGAATTCTTGGTTACAATTCGAGACATTTTGTTGAAGAATGATCCTCGCTTGTGCGGTATTCAACCTTTGGCCTCCGCAATTCCCTCTATACCATTTTGCTGCTCTAGGCCACCATGAGGTATGGTGAAGCTTTATTTTGTTTGTAATTTCTAATATTCGTCTTTCTTTTTAAATTTTATAGATAATTTCTATGATAATGGGAAAAAAAAAAAACTGAAACATGGAGATATTATTTTTGGCTTGTGGAGAAGAAATTGTGAATTAAATTATTTGAGGCAACATGAATCTCAGATAGATTTCGGAGAGGAGAATCTAAACACGTTCACAAATCCCCCCAATCATAACTCTCCAACGTGAATCATAACTAAGCTCATGTTAATCTCTTCCACCTTATCCTATCCCATAACCATTGAGTTTGGAAACAATATAAGAGTTTGGACTTTCAATTACCAATTAATGAGCCTAATTAATTTTATGATTATTTTAAATATCTACTCAACTTGCACGCTTTCTCTGTTTTCTATTACTCTTTAGCTTTTGGCATGAATTATATTTGTGTGTTTGAGAAGAAGATTTGGTGGATATCTTCAGTCTAAGTTGTTCATAGTTTAATTGATTTCCTTTTGCCATATTTTGTTCTTGAATTTGTTTTATTTTTGGCTGAATTGGCTAGAAAGGTTGTGGATTAATCTACGTCCCTGTGGGCTGTGTTGATGTATTTGTCTTTGTTAGTATTTTTTAGCTCAATTGTATATCCATGTACATTTTATTTCCATTGAATGTTTACAGTATCCATTTTTATCAATGGGGTTAATCAGGGAAAAATTCTTTTTCTTTGAGTTCTTTTTCGGGCTATGTGAAAATGCTTGCAAATAACTGTATAGGACTCTTCTTTAATTTTAATCATGAGTTTGGGAACTGAATTTTAAATATGCATTCCAATTAATTCAATTTGTTAGGATGAAATAACATATTTTGTTATATTATGATGTTATGATTTGAGTCTTCTGAGATCATCTTTGTGTTGAAAATGCAATATCTGAGACTGCAAGGAGTGAAATATACAGTCCAATTACATCAATTGGTAGGATTTCTTCTATGTCCACCGTATTCATATTCTTCTCTTTTTCGTCATCGATTATACTTTCATCCTTCATGAATATTTTAGAGTTGTCATGTATCTAGAACAAAAGAGTGGGTGGAAATGACCCCGTGATCAGTGATCACAAGGTTTAGTATTGTTGGATATATTCTTTTATTGCTTTAATGGTGATATTTATTTCTCTCTGGTGTTGCATTTTCCAATTTGTATTTTTTTTTTTTTGTTAGGATTTTCCAGTTTATATTTAAGGAGATTGTCATAGGGATTTTGAAGTGAACAGACTATCTGAGGAGAAAGTAGCAAATATATTGAAGAATACATGCTTGATTTCTTTTGTGTAGGTTACTAAAAGTTTTATTTTCCCTGTTTCTTTGACATGGAGAGCTTCGGATACCAAATGTGAAGACATTAAGATCTACTACATTCTCCATGGACCTCAAAGGTAATCGGATACTAAATGCGAAGGCATTAAGATCTATTACATTCTGTGGATGTACAATATGCTGATGTTAGTGAGTTACATGTTCTTACAAAGATTAACAATCATTTTGTAGATTTACTGTGCTATGTTACTTGAGTGAATTACTTTGATTTGTATTGGATATGCTCTAATGAGACATACAATAATATTTATGAATTTAATATTCTAGAGAAATTAATAAAAGAATGAGGACTATGGGGTCGATACAGAAATTCATGGTATAAGGTGTGAGATAAGTTTCTGACCGTCAACTTTATCAAGTTATTAAGACCTTGAGTTGATTTTTTTTTTGGTGTTCTTATAATTCTAGGAAAATGTTTCAAATGCTTTAGTGTGTATCCACCATAATCATATAGATTCACAAGGTTGGGGTATACCTCCAAGAATATGTATTCTCTCATAAGCTTTTCAAAGAAATTTTCATACAAAATACAAAAATGTCGAGATACGACAATTTTTTTACAACGTTTAATGGAATTCTTTAAAAGACTATATAAAAACTAACTTCCTTTATGTAGTTAACAATGGAATTCTTTAATACAAAAAATGTAGATAATACGTGCTATTCATTTTGAGAAAAATATTATTTAAATCACTCAACAACATCTTACATTTTAGAACTAAACTAATGGTATTTGGAGGAGATTTTAGGCAAGTACTTCCAGTAGTTTCTAAAGCAACCAAACAATAAGCGGTTAACGAGAGCCTGACACGCTCTTATCTATGGCATTCAATGGAAAAACTGAAGTTAAAAGGACTATGAGAGCTTTAGGAGATTCGGAATTCGCTGAATTCTTGCTCAGAATAGGGAACGAGACAGAGCCCACAACAGGAGATGAAATCATTGCATAACCGAAAGAACTAATCATTGCTTCTGATAACGAAAGCACTCCAGAAAACTGTTTAATTGAATCCATCTACTCAGAAATGGAAACAAAATCAGGCTCACCGGAGTACATAACTCAACGGGCAATTTTGACGACCAAGAATGAGTACGTTGATGAGATAAACGGGAAAATGATAAAAGACATTCCGGGATAAGTAAAGGAGTTCGTCAGTTACGATACTGCAATTGATGATACGGGAAACTATTACCAAGAAGACTTTCTCAACACTTTATTGCCTAATGGAATCCCTTATCATCGTTTCTTTTGCTCAAAAAAAAAACAACATTATGTTGCTTTCGAAATTTGGACCCCGCCAATCGGATCATTAAACGGAAGCCGTTTGATTTGTCGAGGATTCACCAGACATCTTATTCACGCCGAAATTATGACAGGGGAACATATCAGAAAGAACGTATTCATTCCACGCATACCTTTGAGTCATGTAGATAACGAGGGCTACCCTTTCAAGTTCATCTGAAAACAGTTCCCGTCCAAATATGTTTTGCAATGACAATAAACAAAGCTCAGGGATAAACAATTCAAAAGGTTGGAGTTTACCTCCCAGAACATGTGTTCTCTCATGGGCAACTTTACATGGCGCTCTCTAGAGGAATCTCCATACAAGATATAAAAATTTTGATCAAGGCAAAAGAGAAGCATTTGATAAAAAAAACATTGTGTATAAGGAGATTTTAATGTGAATTTGATAGATGAATTTAAATAATCACATAGTTAGAACCTGTTGCAGCTATCCAAACTACTTTTTACATTTCATAATACAAATCCATAAAAATAATTACAAAAATGATATTACTATAGGATGACACATCCGACCTCATAGAAATTCTTCCTGCAAGTTCAATAATTCCCCATACATGGTGAAAATCAAACCTCTCTCTCACTATATTAATTAGATAGATTATCTGGGAGTTTTAAAAGATTAGTCAAACCTCATAGAAAATCTTTCTGCAAGTTCGTGAATTCCCCATACTTGGGAGAACTCAAACCTCTCTCAAACTATATTAGTTAGACAGATTGTCAGTGATTTCTAAATGATTAGGGATATGTAAGTTGTTAAAAAGATAATATGGAATACAACAAACAAAGACTTTAATGCCCAATTTTACAATATTGTGTTCATCCAAGGAAACCACTAAAATAAAATTGCCCATGGAATATGACTATGTAGAAAATTAGGTGGAAATAAAAAAAATAAAGCTCCCTCCAACCCATTTTAATTGTCTTTGTAGAAAAAAAAAATTGCACCAAATTAAAGGAATAGTGGAACATTGTTTCTGAGACCAATTACAAAGATATTATTTTTGTCATTACGAATCTGTGACTACAGAAACTACAGTAACAAGCTATGATATTAAGAATAGAAAGGTCTTACATGATAATCATAAAAATCAATAGGATGGTCCAATTGTCGGGAAGTACCATCACAATTTGAAGTCATTTTGATGATTAGATATGCATGTAGTACTGCAAAACAAAACTTAACGTCATTGAAAAATAAAACGAAGCATTAAAAAGGTTCGAGCAAACGTTTGGACCAAAGATGGCTGTGTTACGACACTATTAAGCTCAATAATTTCGCCACTATATTCTAAATTAAAACACCAAGTATATTAGAATTTTTTAAAAACCCAAGATCAACTATTTTCATTGTAGAAATTTAAACTTTATTTGATAAACAACATGTACCACTAAACATGAAAAATCGTAACACGTTTGCACGGGCCACGTGCAACGCACGTGTCAGAATACCTAGTCTAAAGAAATATTACAATTGTTCTCGATAAATTCTAATATTTTGAAAGCGGTTCAAAATGTCATCATTGTTCATTTCGCCAGTGTTTTCATAGTTCAGTTTGACAATATAATTCAATTTCTACACCACCATGCTATATAATATAGATATGAGAAAATTTATTTCGTACTCATTATAATACTCATAACAAGCTTCTTTATTTATACTTGTTGCTATGGATCTGTCATTAATTACATATGTACATAGATATATAAATTGGTGAGAAATTGAAAAGGGCTGTAGTTTGATGGATGATAAAATAATTAAAACAAAAATGTGAAGATTAGATATAATATATATATAAGAATTATTTTAAAAATAAGAGGGCATGCACTTGTATACCCCTTTGGTTAGAGTTGTTAAACGTCAACCCTAAACCGTTAGGGTCAGCCCTACAGGTCCGCGGACCTAAATGATTTAGAGTTTTACATTTTTATTTATAAACAAAGTCATTGATAATAGTTGGGACCTAACTCTAAATTTCTAACGAAATATGAAATAAAAGCAGACTACTTAAATAAGAAATTAAAAAAAAAATAAAACTAAAATTCAGAGTATCCATGATATAATATAGTGTAATTTAAATCCGACATATAAAATTAAAGGAGATATAATAATAGATAAATGTGTTGCTAATTATATTTAATCACATCAATCAATTTTTTTTAAAAAAAATAAGCAATGTTAAAGAGATTACACTATTTATTACTCAACATAGCTATTACTTAATATTTTTATTTGATTTAAATGTTATATTTTAACTAATTTCATCTAAAATATGTACAAAAATAAAAATAAATTATTAAAATTATCATATAATTATATTAAAAATTAATTAAGATTAAATATTAAACGGGCTGGCGGGTTCAGCCTTATAGGGCTCCTTGCTAAACGGTCCAGGACCTTACCGGTTCACGATAAAAGAGCCTGAAAAAACTTAGCCCTAAACATTAGTTTTTCCAATTTAAACTGGTCGGCCTACGGGTCATGACCCTTTTAACATCTCTACCTTTGGTGCAGTGGCAGAGCTAAAAATTCCAAACAGGGTATGCACTATGGGCATACTAATAAAAAAAAATTAAAATATAAAACAAGTCTTAAAATATGAGTAACATACATAAACAAGATATAGACAATTTAAAACTAAAAGTATATAATATTAAAATTAGATAAAAATTTGTATAAGACGATCATACTTGAGATGTGGTACAAACTATCACAAATTAATACACATTCTTCTAAAGTTTTAAAGTGGCATCATGCCCAAAATTATGATCTATCCCACCATGAGAACGTATCCATAATATTAAGAATTAAGAACAAATAATTTTTCATCAAAAGTAAACATTTATTTATATTAGTCTATTGCCAAAAAAACCAAAGCATACACTAAATATGTATATATAATACTTTTGTGTAAATAACAGTTTCAGCATACACTAATTTTTCATCCAATATTAATCTTGGCAGTTTTATAGTCATTTTAAACGTGTAAATAAAAAAATAGAAACGTTTTTTTCACATAACAAATTATGTTCCAATGCTTCTAAAATTTTATGTGTAAAATAAATCGACTTTTCAAAGATAACAAGTTGCACGCTTCTAAAATTCACCATAAAGATGTTAGGTCTTGGCCAAGAAGCCCCTAATACACTTTTGGATATGTGGATCCGTCAATGATACTATTTGCATTAATATGTTATTTTTTGTTTTACAATACAAGCAAGTTCGTCTCACATGAAATGTGTTCACTACTTCACTGTATATTTTGTTATTATTATATTATTGTGAATATTTTGAGAGAAAAAAAATAGATGATGTAACTGCATAATAGACTATTGAGAGGAAAAAAAAAAGGGTGATGATGGTTGGTAAAAAAAAAAAAAAAAGTAAGGTTGAATATATAGAATTTTAAATTTCTTACTTTTAATTTATAATCAAAGATGAATTTGGTAATGTAAAGTTCAATATTCGGTTGGCACAAACTCTCTTGTATGGTAAAAAAATTGATATCATTACATTTATAAATAATATTAATATTCTTATAAATTAAGACTCATATTATTAAATATTATGATATTAATTTATAAATATAATGATATAAATTTCATACTATAAAGAAATTTCAGACTCTCTCTTCGATTGGACTATTTACAAAACAAACCTACCATATTTTACTTGAGGCATATTTGTGTGAGATGATTTCATAGTTAGATCGAATATAATTTGGCATTGACGTATTATGTTATACCTCGTTTTATGCATGAGACAGTATCGTATGAGTTTTGGTCATTTTACTTTGGTGGGCCACTTTTTTTATTTTTTCTTTTCTCTTTTCCGTTTTAATAATAATATAATTCATAAAATAGGCGTCTCCCCCGCATCGCTAAGTATACGCGCAAAACGGTTATCTTTATTATTTTTATTTTTTTTCAATTAGCATTTTCGACGCGCGCTCACACACATGCGCACTCTCATACTGCATTGCAAGAAGAGAGAATATGGGAGCTATAATTGATCTTTCTACTTGGATGCCCTGGAAATTACATTATAATTGAAATCGATCGTCAAAAAGGTTCGTTTGCTTTTTTCCCCTAAATAATAATACTATGTGATCCTCTGATAAAAGGAAGGTGTTTCGAATCTAGTTTTGATCGATGATTCTGATGTTGTATTGTTGATTGAATTGTCAATTTTGATTTTTGTTTGTGGATCCCCAGTTTTGTTGTAATACCAAAAATGTCCAGCTTTGTGGGCGTTATCGTCGCTGATCCATGGCTTCAGAGCCAATTCACACAAGTCGAGCTTCGAGGCCTTCAATCTAAAGTACGTCATTAATTTTGTGATGTAAAAACATTTCATATTAGTATCATCAAACTCAATTTATATGCAACCAGCTCGATCCTTGTCTAGAGTATTATGTCATTGTGTAACAATTTAATTTGATGATGAAGAAAACCATATACATTAAGGACTATGACTAGGGAATGATAATGGTAATATGTATCATTGAAGGGTGAATCACTATGAATTATTGATTGCATTCATATTTTTTGGTTAAATCAGCAATGGGTATCATCTTAGGAGGGTAGGGTGAAATTACATGAGTGAAATTAGGTAATGGAAGTAGGGTAATCAATTAATTATTTCTGCTCCCATTACGGGTGTAATAAAGCTGCACTATTAATAGGAATAATTCTCGTTACCATTACCCCCGACTAAGCGAGCCCTAAATTGTGGGTACAGTTCATTTGGGATATTGTATTGTACTTGTATTTATTTAAGTCTTCCAATATGTGAATAGTTCATGTCCGCGAGGAATCAATCTGGGATTGTTACGTTGGGAGGTTTGCCATCAGTTCTGGTGCAGTTGAAGGCCATTGCCGGAATTTTGAATGAGGATGAGCTTAAGGACATCTTAAGTGAGTCGTCTTTGGACTTTGACCAAGAAATTGATTTTGAATCCTTCCTTCGGGTACGTATTTGAAAATTGAAGTTTGATGTGTTCACTCTGTTTATTGTTCATATTCATGCATGCATGTATGTGGAACCAAATCACTTTTGTTTTTATGTTATGTGGTGGAGGCATATTTGAACCTACAAGCTCGAGCAACGGCAAAAAGGGGTGACTCCAAAAGCTCATCTTCATTCCTTAAGTCCACTACAACTACACTTCGTCATACAATCAGCGAACCGGAGAAATCCTCTTACGTTGCTCACATTAACAGCTTTCTTGGTGAAGATTCGTTCTTGAAAAAGTACCTCCCAATAGATCCAGCAACAAATGCTCTTTTTGATTTGGCAAAGGATGGTGTTCTTCTCTGGTGCGTAGTCACTCATGAGCTGGTCTCATATAAAACAGTTTTACTGGGCAACTTATTCACAACTAATACTTTTAAATGAAACAACTAATATTGTTTAAAAATACAGCCCAATTGCACAGTAAAACTAGTCATAACATAGAAAACTTAACATTGTTCACCATTTGATAACTTGTGTGCAGTAAACTCATTAACATAGCAGTACCTGGTACGATAGACGAGCGAGCTATTAATACAAAGCCCGTCCTGAATCCATGGGAAAGGAACGAAAACCACACTCTGTGTCTCAATTCTGCCAAGGCAATTGGATGCACTGTGGTAAATATTGGCACGCAGGATCTGGTAGAAGCAAGAGTAAGCAAGTTATTTCTAGTTGTATCTTGCAATGTCCTTATACAATATTGCATCAAAGTCGATGACGATATTCTTTTTATTATGTCACAGCCCCATCTCGTCGTTGGCTTAATTTCTCAAATAATCAAGGTATATCTGATGCTCCATCATGCTTCCATGATTTTAAGCTGCAAATATCGCAGTATTGAATATTACTAGTTGTGAAATCCTCAGATACAATTGTTAGCTGATCTTAATCTGAAGAAGACTCCACAACTTGTTGAGTTGGTGGAGGATAGCAAGGTAACAATTATCGACTGGTTCTTATGTTTCCATAACCAAATGCATTCATAATCCGTTTATGATTATTAGCTGCGCATTTAATTCAGGAAGTGGAAGAGCTTATGGGCTTAGCACCAGAGAAGGTGCTACTGAAATGGATGAATTTTCATCTGAAGAAATCTGGATACAATAAGCAGGTCACCAACTTTTCATCTGATCTTAAGGTAAGAAGATTTGTAATATTATACTCACTCTTTTCTTTCCCATTAAATTTATTTACCTGATTTTTATTTGGAATTTTGTTACATGGTGGAATGAAGCTTAGTGTGTTGCTGTTGATTTTTCCTTTGGAGCATTACTAGTTTTCAGAAATTTTGAAGAATGTTAAATGTGTAGGTATCAAATTTTATTGCTGTGAAACAAATGTTGGCCACAATCATATAAATTGGAATATTGGCAAACGTTAGCAATCACCTTGGCTTTCTGCTTATGTTTCAAATTGTATATCGTGGTCTTTATATGTCGTGCTATTGGTTTTTTTTTTTTTATTGGTTAGTTTTTATAATTTCACTCTCAATATTTAGCATGACTTATTTATGGATTTGGTCAAGATCCTATCTTAATTGGAAACGGAGATGGATCTTAGTCATATTAATTTTTAGCTTGAATGAAGATAGAGTGGGTTCTCCATTTTAGCCGTCATCTTAGGATTTTTTTATAAATAAGTTGGAAGTCATCTAAAATATACAGCACCAAAGCATCTAGTCTCATTATTTTCTGTCTAAAAGATGAGTAACACTTGGGTGCATCAGCACAAATAATATTGTTCAGTGAAAACAACTAATATTGCCCAACTAATACATTTTAGTAAAACAACTAATACCATTTTAAAAGGCACTAAGTGGCACTGGTGAAACTGGTGCATAGAAGAATTTTCCCTAAAAGATACATCACAAGTTCATTGCAACTGCAGGATGGGGAAGCTTATGCATACTTGCTTAATATTCTTGCCCCTGAGCTTGGCACAACTACGACATTGGATGCAAAAGATCCAACTGAAAGAGCCAATTTGATTCTTGAGCAAGCAGAGAAGTTGGATTGCAAAAGATTTATTACTCCAAAAGACATTGTTGAGGGCTCAACAAATCTAAATCTTGCATTTGTAGCTCAAATATTTCAACACAGGTCAGACCAACTTTTACTTCATAGTTATCGGCGATGAACTTTTTCAGATTCTTTAGGCCATTGTCAAGTACTTTTATTTAGCATTATGATTCTGAGCAACCACTTCTACTTATATTATTATAGATGGTAATTACTATTTACACATCATTTCTGTCACTAATTCAATTTCAATACTTTCATTTGTATTCCTCAAGACTTCACAATCTTAGTGTGCAAGTCTGTGAGCAATTGATTGATAGTTTATGGAAAGGGGTCGTCAATTATTTATATCAAGAGATTTTTTTTGAATGAACTGAACTAGCGGGACTAAAATTTTAATTATATAGGGGACCAGAACTAGTTGCAAGGAAGACACAGCTAAATTTTTAAAATTTCCTCGTGCTATTTTAATTTTTGTCTGATTCGCGATTATGCTTATTCAGAGGCATGACAAGGCATCGTGATTCTAAAAAGTATTCGTATAACTGTAAAATTATCTCTCCTACTCAGAGTATCGCCGGTCCCTATCTATTATTTGCTATTTCTAATGAAGAAAAATTGGAAAGATATAGTGTTCGGTTCAGTCTGATGCTTGCTTCCAATATCTATCCATTTGCTAATTTTTTTTTTTTCTGTTTATGATTTGTTTAACCTGATAGTGACACCTTTTTTCCATTTTTTTAAGAAATGGACTATCTGTAGACAACTCAAAGCTTTCCTTCGCTGAGATGATGACAGATGATGTTCAAACTTCACGGGAAGAAAGATGCTTCAGGTTGTGGATTAACAGCCTTGGAATTGAATCCTATGTCAACAATCTATTTGAGGATGTCCGGACAGGGTTAGTTCCCATTTCTATAGAAAAAGTCTTGTGTGCACTTTTCACTGAAAAGTATTAGTTGTGCACAGTTGCACCGTACACTGGGTGCACAAGAGACTTGCCTCATTTCTATATTATCAGAATGTGACTTATGCTTGAATCTCTCCTCCTTCATGCATGCAGATGGGTTCTCCTGGAAGTGCTAGATAAAATTTCTCCAGGTTCTGTGAATTGGAAATTGGCCACAAAACCACCAATTAAGATGCCTTTTAGAAAAGTTGAAAATTGCAACCAAGTTATAAGTATTGGGAAAGAATTGAACTTCTCCCTGGTAAATGTAGCTGGAAACGATATCGTGCAGGGGAACAAGAAGCTCATATTAGGTATGCTTCTCCAAATTGCTTTATTCCAGTTCTAAACATCGACGATCTCATTATGTCTGTTTTATTATGAGCATAAACTAATATGAATTATATGATCAACTGTGTACATGTTTAACTACATTAAATTTCCCATTTTGTTTTTTTTTTTATGGTAAATTCTCAACTTCCACTTTACCTAGGTTTTAGATATTGGAATATGTATTTAAACTATTAATAATGGACTGTTGGGGATCCCAGGACATTTTATACTACTAGGGACCATTTTAAATTCCATTGTGCATAAGTTTTGATACCCTCTTCTAATCAGTGTTATGATATCTTGATATCTTACTATCTTTGGCTTTTCAATTATATATATCTTCACTAGTTAAAGTTTTTACTTGGCCCTTAGCTTCTGAGGAATATTTTGCTATTACAAAGCTGGCACAAATTTGTTCTAGGTCAGTCCTTTAATGAATTGATGAATAATAATCACATTCAATAATTTGGGGACATGCAAGACATATTTATAGTACAAGAGAAAGCATTGACTTTGTACTTCCTTGTCATGCACTAGATATACTGAATACATGCTGAAAATAATAACTTTCCTTTCATATTAGAGGAATAATCTCCTTCTTAATAGTTCAAATCTCTTTATGCAATGAAATTATATCAGAAAGAAATATCCAACATACTACAAACCGTTAACCAAATGACTACAGAAGAAAAAAATGTCATATTGGATCTCTTGCCCTTTACAGGAATACACAACATAAATTTTTATCATTAGTCGTGAACAAAGGCCAGAGAAAGCAAACACATTGGCGTCTTTGCTGTTCTACTGATCTAACATAACTTCTAACTTTCTTTTTTCGACAGCCTTTCTATGGCAGTTAATGAGATTTAATATGCTCCAATTATTGAAGAACTTGAGATCACACTCACAAGGAAAGGAGATTACAGATGGCGACATACTAAATTGGGCTAATGATAAAGTCAAGAAATCCGGTAGAAAATCTCAAATGGAAAGCTTCAAGGTAATTCCTAGGACTTGAATACGGTAGGCACGAAGTTTGCTTTGTTTTGTACCCCAGTAACATCTTTCTTAATGTTTTAAGGACAAAAACCTTTCGACCGGGAGTTTCTTTCTTGAACTACTAAGTGCTGTGGAGCCCAGAGTGGTTAACTGGAGCCTCGTAACTAAAGGAGATAACGGTATTCAAACTCTCATCATCCCTTGCACATTGTTGTTCTTTTTCTGAGTTTATCCATTAGTTCTAACATTGGAAACTATTGGATTCCCTCTTCTGCCACTTGCATTTCTCAACATCATTTTATAACTTTGTTTAGATTCCATATATTCTTTTCACAAGTCTTTGATGTTTCCTTCAACTTACTCATAGTCGAATGCAAGTGGACTGAAAATGGGTTTAATTGTGATTGCAGATGAGGATAAGAAGTTGAACGCAACATATATAATTAGTGTTGCTCGAAAGATTGGATGTGCCATATTTTTATTGCCCGAGGATATCATAGGGGTGAGTGCTAACATATGTATTTAGTTTAACCTCGTTTACGCTCAGTTCCTGATCATATCTTTAATTATTATTTACTTGAGTAACTTCATAAGAATGACAATTTTACCATCTGCATCATTATCTTCTAAAGTTGGGTTTTGTGTCTTTTCATCATGTGTTCAATTGGTGGTAAAAGGTAAACCAGAAAATGATACTCACATTGACAGCAAGCATCATGTACTGGAGCCTGCAACAGAAGAGCGGAGAATCCGATTCCTCATCTCCAGCTGCTGATGATTTGGTTCCAGCAGATGACATTTCTAATTTGTCCATTGACGATGTTGAGCCTCCTCCGCAAAGTGAGGAATAGTGGTTACGAAACGAACTACCTTCTTTTACACCTTAAATTTATTTATTGACTCCTTTTTTTTCCCCTATTTTGAGAGGATATGCAAATCATTATAATCTACAGTAGTTGAACTCAAGAAACTTTTCAACTTTTTATGGCGCCCTTGGAAGGTGAGGACAGAAGAAGATATAGATTACATTTCCATGTGATTACTCTCTCAGATTCATAGGTATTACTTTTGTAAAATCAAACAAGTTGTATCCATGTAAGATGCATTCCGCAGACACTTAGTCTCCCTTTCGAATGTTGAGAAGCTGGACGATCTCTTGTTGAGAAGTGTGATCAACGGTGTTGAATTATTTCAGTATTGTTTTTACCAGTTCCTTTTGTTTTCCACTCATTTTTAACCTTGTCTAGTAGAATGGAATGAGTTTCTAATGGAAAGGGATGAACAAGTGGAAGCTTGTATTCATTGAGTTTGTCATTTGAGATTCTGTTGTATCATGTTTTGCCAGATTAATCTGTCACAGAGAGAGGGAGGGATAATATCATGATCAAGACATTTGAGATTCCATTAGCAGTCTCTCTTGTGTGTGGTGGTCTCAAAAACCCAAAACAAACACACTTTACCATCTACCGGGATTCTAAAATGCCCTAGATTTCAAAAATCGATTTTTAAACGTAACTAAATATCCAAAACAAACATCACTTATTTTGTATTTTATGCACAACTGAGATTCGGATCCATTTTCCAGTTAAAAGAAATAAGCAGGCACCATTTCTACAAATGAATCCAATACGCTTGAGGTGCTGATAACCAACAGAAAGTCTCAAGTATCATCCTAGATAACATAACAACATTTTTCTCCTCCTTATGACAAAATTAACCTTGGCATTCAACTGATTTCTCCTGCTCCGCCACAAGCATAAGCATCTCAAGACGCTTATCAAAAAGCAGTGCACTTTCATCCCTCTTATCGAGTTCAGCACCTTCAGCCTCAAGCCATTTCTCTCGTAAATCATCTAGGAGATTTCCGTCTATTGTATTAGCCTCAGCTCCTGGAGCACTTGGAGCTGTTGTTCTAAGCATTGAATCTCCAGATGGGGGAGGCAGAGTCAAAAGCATTGCCCGAAACTCTGGAGTATCAGCAAATGTCTCAAAGTTGCACGCCATTGCATCTAAACAGAACTCCCGAATTTTCGAGACCCCATACCTTCAAATGTAACAAATATGAATTAACAAACACCAAAAAAAAAAGGAATCATTTCAAAATTTAGAGAAAAGTACAGAATAAAGGGATGCAGCAGAATTGCAGAGATACAAAACCTCCACGGCCATGACATTCTATTTCAAATTTCTTATCCCAGTGAGTAATTTAATCAACTTTCATATACTAAGGGATGTCACTTGGAAAAGAAAATAATTATGCATTATCAACATGTATTACAAGATTATGGCAACCACTAATCTGTGATTGCTAAGACATATAATGACATGCATAAGATGTCAACAACCATAAGCTCTATGAAAAGAAGGCAATGCATTGTACAAAGCTGAAATGAAAATAGGGAATAACAAGTCTTTAGCTCATCTTGCTGAATAACCACAGGACAATGTGTAGTTAGTGGGCTGAAATAGATAAGGGACTAATAGGGTAAACTATAAAATGCTTGATACACAGATAAGGAACATAAGTGGATTCTTCTATTTCATTCTTAAAAGGCAAAATTCTTGTGTGAACGGTCTCATGGTAAGACGGTTCACAAACTAGCACAAAATAACACCCGCCCCTTCCAAAGTGTTAAAGCGCCATGCCCAAATTATGACCCGTCTCACCGTGAGACCGTCTAACACAAGACCTACTCTTCTTAAAATAAGATTGACACTCGAGAAAGCCCAGAGTACAACTCTTAATCCAAATTATTGTTACAAAAGGTAAACTTGAGAATTAATATCTATTCACATGTAAAATTCAAATTGAATTGGTTTTTGAGCCTTCGTCCTTACTTCAATGTCATTTACCCTTCCAATTGATGGCCAAAGTTATTTATCATTAGCAGTAATTTACATAACTTCACATAGCATTAGCAACCATTGTAGGTGAAATTTGTTTATAAAAAATTTAATGTAAAGTATTAGTAGCAAAAGAGAAGAAACATCACACATACCGGTAGAATAGAATCTACAATACACTGAAAGGAAGTGTAAAAGAAGGATTGAAGAATCATACATGTCAGATAATAGCAACCAATGGCATAATTCGGCAGGAGAAAACATTTCTAGTTGTGGTAAAATAACATCAGCTACTTCACGTTTAAGAGGAAATAATAGATATCTTGAAGCAGCATCAAACATTTCTTCAGCCTGCATAATTTCAAGATTCAATAAACTAAAATTTTGTAATTTATATTATGAGTTGTAGGTGAAGCACACCTGATCAGGGTTTATGTCAGTCAGGCTGTCAGTATACCTGAATCAACAAAATAAAATGGTTGATTAAGAATTCAGGGTAGAAGCACGTACTAGCTAAACTGAGGCAAAATTATCATAAGTTTCTCCAGTGAGCAACTGAGCAAGTACCATCTATTGTTCCAACAATGTAACTCATAATTGCCAAAGAGAAGAAATCTACAGAAAATACTTCAGAAATAAATGCTTGAGATTAAAAATATGGATTTTGTCTCAATGTATTGAAATATCTCAAATCAAGTATCATGCAATCTCAAAGTGTAAATTAAAGGTTTAATATAGAAGATCCAATAAGATGAAGTACAAAGAGCACAAATACCTGTCCTCTTTCCCCACTCCCTCTCCCTCTACTGTTTCTGAAATTCATGCAACTATCATTTTAATCTCTCTTTCTCACACATACAGAACAACTTTAATGCATTTTATCATTCGCACACGTGTGAGAGCTTAACATGCATTTTTTGTTCCATAATTAAAATTTCAGAAATCATACGTGGAGCATTTACTTGGGGATAGATAAAGAGCACATACATATATTCTATCATTTTTTGAAAAGTTTCTGCATTCAGGTCATGTTCTTCAAGGCATGGAAGAGGTAAAGAGTCACTTCCTTCAAGAAAATCTTTTATCCTGTATAATCTTGCCTTAAAGTACTCAGATCGTGATGCTAAGACAACTTGATGGCATCGGAATATCTTATTCTCTACCCTCACATAAACATCAGCAAAATCATCTTCAGAATCTCTCATTCGCATTGAACCAAAATATGGCACAACATCATCAATATTATGGTCCATGTGTTGTACCCTCGAGCAACTGGTAAGAGAAATTTGAAGGATCCAATTTAATGCAGCAGGGAGACGGTCCTCTTGGGGTAGGGAAATGCCCTGCAGGATGAACCTCTTCTGAGAGTCTTCTATATCTCTAAGGGCTTTATACTCTACATGTCTTTGATGAACGATTTCTTTCTCAAGAAGACTCTGTAGAGACTGGCACTTGCAAACTTTGCAAATTCTAACAAGTTCATCCATGTCATCAACGGCCACCTCTAGTCTATCGGAATAGAAGAAATGGAAGAGGCTAAAAAGAGATGGATAAGAAAGCTTCTCACGCGAAAATCGTACTTCCTTTCTTTCTTTCCAATCAGTGGCGAACTTTTTCCTAAAGAATGGTGATCGGGCAGCCAAGATGAGTCTGTGAGCTTCAAGGGGCCTTCCTTGGACGTAAAACACAATATCTGGCGGCCAGTAGCTGGAACTGGACTCTCCGATCGATGAATTACCTACTATTCAATGTCGAATCACCATGAAAGCATTCAAATAGCAAACACCTTTCCTAATTAAGTATGATCATGGCGCATTCCAAGCTTGTATAGTTAATCCCAAAATTGATTGATGTTCCCATTCCATAATTGACTAGAGCACAGATATGTAGGAAATTAATTATCAAGAGGCAACAAGAGATTGATCCCAATCACAGACAAAAAGCTCTTAAAACAAGCTAATTAGAAAATTGCGAGTGCTATGATGCTACGAAATACGAAAATTGCAAATCCCTGAAACAGAAAGCAAAAGGGGGAAAACGAAAGGGACCTGAGAAAGGAGAATTGGTGTGACTGGCGGCGTTTAGATACGCGTGATTGGCTTTGCAGGAGAAGAAAGTGTCTCTCATGGCGGATTGCAAGGGTTGGAGGGGCGGGGGGCGAGCCTCGAAGGCCTTGAGCAATTTGCGGACCTTGAGATTGAGGGCGGCGTAGTGGCAGCGGTCGCCGTCAAAGGTGTGCTCCGAGCAGATGGCGCCGCTCTCGAGCAGCATGCGGGCGGCGTCGAGATGGCCGGCGAGGCAGGCGTAGTAGATGGGGACGGAGTCCCATTGGTCGCGGGCGTTGACGTTGACGCCGGAGTCCAAGAGGTAGCGGAGGCGGTGGATGTCGCCGGCGCGTGAGGCCTCGAAAACGTCGCCGTATGGGACCTTCTTGATTGGGAATGAGGAGTGGAAGTCCTCCGCCTCGAGCTCTATGTGGTCCAGCTCCGACATGAGTGAGCGAACAGCGAAATGGGAAGGGAAGGTCACTAGTGTAACGTTGGACTCACTCCCACTAAATCATATTACTTTTATAAACTATAATTTAATTAAAAAAAATTACAAAATCTAGGTTTGAACCTTGCACATCTTACATTATATTTATTTCTAATTACACTAAATCCATTAAACTATCACTGAAATTGTATCTAAACCACGTAACTATTTTTTGTTTCACTAAACTATACAAACTATTATTTTATTACACTGAAACCATCGAACTAATTTTTCAAGCAAATTTTTCTCTCAAATTTAAATTAGGGATTCGTGAATCAATTGTAGAATAGATATAATTTGATACAATAATTTTATTCCAATAACTGTTTAAGCAAGTATAACTAATATACACCCTAAACAATTATTAATTCATATTTAGTGTATTTATGCATATAATTATATTTTTTTATTATTAAATATATTATATTTTATGAATATTATATTTTTAATTAAAGAATCGCGTAATACAAGACATTAAACTAGTAACATAATATATATATATATATATATATTATTATGACATTAATTTATAAATATAATAATATTAATTAATAAATGCAGGGGTATTAATTTTATAATGTAAAAATAAATTTAATCGGAGAGTAACTCAAATGTGGTCATGAGAAGGAGTTTGGAATTTTATTTAAAAAAAAATGGACTTAAATTATCAAATCTTATCTATGACTTAAGTTTGGATTTATCTATGCTGAACGATAATGATAATTTTTTTTTATCAATTCGCCAATTTTTACGGTGGTGGAGAACACGTGAGTGTCGGATCTTATGATGTCGAGATCAAAATATTGGGTTCAGGACTTCTTGGACGTAATTTTCACTCATACAGATGTAGGACGAGTTTAAAAACATTGTTACCTTCGAGCGTTAGTGATAGATTGTTTTGACACTTTACGAGAAATGGGAAGTATTCAATTAAATCGGCCAATAATCTTGCCCAGTGTTTTCAAACACTGTTCAACCGATTGAACCGGGAACTGACCATCAAGCCTTTTTGATTACCCTTAAAAGCCCAATTTTATGGTTGAACCCAAAAAAAAATCGGCCAGAACAGGAAAAATGGACCAAAATTTGGGAAGCTGGTTGAACCGGGTTTTTTTTTATAATTTTTTAAAATTAATTTAAAATTTAATCTTATTTCTATCATCATTATTTTAAATTTTAGTATTTTAAATTGTGTTGTGTTGTGTTTTATTGATTCTATTGTGTTTATTTCAATATGAAACTTATAAGTTTATAATTTTAAATTTTATAAGTGCACATTTATTTTATTTTTTAATATAATATAGGGAATGTTTTAAAAAAAGTTGATAGGAATCATTTTAACGGCTGACCCGCTAATCCGACTAGTCCAACCGGTGCCCAATTCTGTTTGTGTTAGTGTTAGTGTCCTAGAGACAATCATATTGTAAGGACATAATACTAAGATAATATTCAGTATTGGTTTTAATATTATTGTTTATTTAATATTAAATGTATGGCATTACACCTGTTTGAATATTATGTTTGGTTGTTTGCATTTATTCTTATTTGTGTTCTCATGAGTCACTGTTGTCATTGAGATTGTGAGAACTCGGATGACTTAAGCATGATTCTCAAATAGCCCCGATCAATGATCATCAAGAATGGGATATTGATGATGCAATTAAGATTGGTGTGCGATCTGCATCATACTTTTAGAGAGTGTAGTAAGATCTCACTTACTACGAGATACTAAGTATCTCATGATGGATGCACAGATACCTTAGCGGGTATAGGTATACCCATCCAAGAAAACTGTTTTATGTAATTCCACAATATGTGTCTACGGGTGTCTCGGTTAGTGGGAGCGATGTGATACTCCTTTGACTTGAGGTCAATACGCACGACATGTGTGGAGTGATGAACTTTGACCATGACCGACGCTTGCATGATTGGGTTCATCACGAAATGCATATGCGTCGTAGTTGAGGCAAGAATAGGATTCATTCCTCAATGTGGATTTAGAAAGAATACTCATCTTCTAATCATAATTGGATCTAAGACATCGACCGATGCACGTCAACTTGGACTTTGTGGCCAAGTGTGACATAAGTGATCAATTAGTGATTAAAGATAATATGATTAAGTTATTTGAATAGACACTTCATCATGTTCAAGATTTAATCGAGTATTCGCGAATGAAAGGAAGTTATCGCAATAGTCCATGTTTCAGTTACAGGTAGTTGCACGTTTCCTCGCAACGTACCTCATATATTGAGAATGTCTGATTTATTGTCTAGGGTTCAATTAAGACCGTTAGTTTGACTAATCACTCGATATATGAGGGTCTATGGGTCACATAACAAGTAACAGTTGTTTACTGATTATAGTTGGTTGATTAAATATTATATTGGATATTAATATTTAATTTATGGAGAATATAATAATAATTATATTTAGAATTAATTATTATTATTTAATTAAATTAGATTTAATTAAATAGGATTCCCAATAATAATATATGGAATATTATTGTAGGATTTGATATATATGGAAATCATATCCGTAGAGATTTATGTATAAGGGAATTAAATCTATGGGATTTAATTTGCAAGATTATGAATTTTATTTCCTAATAAGGTTAGCTTAAGATTTAAGTTGGGCCCCCCTATATATATGAGTCCTTGGGAATTCATAATACAAGACTTCATATTTTCTCCATAAAATCTCTAGTTAGAATTTTCCTAGCAAATTCATCTCGGGGATTCAACACTGGCGAATCGGTGCGAATTGGTAAACGATTGTTACGTGAATACCATAGTGGAGGAATCCGTATACGAATTATTGTAAGAATTCTGTTTACGTTTACCCGTAATTTAATTATGCAATTATATGTTCGTTGTTAATGAACTGTTTAATTCTGTTGCGCATGTATTACGTGTTTACGTGCCTCTATATTTCAATAGTTTGATCGCCGGTCCAATTATGAAAACACTGATCTTGCCATTGATTTAGCTTTCGATCAGAGTTTGGATGTGCAAAGTAGGTGGACGTTGTTGTGCAATTTGAAAGTGCCACTGTGATACCCAAACTTCTCACTACTCACTGACCAATATATTTCATGCATTGCGTGTATTTTATATTATCGATGTGCTAATTGTTGTTCTGCATTATTTTATCATGCGTTTAAATTGGTTTTAAATATTGAATTATTTATTACGCTCATACATGATTAATTGTGAAAATATTTTAGTACAATTTATTAGGACTGTAGTCACGTTCGGTGCAAGATTTAGTTGTTTAAGGCATAATATGTAAATAAATTCGCGGTTATTAAGAGGGGAAATAAAATATATGAGTGTATATATATTTTAGTTAACCTTATAACAATAGTAATATTAATTTAAAAAAAAAAAGGAAAGCAATTTACCTTGGAAGCAACAGAAAGGCGGTGGATGGAAAGAAAAGAAGAATAACGGTTTGACGAAGAATAGAAAACTATAGGAGAAAGAAAATAAATATAGAAAGTATTGATTAAGTGTGGTATAGGGTTTTCTATAACGTTATGTATAGAACGGAGATTTGAATTGGAGTAATATTGATGGTTAATCGTTATTAGATTTGATAGTTGGACTTGATAAGGCGGTTTAGGGGTTCGAGGTATCAATATTCTTCTCAGTCGAGGTAAGTATAAATTCATTTACAACTACAATACATAAACATAGTATTATGTAATTAATTTATGTGTAATTGATAATATGTGAATTTTACGTGAATTGTGAGATATCTTGTGTTGCATTGCATTATTTATTTTTTTTATCAGAAAAAAGGGAATTTTCATTCCAAAAAATAAGGGTATATGGTGTACCCTTTACAAAAACAATTTATAGTTTATGCAAAATTCAATAACACCAAGAACAGGCCAAGAAAGCAAAACTTATCCCTGGCTACACATAATTCTCGAATTAATCTCCCAGTCTTCATATGCAATACTTAGATTTCTAGCAGCTTTAACAGTGTACCAACTCCAGACTCGGGATTTCGATTCTTCCAAAAGGTCTTTAACTGGAACTCTCTCATTCCGAAAAATGATAGAATATTTAGTCTTCTATAATAGCCCAACCGCACGTTCCCAAACACAAACCATCAACGTCTTACCATCCTTTCCTCTTAGGAGTCTACTAAAAAGGGTAGGCTCCTCGTCGGATCGGATGGAAGAGCCGATTTGACACCAAATCACTTGACACATTTCATCCAAAAGTGATAAGAAAAGGAGCATTCAAATAGAACGTGTCTTAGGATTTCCGGTTGTGTTTAGCAAAAAGCACAGTTGATGCTCGCGTGACTCGGAAGAGCGTTGCGTCTCTACAGCTTGGACGACGTTGGGATTCTCTCCATACGCACTCTCCAGGCATGTATGCAAATCTTCGACGGGATGAACTTGTTCCATAGGATCTTGAACTGTTCTTTCTCGTTTGCCTCAATATCAACTTCATCGAGGAGCAGTCGGTTGTATGCATCTTTGGTGTTATAATTACCGGATGCTCCCACTTTCCAAATCCACCAGTCTTCTTTTCCTTGTATTAGCGCAAACCTGTTCACAATGTTAGCAAGATTATTAAGGACTGAAATTTCCCTTTCAAACAAGGGATGACGTCAATTCCACACCCATTCCCACCCTTTCTCATTCCACTCCCCCATCATGCTAATCCTCACATTTTTATTCACACACAGATTGTATAGTCTGGGAAAAGAGTATTTTAAAGGCTCATTTCCTACCCACTAATCTTCCCAAAAAGACGACTTTCCCCCATCTCCCACCTCCTTCCTCAGATTTTACAAAAATCACTCCTCATTTCTATCACCAACCGTCTTAAGAACCCCCCCCTCCACCCCACTAGAGCAACCCAACTTCCCGAACTCCCCCCTATCTAGACCTAATCATCCTCATCCACAAGGACTTCTTGTCCGTGTAGAATCTCCACACTCACTTTTAAGGCCTTATTGGAACACTCAAGATCTTTAACCCCAAGCCCCCAAGAGATTTTGGTTTGAAAATCATTTCCCATTTAATCCATGTTATTTTGCTCTCACTCTCAACTCCCCCCCCCCATTCTTTGAAGTTTAGTAATCTCACTCAAGATTTCTTTAGGAGCCCGATAAGTTGACAGGTAATAGACAAAAGAGACGAAAGGACTGCATTGATAAGAGTAAGTCTTCCCCCGATGGAGAGATTCAACCCTTCACATTTCTTCAAACTATTCCGAACCTTACAAACCACATACTCCCAATCTGACACTTTACTGTGAGTGCAACCAACCTTAACACCCAGATAGTATAAAAGAATCGAGCCAATGCGACAACCGAGCTGAACAACAAAATTATCCAACACTTCTTCCTCCACAATAACCCCATATAGACAACACTTGCCCCAGGAAAATGGTATCATCCGCGAACTCGAGATGTGACATCCTCACTCTATCACTTTAAATATGAATGAATGTTATATATATTTACTGCATAAATGTTCAATAATAATACGGGTTACATTGTAGTTAATGTGGTGATACCAGATCACAGAAGATCACATTAACAATTCCTTGTAAATAAGTACAAATTCACAACCTAGATAGAAATGAACAATACATCGTGAAAGGTTGAAGTGTAAGGCTCAAATTGGCTTGTCTTGACCAAGAGATTACACTAGTTCATTATGATGCGCTGAATAGGACGTACAACGAGGATAAATTCTTCGGTACTGAATGTAGAAGAATTAGACCTCAGTGGTTTGTTATTTCTTAATCTCTATCTCTTAGATAGGATCGTATGTAATTAATAAGAATTGCTTTGATTCATGTTGGGTAGAGAATCAATGTGATTCAATACTTTGTGTTTTGGGCAATATTATTAGTTACATGACGATTGCTAAGATTTAATACAGAGAATCGTGTGCAAGTACGTCTTGCTTGATTTGTCCCCTTGGTGGGCTCATAAGTTTTATCATACTAAATCTTGCAAATGGAATTTGTTTCCGATATGGATAATAATGTTGAGCTGACCTTACTCCAAGGAAAAAGATATTAATTAATATAAAACTTTTTTAGTGGCTTAAATTAATTAATGGACTGGATAATCATAAACACGAGAAATAATAATCGGGAGTCATATTACAGTAATATGGGTTAAGATGGATAGTGCAATATTAATTTTATAGTGGAATAAATTAATATTAATGGGCTGAATAATATTGTGGCTCAATATTGATAATTCAGAGCCCATTGGAAGATCCAATCTTAATTCTCCTATAGGCCCCTCAAGTAGCCCAATATAAAGTCCAATAACTAAAAATGGTGATTAAAATAAAAGAAAATATTGTTGCCTATTTTTCCAATTTTTTAAAAAATTGTAGGAAGAAAGAGAAAAAGATTTTCTTGAAAAGATTTTATGGAAAAGATAAGTATTCTTAGAATACAAGATTATCTTATAAATTCAAGAAATCCCAAATCTTGTTTCTTGCATTATTTTTTCAAAAATTCCATATAATAAATAAGGGGATATTTTGTTGGGATTTATTTATGAGAAATAGAATGTATGAGATATATTCAAGATTGTATCTTGGAGAAGATACAAGAAAATTTCTCATGAGCCAATAAACCCTAAAATTTCGCCCCCCTTGTGAATTATAATTTATAAATAGGGGATGAATTTTTCATCCCCAACACAGTTCCACGTGTTGGAAAAATTAGAAATCCACAAAGGTGGTGCAACATATTTTATTTTTCCCTTTTGTTAATTGTTTGTGGGAATCCTCCACCGGATTATCAAGCAAGGGCGTGAGAATACTTGAGAAGGCTCTTTGGGTTTGTTCGTTGGAATGGGTACTCTTCTTTTCTATGGTTGTCTCGTCAAAAGTTACGTTAGTGTAAACTCCTAGAATTTCGCATGCGTAGAATTTATGTGAATTTATTATGTGCATGATTGTTGTTCGAATTATTATTTGAATTAATATAGGATTAATTCATGCTAGTAATAATTGTAGAATTAAATTTGTATTTAAATTTCATCCCGAATAGATCCGGGCAAACAATTCCCCAACAACTAGTATCAGAGCCTCGGTTTCGGGCTCTGAATTTTGAATTGTAATTTAATTCGCTTTTCATTAAATTTGAAATTAGATAGTAGAATTGCTAGATCTTTTTTGCAGGTATCCAATTGTCATGGTATTTGATGAATGTTTAATTATGCATTCATATAATTGTGGTTTTTAATTCGATTAGTTCGAATTCATTTTTCCTCGTGAGAAAATTCACGAGTAGATTAGGATTTGTTTGATTTGATCAATGTAATAGACTAGTCTAGATCTAGGTTTATTTATTTATTATAAATAAATTATAATCGGATCGAGAACAAAGACGGAGACGAAGAACTAAAGATGGGCGACCAAGTGCCTGGACGTACGTGAGCCAAAGACGACGCAATTTAAAGCCGAAGGCCTAGCGACCACACGATCTTCAGACGACCGTGGATGGGGGCAAGGGTTGATCACCGGAGGCGGCACGCTGGTGTGTGTCTTCTTCTTTTAGGCGACGATTTGGACGAGGCGTGACGCGGACGACGCGGCGCGAGTTCAGTAGCTGATCTACCTACGCGACGCGCTGAGACGTCCGGGCAATGGGCGACGGGCGATGCGGGATGACCAGTCCGACGCTGGCGCAGCACTTAGACGACGCGGGCACGATTCCTAATCAGTGGAGCTACGTAGCCCGACGTCGCCCCTTAACCTTGATGGAGGATGTTTTAAAGAATTTATTATACGAAAGGGAGCTTTTGAGACGAAACGATTTAAGGCTACAAAGACGATTTCTCAAGATCAAGACATGACAAAAATTAACCATGACAGTTGAATATATGTGCCCAATATGTTTACTTTTTTGTTTTGATGATTGCTTTATTTCGTGCAATTATTTAATTGTGAATGTGTTTGCATGAGCACTCGTTTGAAAAATCTCACTTTCGAAAATTACTAAGTATGATTTATACAATTAATTGACAATTTTATTCCGGATAATAAAATTGAATTAATTTTGACCTCATGATTTATTTATTTGTGAAGTCTTTTGGAGAAATTTCCCCCACGGAACGGCCAAAAGATAGCTTTCACATGAATGAATTCCTAAATGATGATTGTGAATTATTATTAGTGGCGGCAATGACCCTCCCCACGAGGCTTGTTCAAAATGAAATAATAATTCTGTATTTAATCATGGTTATTACTTAGGTATAAAATTGATATGCATATATTCCCCCGTAGTCCCTGTTAATTTTATATTGGTCAAGTGGGAGCCAACTATTAATTTTGAATTAAAGGTTTGTAACTGTCTTTGTTTGTAACCTGCTTGAATGTGATTAAATAATTGTCCACCCCACGTGGCTTATTTAAACTGTTTTGAGATGTTGGCTGATGCATGTTCATATTTTTTTTGATTTTAATATGATTCATGTGATCGAATTATGTGATTTTTTTTGTGCTAATCTGAATATTAACACAAGATGTATGTTTTTTTTCAATTCAACATGTTGTAACCTTTCAACCCACTTTGAATACTTAGAGTTAATAAACTAACGATTAGAAAACTATATAGATTGGAAATTATTTATTGTCTTGACCATGCAATCGCATAAGTCCATCCTTGACGAACCTAGACTCACTGAGACTATGATTGTGAGGAAAATAAGTAATATCATAAGCAATGGTTGAGATTCAATAAAATGGCTAAGTGTATCATCTTGACTTCAACGTCAGATGTGTTGCAACACCGACACCAGGACTTGAAAACCATTGCAGTTATTATGATAGATCTTAACAAATTCTTCGCTCACAAGAATCATAAAGCGAGTCAGATAGCCATACATAATTTATTCTCGTAGAAAATGGCATTAAGAGGTGTCAAGAAGAAGACCAACAAACAAAAATACTTAATTATGGTCTGAGAAGACATCGGAGGTCAGCCTGTCCCAAGCCTAAAAAGGTCGGGAAGAAAGGTAATTTTCAAACACTAGTTGCTGAAACTTGTTTAGCGACATATGCTCTCATTCGTGGGTAGTGAATACGGGAACCACTAATCATATTTGTTTCAATGTTTCAAGGATTTTAGATAATCCAGCAATTTAGTGGGAGTGAGACCATCATCACCATGGGCAATGTTATGAGAGTAGCGGTTATTGCAATGCTACGTGAGTAACAGTTATTGCAATGCTGCGTAAGTAACAGTTATTGCAATACTACATAAGTAGCAGTTATTACAATTTTACGTGAGTAGCGGTTACTGCAATGCTACGTGAGTAGCGGTTATTGCAGTGCTACGTGAGTAGTGGTTGAAGAAGTAGGAGAAGTGCACCTATCTTTTAGTGATAGAATTTAGTTTTGAGAGGTGTTCTTTACGTTCCAAGTTTTAGAAAGAATTTGATTTCAGTTTCTAAATTCTTTAATGATGGATATTCAGTTACTTTTAATAAAGTTGTTACTATTGCTTAAAATAATGAGTTTATCTGTCATGGAACATTGTTGAACAATCTCTATACTATTAGCTGTGCACACCACTCGCAAAATGCATCCTATAACACATTGACTATTTCAAGTAATAAAAGGAAACGTTCAGCAGAGGTGAAAGAAACACTTCTATGGCATCTAAGACTAGGTCATATTAATCCAAAGAGGATCCAAAGGTTGGTGAAAGATGGTTCATTGGAGTCCCTCCGGGTTGAACCATTTCCAACTTGCGAATCATGTTTGGAGGGTAATTACCAAGAGGGCTTTTGGAGCCAAGGGGAATTGAGCCAAATAAGTGTTAGAGATCGTTCACACTGATGTATGTGGTCCAATGTCAATCAAAGCAAGAGGAGGTTATGAGTATTTCGTTACTTTTATCGATGATTACTCAAGATATGGGTACATTTTCCATATGAAGCATAAATCTGAGACCTTTGATAAATTCAAAGAATTTAAGGCTCAAGTTGAGAATCATACGAAAAAGAGTATCAAGTTTCTACGATCTAATCGTGGAAGTGAATACCTCAGCGATGATTTTTTGAACTACTTATCAGATGAAGGGATTGTATCCCAGTTGACTGCACCCGGAACCCCTCAACAAAACGGGATTGCAGAATGAAGAAACATAATTCTTTTAGAATGGTCAGATCAATGATGAGTTATGCGGATCTACCCAAGTCGTTTTGGGGTCACGCCTTGGAAACAGTGGCTTATATTCTAAAATTGGTGCCATCCAAATCAGTTCCTAAAACCCCGAAAGAATTGTGAATCGGGCGCAAGCCTAGTTTGTGACACATGAGAATTTGGGGGTGTCCCGCATATGTGTTGGACAAGGAAGCCGGTAAATTGGATCCACGTTCAGAATTAAGGCTGTTTATAGGGTACCCGGAAGGGATGTATGTTCTATGGTCCCAAGGATAAAAGAGTCGTAATAAGTACACACTTTGGATTCTTGGAAGAAGACCATATGAACGATTGAAAGCCCAGAAGTGAGATTACCTTAGATGAGCTAAAAGGGCCAACTCTTATGTCAATTGTACAAGTTGACATACCAAGCGACACACTTACATAATCAGAACCTCGTCGTAGTGGGAGGGTTGTGAGACAGCCTGAACGATTCATGGGGATGGGAGAGTCTTCGGACTTGGTCCCCGGTGATAATGAATCAGACCCCTGGTCCTACAACTAGGCGATCCAAGATAAGGATTCAGATTATTGACAAACAACAATAGAAGCGAAGATGGGTTCTAATGATCACAATAAAGTGTGGGAGCTAGTCGAACCACTTAATGGGGTAAAACCCATTGGATGCAAGTGGGTTTACAAGAGGAAAAGAGGATAGGATGGAAAGGTTGAGACCTTCAAGGCTAGACTTGTGGCAAAAGGATATACTTAGAAAAAAAGAGATCGATTATGAGAAGACCTTTTCGCCTGTAGCTATGCTTAAGTCTATCCGTATTCTCTTGTCAATAGCTGCACATCTAGATTTTGAGATCTGAAAAATGGATGTCAAGACTGTTGGGGTTATACGTGAAAGTATGCTTGTACTTAGTATAACCTATGTATTAAACACTTATTTACTGAAATAAATTGTTTATCACTGTTGCTTTAAATATGATTGAATGTTATATATTTTATTGCAAACCATTCGTAGCATGCATTACATTGTAGTTAACGTGGTGATACCAGATCACAGAAGATCACGTTAACAGTACCTTGTAAACGAGTGTGTGTTTCACAACTTAGATAGATCCGAACAATCTATTGGTAGAAGTTGATGTGTAAGTCTCAGATTGGCTTGTCTTGACCAAGAGATTACACTAGTGCATTCAATGTGTTGAAGCGGACCTACAGAGAGGATAAACTCATTCGCACTGACTTAATGGATGAAGAGTTAGACCTCAGTGGTTATTAATTTCTTAATCTTTGTCACTTAATAAGGACTGTGTGTGATTAGTAGTTATTGATTTGATTTATAAATGGGAAGAGAATCATTGTGACTTCGATACCCTATATCTTGGGCAATAATATTAATTGCACGACGATTCTTAAAATTAATCTGAGAGAATCGTGTTCTTGCAAAAGTCTTGCTTAATTGGTCCCCTTGGTGGGCCCGGAACCTTTATCATACCAAATCTTGCAAGTGGAATTAATTTTCTGGTATGGATAATAAAGCTGGGTTGTCCTTACTCCAAGGATAAATATATTAATTAATATAAAGCTTTTCAGTGACTTAATTAATTAATGGACTAAATAATCTTAAACACGGGAAATAATAACCGGGAGCCATATTACCGTAATATGGGTTAAGATTGGATAGTGCAATATTAATTATATAGTGATATTAATTAATATTAATGGGTTGAATTATATTGTGGCTCAATATTGGAATTCAGAAGTCCATTGGAAGATCCATCTTAATTATCCTAAAGGCCCCTCAAGTAGCCCAAATTATAGTCCAATAAATAAAAGGTTCTTAAAATAAAATAAATTATTGTTGCAATATTTCCTCTAATTTTTCGAAAATAATTAAAGAAAAGAGGGAGAATAATTTTTTTGAAAAGATTTTATGGAAAGGAGATAATGTATTCTTGGAATACAAGATTATCCCATAAATTCAAGAAAACTCCCACTTGACTTCTTTAATAGGAAATTTTCAAAAAATATGTATAAGAAAGGGAAGAAAGATTTTCTTGGAAATATTTTATGGAAGATATGTATTCTTGGAATACAAGAATATCTCATAAATTCAAGAAAGATCCAATCTTGAAATTCTTTCTTGTATTTTTCAAAAATAAGGGCCAAATAAGGGTGTGAGATTTTTGTGGAAAAATACACATGGAAAGAAGAATATATTGGATATATTCAAGATTTCTTGGAGATCAAGAAAAGATCTTTCCTAGCCCTAATTGTGGTTGAAATTTTCGAACCCCCTCATCTTATAAATAGGGGATGAATTTTTCATTCCCAACTAGTGTTCCATGCATTGGAAATACTAGAAATCCACAAAGGTGGTGCAACAATATTTTTATTTTTCTTGTTTTATAAATCTTCCATCGGAGAACCTTCCACCGGGGTTATTGGACGAGGACTTGGGAATACTTGAGAAGGACTTTTGGTGGGTATCCAGATATTTGATCATGTCTGTCTTAGATCGTCTCTCCAACGGGTGCGTTTACGTAAACTCCTAGAAATTTCGCATGCTAGGATCTTTTACGTGAAATATTATTTGCATGTTGTTGTTGGTTAATTATTATTTGAATTCACTTAGGTAAATTCATGCTAGTAATAATTGTTAATTTAAATTTGTGTTTATGAGGTTATCCCGATAGATCCTGACATATGTTATCCCAACAAAGACAGGTTTCCTTAACGAAAGTCTTGAAGAAGAAATCTATATGCGTCAACCCGAAGGCTTCATTACGAAAGTTCAAGAACATCCAGTTTGCAAGCTCAAGAAGTCCATTTATGGACTGAAGCAAGCATCCCGTGCTTGGAATCAATGTTTTGATCAGGTCTTACGGGTTTGATCAAAATAAGTTCAAGAGTTGTGTGTATAAAAAGTGTGTCGGAATTGCCTTGGTATTCTTAGTACTATACATAGACTACATCCTGCTCATCGGGAACGATGTAAAGGTGTCGTCAGGCGTAAGGGCATGGTTGTCAAATCAATTTGATATGAAGGACTTAGGGAAAGCCGGGCACATCCTTGGGATCAAGATCACTCGAGATCGCAAGAAAATGATGATAGGCTTATCGTAAGCTTCATACATAGACATTGTTTTGAAGCGATTCAACATGCAAGATTCCAAGAAAGGTTTTGTACCTTTCAGACATGGAATCCATCTATCCAAAGATATGTGCCCTAAGACACAAAAGGAGATGGATGACATGAAAGACATTCATCATGCTTCGACTGTCGGAAGCCTTATGTATGCAATGTTGTGTACCAGACCGGATATCTGCTTTGTCATTGGCATGGTAGCGAAATATCAGAGTAATGTAGGGAAAGAACATTGGATTGCAGTTAAAAAATATTCTGAAGTATCTGAAAAGAACTCGGGATAAAATGTTGGTTTATCAATCAAACAGTCTAATTCTCGTGGGTTATACGAACTCACATTTCCAATCAGACATAGATTCCAGAAACTATCTACCTCAGTTAGTATGTTTTTGTTTGGGAAGTGTAGCCGTGAAATGGACGAGTGTGAAGCAGAAATGCATCACTGACTCAACCATGGAAGCCGGATAAGTAGCTGCTTGTGAAGCAGTGAAGGAACCAGTTTGACTCTAGATCTTCTTAGTGGACTTGGATGGAGTTCCGAATTTATCTAGCAATATTTGCTAGGGGCAGTTGCAAATTCAAGGGAACCAAGAGTCCACGAGTCAAACAAGCACACTAAAGGAAAGAAATCTTAGATGAGAAATCGTTAAGAGAGGAGATATAGAGGTGGAGAAGATCGCATCGGAGAATAACCTAGTTAATCCTTTTATAAAGTGTCTGCCTCTCAGAATACATTCGAGAGACGTGTGGAATGAATGGTTATCAAGTGCGTCGCCAATCTGCTTAGAGTATAAGTGGGAGAAATATTATTAGGTTCATGTAGGTGACATTAGATATCACGTAGAACATAAGACATGTTGTAGTATACTTAAAAGCAGACTTTGAGTATAAGTGGGAGATTGTTGGGGTTATACGTGAAAGTATGCTTTTACTTTGTATAACTAAACTGAATTTCTGTCTTATTTACTGGAAATAAATCTTTTATCATTGTTGCTTTAAATATGAATGAATGATATATAAATTTACTGCATAACTGTTCAATAATAGTACGAGTTACATTGTAGTTAATGTGGTGATACAAAATCACAGAAGATCACATTAACAATTCCTTGTAAATAAGTACAAATTCACAACCTATATGAAAATGAACAATCCATCGTGAAAGGTTGAAGTGTAAGGCTCAGATTGACTTGTCTTGACCAAGAGATTACACTAGTGCATTATGATGCGCTGAATAGGACCTACAACGAGGATAAATTCTTCGGTATTGAATGTAGAAGAATTAGATGGTTCCTTATTTCTTAATCTATGTCCCTTAAATAGGATCGTGTGTAATTAATAATTATTGTTTTGATTCATGTCGGGTAGAGAATCAATGCGATTTAATACTTTGTGTTTTGGGCAATATTATTAGTTAAATGACTATTGCTAAGATTTAATATAGAGAATCGTGTGCAAGTACGTCTTGCTTGATTTGTCCCCTTGGTGGGCTCAGAAGTTTTATCATACTAAATCTTGCAAGTGGAATTTATTTTCGGTATGGATAATAATATTGAGCTGACCTTACTCCAAGGAAAAAAAATATTAATTAATATAAAGTTTTTTCAGTGGCTTAAATTAATTAATGGACTAGATAATCTTAAACACGGTAAATAATAATCGGGAGCCATATTACAGTAATATGGGTTAAGATGGATAGTGCAATATTAATTTTATAGTGAAATAAATTAATATTAATGGACTGAATAATATTGTGGCTCAATATTGATAATTCAGAGCCCATTGAAAGGTTCAATCTTAATTCTCCTAAAGGCCCCTCAAGTAGCCCAATATAAAGTCCAATAACTGAAAAGGGTGATTAAAATAAAAAGAAAATATCGTTGCCTATTTTTCCAATTTTTTCGAAAATTGTAGGAAGAAAAAGAAAAAGATTTTCTTGATTTTCTTAAAAAAAATTTATGGAAAAGATAAGTATTCTTGGAATACAAGATTATCTCATAAATTCAAGAAATCCCAAATCTTGTTTCTTGCCTTGTTTTTTCGAAAATCCCATATAATAAATAAGGGAATATTTGTTGGGATTTATTTATGGAAAATAGAATATATGAGATATATTCAAGATGGTATCTTGGAGAAGATACAAGGAAATTTCTCATGAGCCAATAAACCCTAAAAATTTTGCCCCCCTTGTGCATTATAAATAGGGGATGAATTTTTCATCCCCAACACAGTTCCATGAGTTGGAAAAATTAGAAATCCACAAAGGTGGTGCAACATAATTTTATTTTTCCCTTTTGTTAATTGTTTGTGGGATTCCTCCACCGGATTATCAAGTAAGGGCGTGGGAATATTTGAGAAGACTCTTTGGTTTTGTTCGTTGGAACGGTACTCATCTTCTCTACGGTTGTCTCGTCAAAAGGTACTTTCGCGTAAACTCCTAGAATTCCGCATGTGTAGGATTTACGTGAATTTATTATGTGCATGATTGTTGTTAGAATTATTATTTGAATTAATATATAATTAATTCATGCTTGTAATAATTATAGAATTAAATTTGTATTTAAATTTTATCCCGAATAGATCCGGGCAAACAATTCCCAACAGGTTGCCATTCACCAAAACTGACGCATGAGCTGAAGTCACACATTCCATAATCCACCTGATCCATTTCTTCCCAAAGTTAAAACGCACCATCAATTCTTCAAGATAGCTCCAATCAACAGAATCGTAGGCATTAGCAAAATCAATTTTATAGATAACACCATCAATTTTATCTATATCCTTGTATTACTTTTATAGATAACACCATCAATTTTATCTATATCCTTGTATTACTTTATTAATTTTATTAGAAGAAGTGCTAATTATTTACTCGGGATTCCAGTCCTTTTGAGAGCTCTAATTAAATTTTGTAGTTGAATTTCCCTTCTTTACTTGTATTTGCAAATTGCAATAATTTTTTCTTTTTAAAAAAAGTTATCAAATGCTTTAAAAAAGAAAAGAAAAAAAGAGATGTTTATCAAATGCCTTCTTCCACTCCAATTCAGTTGCCAATTGAATTGAATTATGTATACTTGCAAAATAATTTGACCATAGACTAAAATTTGGATACACCAACTATAATACTATTAGGTAAAAATAAATAATACTCCCTCCGTCTTGAAATCGTTTGAACATTTCTTGAAATCGTTTGAACATTTCTCGGAATCGTTTAAACATTTGTCAAAAAGGTCTGTTATAAATTCAATTAAACATTTCTAAAAATGAAAATAAAGCAACTACATCAATATTGTTGATAGCTAGTTTAAATGGATTAATTGTGTGGAATATGACTTTTTGTGGTAACTAACTAATCAAACAATAGAGTTCAAAGGATTTACATTAATTTCCGACATCTTTTGGGAGCTCTTGGGAGCTCGCCTCAGCTAGCAGCGCGACACCTGGCAAGCCCTTGAGTCCTTCGCCGTAGTTCTCTGATCTTTCCCCAAATTGCGTGACCAAAGTTGTCGTCTTGTAGTTCAAGTCATTGATTTAGCTACATTTAGATGGTTTTCCTGACTTAGTACCACGTTGCGGTATTAACTCCCCTTCGTACAAGCGAACTCCTAGCGGCGGACATTGTACCTGCTGTACTTTCCGGACGAACTCTGGATAAAGACCTCTTGCATATTGCTTTCTGGGCGAGCTAGCTTGATGAGAGCTCATTGAGCGAGCTCTTAGTGAGCTAGTGGTAAGATGTGAGTGAGCTTGATTGGAGCTCATCGAGCAAGCTCATAGTGAGCTAGATGGGAGCTCATTGAGCGAGCTCATAGTGAGCTGGTCGATGAGCTCTCAATGAGCTAGTCCGAACTAATTGAGCTAGCTCATAACGAGCTCTTGACCCTTTATTTTCATAGGATTTTCTGAGAGCTCTATGAGCTAGTTACTTTACTTGGTCGTGGCGACCTCGGCCCTTTCTTGATGAGCTAGAGTCCATCTCATGTGGGCGAGCTTGGCGACTATTGTCGGGCGGGGCGAGTTTGGCCCAGCTATCCGATTGGGTTCCTTTATTACTTAATGAAATATTAATTGGCTTGTGCCAAATTAATAGTGACACAACAAATATAAACTATACCCTCAATACATCTAAGTATTACATATCATGTTATTACTTTTTTCATATTAAAACTACTTTATTCCCTTTTATTTACATAATATGTCATTACTTTACCAATTAACCCTCACCAAAAAGGGAAAAAAAGAAAGAAAGATATATACCCACTTTCACTAAAAATTAAAATGCTCTACCCATTTCCTATAAGAAAAAAAATATTTACCCATTTTCTAATAAAAATACATATATACCCTTATTAGAAAAAAAGATTTATACCCACATGGTTGGCCCACACTCTCTCTTATTTCTTAAAACTTGATTAAATATAGACTATTTCTCTTTTATTTAATTTGATTAGATATATTCCTTTCTATTTATTTATTATATCTTAATTTTGTAAATATTAATAAATAAATTTAACAATGTGAAGTAATTATCTTTTTATTATTATTTATTATTATAAATATCATTAATTTTACTTCTAAATTTGAATAAATTTTTTATAATAATAATTTTTACTAAATGTAATAATTCAATTTTATTCACCTCTTATCCTTAATTTTAAAATTTATAATATACATTTAAATGTAATATTTGATTAACACATACTTATAAAATTTACTTATATATATATATGGATGGGTAGCTAGATGAGGATATTTTTGGATGAAAAATGTAAAATGTGTATTTATAATTTTTTTTCTTATTGAGATGTGTATAAATCATACTCCCTCCGTTCCAGAAGACTTAGCACACTTACTTTTTGCTCGTGTTTTTGCGTTCGAGTTGTTTATTAGTATTTGAAATAATAAAGTGATTTTTAAGTTGGGGTATGATAGTCTTACCCCCTCCTCTGTCAAACGCATTTCTTAAAATTATTTTATTATTTCAAATAGTAATAAATAACTCGCTCGCAAAAACACAAGCGGAACAGTAACTGTGCAGAGTCTTCCGGGACAGAGAGAGTATTTTTTTACTATTAGATTAGGTACTCTCACATTAAACTACGCGTAAATAGTAAATATTCAAACGATTTCGAGATAGAGGGAGTACATTTTAATAAAATATAAAAAATATATTATGTGCATTATTTTCACCTTGTACAACTACTATTATTATTTATAAAGATCAATACTTTATTTGTAAAATATTAACTCTTAGAAATAACTAGTATTTTTTCCCATGCGATGCATGATTATTAGAATGATACAAATATGAGATACACTCGCATGAGACAGTCTCATGGTAAGACAGAACATAATTTGAGCATGATCACTTTAACACTTGGGGAGGGGTAGATGTGATTTGTGCTAAGTTGTACTTCGTCTTATACGAGTTTTTGTCTACAAATATATGTTTAGGCTTATGCTATTCCTATATAAAAATCACTTAGGAATAACATATAAGCATAAATATATATATATATATATATATATATATATATATATATATTCATTAGTTTAGTGCTTGTAGTGCCGTAATTGTAATATAAAAATTATAAAAATGCGTTTTCGATTTTTTTTAATGCACGGCTTGTATTAATATGAAAGATATCACTATGTTGTAGCATGTTGTAGTATATTAATCTATGAATGATAACTAAATAAATTACTTATAAAAATGAATTACCAAAAAAAAAAACAAATAAATATTGATTAAAATATATTACATATTAGAAATTGTAAAAAAACTTTTTTTATATATAATATTTTTTAAAACTAAATATTGGTGAACATTTGATGTTAGATTTTTTTTTCACTAATAAGATGTTTAGTTTCTCGATGATTTAATTTTATCACATCAAAATAATTAAACAATAAGCCTATATCAATTATAATATTAAAATTTAAATTGAAAAGACACAATTACTTTGGATAAATAATTAGAAAACTAACTATTAAAAACAAAATGACTACAATTAAAAAATATCTCTAATTCAAAAATGTAATTGTCATAAAGAATATGATGGTTTGTTTGTTATCGTTTTTTTCTTTACACCACAAAAAATAAATATGATACATTATAAAAAAAAAATTGATATTTAAAATTATTGGTGAAAAGTAAAATCAAATCACTCTATTTAGTGTAGTTCAACTTGCTATAACAATGATTGTTCACTCTCCTAACTTGTATTTTTATATATTGGTATACAATGAAATTGATGCACATATGTACTTTGCCTTTTGGAAGGTGAAGGTACCAAATCGCAATTCTCATTCCTTTACATTGTGTACAAATAAATGCATGGCAATAAAACCAAACACCGGTCTATTAATAAAAGAAAAGGAAAATTTGCAGAAAAGAATAAAGTAGTTAAACGGAGGAGAGAGGAGTACCAGAACCAACCAGCTTGTGACAACAACAAACACGCAAAAATGGTGAAGCAGAATTCAGGAGAAATAAAATCTTCTACACGCTCATTCATTCAACTTGTTTTGATTTCGTTTTTGTTTTAATGCATTTTTCTCTCCCTCTCACTAAGCTAGGTATTTACTGTTGATCAAGTGACTACACATTCTCTGATTTTGCCTGATTCTGAATCACCGGCGACGTTCTCACTCCGATTTTGGTGGTAGGCGTCTCTTTATATCTATGGCTACTGATGTAACTTGTTCTAAACTTCACATTACCACAAGCACTTGTGAATTGTGATTTCTGATACCGCATTCACTTGTATTTTTCGGAATTTTTTCGTTAGCGGGAGAAATTCTCCTTCTGCTTTTGTCAAATTTTCGTAGCTCATCATCTTCGTATGTTTTGAGCCCTAGGGTTACACCTTACACAGCTTTAGTTCATGTCATTATTAGCAAACAAAACTGATCATTGAATGCTTAATTTATGTGTCTTAGTATGTTTTGAGCCTTAGGGTTACATATATATAGCTTTAGTTCATCACATTTATAAAAAAACTGGTCATTGAATGCTTAATTTATGTGTCTTAGTATGTTTTGAGCCTTAGGGTTACACTTACATAGCTTTAGTTCATGACATTTTTAAAAAACTGGTCATTGAATGCTTAATTTATGTGTCCTGTCGTGCAGGATTGGACCGTATGGAATCATCGGAAGAAGAGGGTGAAATTGTTGCAGAGTGTGTGACGAACTATTATTTTGTTAATAGTAAGAAAGAGCTGATTTCGTTTTCAAGCTTACCACTTAGATGGGACGACCATAAAGAGCACAATCCGGTAGCCACAGAGCATACCATTCTTCAAGGAATGGTGGAAAATGGGTGTGGAGTAATCTACAAGAAGGTAATCGCATGGAAGTTTGAACTCTCTTATGTTACTCCAGAAATTTATGTCCTTCCGGATTCCAAGTTTGCGAGATGGATAAAGCTCCAAAGACCAAGAAATGGTTATGAAAAGACTGTAAGGACTGTTTTGATCTCAGTTCACTATCTCCACTTTCTAAAAAGGAAGTCGGAAGAGGAATCTATAGAAGAAATATGGAAACACATCAGAAAAACCTTTAGGTAGGCATATCCTTAGTTGTGTACTTATATATATATATATATATATATATATATATTTTTTTTAGATCTTCTTGATTCTTATCTGATGCTTGATTCACCTGCATTCAGTTCGTATGAGGTTCCGCCTTCTGAGAATGATCTTGTGGACCAATTGCAAATGATAAAAGAAGCTGCTGCAAGGGATAAGGATATTGCAAAAGCCAAGGTTTAATCCTCCCATTATTGCTACTGTATTTGGGTATCATTTGTTCTCATATGCTTGAAAAATGCGACATATCTTGATTTGCGGAATTAATAATATCATGTGTCCTTGATCTACTTATTTGAGTTAAGTCATGAATGGTAATAAATAGGATAACGGATTGTTTGAACTAATCTCTGTAATAGTGTAATTTAATGAACCAAACTCATGATAAATTACGCCCTCTTGAATCATGTGTTTATTATAGATGATATGTAGTTTGATCAAACAAGAAGTCCAAATTATACTTTGCAAGCCTTACTCAGATTTTGGGGGAGATCCTGATTCACACCCTTCAGGCTGGTTGATGTTTTTGAGATTTCATTTTCAAATTCCAGAAAAAATATGTAATGGTGCATACTATTTGCAGAAACTTTTATTCTCAGTTCTGATCCTTTTATAACAATTTTTTTTTTTTTTTTTTCATTTTATCCAAGTCATTCACATCATAATATTTAACCTGGTGATGAGATCTTTTTATCCATTTTATTTTAAAAGAGGTTCAAAATCTTCTAAGAAAATAGAAAAAGGAGGAAATGTTTTACAGAATCTGTTGGCATCATTATGTGTATCTAAAAACAAATAGAAGTGCAGAAACAAGGAGATTAAGAGAGGGAATTGGCCATTGTCGATTTGGAGAATGGTGGGAGTGGTTTGACCAAAGACTGTACCACTTTCATCTATTTACCATTTATAAAATCTAAGAAGAAAGGTAAAACGAGAGCAATGTGGAATATTCTAAGAGCAAAATGAAGAACTCAAAGATGAAGATTCATCCGTAGTTAACTTTCAAGTTATTATGCACTTTAATGGTTTTAATTTTTTTTGTATAAACCTCTAGTTGTTGCCAAAGAATTTTTTCTAAATTAATTGTTCATTCTACTAGCAGTACTAGTTATTTTGAATTCTTTAGTTGTATCTAAGTAACTAAACTGCTTTTGCAATGCATTCTATTCTTAATATTTAATGAAACAGAGTCTCTGTAACTTTCTCTCTCAAATATCTGGAAAGCGGAAAGGTTTTGCTGAGGTTAGTGCTTAAAGATTAAGAACTTTATTGCCAGGGATCTCATAGGCAATCTTTTCTAATTTCTTAATAAGGAGAATACGAACTCTGTTTGCAGGAAAATAAAACAGAGAAGAAACTAAAGTTTATAGTTTATGAGGATGATGATGCCAACAGTGATGACCATGATGATTTTAGCGATGAAGACAAACACGAATTATTTGATAATGTCTGCACATTGTGTGATGATGGTGGCGAATTACTGGCGTATGCAAGTTTTATCTTATTTTTAACTTTCAGAATGTTCATAGATTCAAAATCAGTAAAGAAGAAAAGGCTTGAGAAGTTTTGGCCATTTTTTTGGAATATCCCACTTTATATCATGATATTAGCTTATGATTTAATTGTTTTACCAAAAATGCAGTTGTGAAGGGAGGTGCATGCGATCCTTTCATCCAACTTTAGAATCGGGTGCCCATAATTTTTGTGAATCTCTTTGTTACAGCCGTGAGCAAGTTGATGTACGGTTTACTTTTTCATTACTTCCTCTCTCACATATCTCTTTCTATATTTGTAGTTCTATTAATCATAAATCTGAACTGAAAAAAAATATCTGGTTCTTTTGCAGGCTATTCTGACTTTCTTGTGCAGTAATTGCAAATATCAACTGCACCAATGCTTTATTTGTGGTAGGTTGGGTAGTTCTGATAAATCTTCTGGTGCAGAGGTGCGTCTATTTCGACAATTTGGAAAGTAAAATAGTGAAGAGTACTTGTGATTTTCTAATTTCCAACTCTTTAAAATGCCTCCAGCCACCTGCTTAGTCTCCCTTTGACTCACAAAGACATTGTACTGAACTACATAACCTCATTTGTCTTTTGCTCTTTCTTTGCAGAATGTAGTACTTTTTAATACTTTTTCATCAAAATGACCCTCAATTAATATTTTAACACACCAGTCAAACATGTGTCAATCTTGATAATTTGATAGTTTTCTCCATCAAGAATTGGTACATCATTATGCTGCAATCCAATATTTACCCTGCCTCAGATAGTAATGAAAAAATACAAGTGCCACTTAAGCATAAATCAAACTAATAGCAACTGGTCTTTTGATCTTGCAAGGTCTTCCCGTGTGTCTCAGCAACCTGCGGGCAGTTCTATCATCCACAGTGCCTATCAGAGCTGCTTTTCCCTAGAGATCAAAATCGAGCTCGAGAATTTCAGAAGAGAATCAAAGCTGGAGATTCATTTACATGCCCTGCTCATAAATGTGTTGTTTGTAAACAAGAAGAAGATAAAAAGGTACCTGAGATGCAATTTGCAATATGCAGACGCTGTCCAAAGGCATACCACAGTAAATGCTTGCCAAGGTTGTCCTGAAGATTTTGTTTTTTGTGTTACTTGTGCAAAATATCTATGAGGTATAACATCTTGTTAAATTTTACAGGGAATTTTCTTTTTATCGCAATGATGCTGAAAATATCATTCAAAGGGCTTGGACGGGTCTTTTGAACAATCGAATCTTGATATATTGCATGTATGTTCATTTAAATTCTTGAATATTTACTTGAGATTCCACGAATTCTTGTGAGTTGCAAATATGCTTTTCAGGGATCATAAGATCTGTCGTAGAATTTTCACACCGAGAAGGGATCATTTGCTATTCCCTAATGACGATGGGAAAAGAGATCAACATCCAGATAAGTTAAATGTGATGTCAGCAAGGAAGAGTAAGGCATTCGGAATCCTTACAGATCAAAATAAAGTGGATAAAGTTTCTAAAGGAAAAACAGGTGATTCTATCAACAAAAATGAGAAAAACATTACTGGAAAGGTTTCTAAACTGAACCTCAGTACGCGTATGATGTTTCCAAAGAATGCTGATATTTCTAAAAGCAGTAGTACCCAGAAGCCTTCCCTAAAGAAAGAAATTAAGTTGCCCCAAATAACTGCTAAGCCAATGTCAACTTCAAGTATGAAAAAAATTCCAGAAGAGACTGCAGATGAATACATTCCGACTGCAGGAATAAAAAGCCGGTGATAACCTTCATATTTATTTATATTTAAAAAATTTTCCACCGTTTTTATTGGGGACTATTATGTGCTTGAAGGATATGATGTTCAGTTTGTTTTTTCTCTGCAGAATACAGCGATTAATGGAGCACTCAAAATCTTCTATTAATGTGGAAGAATTTTATGCCGAACAGAAGAGGAAATGTAATCTTGATTCCTCCACAAATTTCAAAATGGACAAGACAATTACCCTAGGAAAGGTAGAGCACTCGGTACAGGTATATTTCCTTCTCTATCGGCTGACCAGTTGTTTATAGACTCTAACAAAAGCATGAGAAGTTTTCTTTTTGTTTGACATCTACCTGCAAATTTAATCCCAAATTTGCCTCCCATAGTACATGTGTCCAATCTGAGACCCATTTTATTAATTTTTTGTTGCCAACTTTGAAATGGTCAATCCGGGATCAAATCATAAAAGTATTATGGGTTGGCAGTGGTTATTCCTAATATCTTTGGAAAAGAAAGTCTGAAAAATTTGAGGTGAAGGAGATGCCCTTCTCAATTTTGTATTTGTGAACATTCTTTGGTCTTTCTAATCTTGTTGATCTTATCTCTTTTATTTATCAACTCAGCTATTGATTTTCCTAGGCTATGGAAGCAGCTCTAAAGATATTACGAGAAGGAGGTACTGTTAAGGATGCAAAAGCTGTCTGTGAACCTGCCGTTCTTACTCGGATGATCAAATGGAAGGTTTGTACCATTTGTGAATAATTAGGTACAGATGATATACATCATTCTATACTTACAAATCTGATATTCTGTTCTACCAGTTTCACATTTTATTCAGATGCTTGATTTCTTGAGCATCTTTTACTCCTATATATTTAATCGTATGGCCTCATCGTTGCACATTATAGTAGTGTTTCTAAGTGCACAATACAGCTACGAGAAGTAGCAGCCTAGTTATCGTTATAAGAGATTGGTGGGAGTTGATTTTCTGCAATTGTCATCCATATATCACTAACTTAGATTTGCTACCCCTTATAGCACAGTTAATTAGAAGCATCCCCCAACAAGTTCCTTCGTTGTTTCTAAATTCAGTAAATAACATGCACATAATAAATTTCTCATGTTCCTCTAAACCCGTAAGTCCAGGATTGGTTAGATACTCATTATAAAGTAGGGAAAAAAACCCACCTACCCCAGTTTTGGTGAAGGCTTTAAAATGGTGTTGTCTTAATACATGTCAACATGTTTTAATCATGTCCATATAAGATTCAAATGCCATATGTTTTTTAATGCACAGTAAATTGCAGGTTATATTTGTCGTCTGTGTATGATTTAGGGCTTTCTTAGACTGGAAAGGTAGACCCTTTAGTTATTGATATCTTTGGCGTGTATTTTCAGAAGAATCTGCGGGTCTATCTTGCTCCATTTATCCATGGTATGCGTTATACATCGTTTGGTCGGCACTTCACAAAAGTCGATAAGCTAAAGCAGGTAAGGAAAGATTTTCTATAAACTTTTAGTTACTTATTTTTTATTTTCGTTGTCCTTTTTAATCGAAAATGTAACTTCATTGATGAAATTGTACGGAGTACATTTCATATGTTTCTCATGACAAGTCTAACCACAAGCATAAGGCAAGGTCTAAAGTGCATGGTGTGATTCCTCATAATATGTTATGTTCCCATTTTCCCATGTGATGCCTGTAATCTTATTATAAGAAATACTTCTAACAGATGTGCACAAACCTGTCATACTTCTGCTTGCATCTAAAACTTGTTTTGGATCAACATTTTGTGTTTGTTTTTTTGTTGAGTTCCTGGCTCTAACAGACAAAGATCTATATGTGCCTTTGTATTTTATTGTATACATACTTCTTGTTTTATACGAAGACTTGTACCAGATGAAGTTAATATGCAGCTGGTTAAAACTGCAGGTTGTTAATCAGCTGCGTTGGTATGCTCAAGACGGTGACACAGTAAGAACAGTTTACACCCTCATCATTTGCATGTTTAATTGATGATTAGTTGGTGAGTCTTAGCAAAATACTAGTGTATATTTCGGTTTGTATATTCGAGTTGTTATTGTTCAACTGTTCGTAATCGTTTGAGAAAATCTGGAAAGTTATTGGGTAATTTGAAATACAGCACTATATGATTTACATTTCAAGATTGGATGTATCTCAACCATTCCGAAGGTATCTAATGATTTAATCAACTTGTTCTAAAGATAGTTGACTTCTCCTGTGGATCCAACGACTTCAGCTTGTTGATGAAGGAAGAACTTGACAGAATGGGAAAAAAGTGCTCCTTCAGGAATTATGACCTCATACAACCCAAGGTACATAATGGTTATCGTCTAGATTCTACTGTGGCATTTCAGTGTTAATGTCTATTCCATTTTAGTTTTTTTGGATTTATATAGCTCTAGTATGCTCTTTACCACACCTCTAGTCATATCATGCAACATCTTGTTTGGTTTTTAGAATGATTTCAGTTTTGAAAGAAGGGATTGGATGAGTGTTGGTTTGGAAGAATTACCAGAAGGGTCTAAACTGGTATGTGCATTTAATTTTCTGAAATACCAAAAATATATTCCTCTTGATGTGACATATTGTGTTGCATCTTTCTAGATAGTGGGGCTAAATCCTCCTTTTGGGGTCCATGCATTCCATGCAAACCGATTTATAGACAAGGCTCTGAGCTTCAGGCCAAAGCTTCTTATTCTCATAGTTCCGAAAGTGACTGAAGGGTAAGATGTACTACCTCCGTCCTGTTTTTGTTTGACCATTTCACCATTTCACTTTTTGGCTTGTGTTTTAACGAACGAGTTGTTCATAGTATATGTAATGATAAAGTGACTTTTAAGGAGGTGTGAGATAAATGAGAGGTAGGACTATCATACCCTACCTTAAAAATCTCTTTATCATTTCAAATATTAATAAACAACTCGCATACTAAAATACGAACCAAATAGTAAATAGACAATCTAAAATTGGACGGATGGGACGGAGGGGTAATTGATAACTTGAAAATTTCAAGACTCAATACTCATCATCGTCTTTAATATCACAGATTGGAAAGGAAAAAGGATCCGTATGACCTTATATGGGAAGATGACCATATATTATCTGGCAAGGTATTCATACATTGATGATAATAAGTCGTCTTCACTTTATATTATGATTTAAATATATAGTGTAATAAGAGTTTGGAGGATGTTTTAGTCATTTTACCTTCCCGGGTCAGTGGACGTGCACGATCAGCAAATCGAGCAATGGAACTTGGACCCGCCTCCTTTGTACTTGTGGAGTCGACCCGATTGGACTCCCAAGCATAAACATATAGCCATGGAGAATGGACAATTGATGAAGGAGAATCATTATTCAGGAGTTTCTAACTATCTGATGGAGGAAAATCAAGATTGTTACGGTGATTTCTCCAGCGTTGCAGATGGCTACACTGATATAAATCGCATGTTAGAAGATATTCCTGATGATATTTCAAGCTGATCATAGCTTCTGAGGCATTATTAGTATTACCAACTGAAGAAACAATGATATACAGACAAGAAGGACTTGGTTTGGCTTGCATTGGAGAAGGATGGAAAATTTACAATTACAACATGTGTAGTATTTTGGCAAGAGAAAATATGATGATATTGTAGATATCATCTCTTACACTACTAATATTACTACTTTCATTCATTCTCATTCGTGACACCATTCAAGGAATTCAATCGTCGTATTCTCTGATCGAGCTCTGCCATCACTGCTGGCTCCTGCTTTTTCCTTTGCTTCAATATATTTGTGCTCGTCATAAACCCTATCTTGTCAAACGCACACGCAACCTACCACGAAACAACGTAATAGGTAATGCAACAATGAATTTATATATAATACGGATCAAGAAAGCTAATCATCGTTTATCTCAATCAAGAGGAAGAAAAAGTAGTCCTAAGAGAAACGAAAGGTAATATTACCGTCAATAATTCATCGGGATCAAAGAGGTGATGACTACTTCTCTGTATAACATTAATCACATCTCCTACATGATGTGTCAAAAGTAACTCTTCTTCATTCATCTGCATTTAACAAAACAAAACGCACATCTTCAGTTCAATGTGTTCACTTTTCAGTAATTAGAATAGAAATCAACTTCCCCAGCACAGTGCAAGATATTTACCTTAAATATTGCTAATGCTACATGAAATAAAACCTTTGCCCCTTCGTAGAAAAGAACATCCCACACGCGCAACGTTGTCTGAAAGGAATGTCAATGTTAGTGATGAGATCACTCGTATGTAGTGATTGATAGATATATGAGGCAAATATAAATATTTCAACCTCCGAAGGCAAGCTTTTAGAAAATAGGCATAAAAACCACTCTGTGCAAACAAGAGAAACGTCAAACTCCATAGCTTCCAGATGTGCAGCTAACCTGCATTATCATTTATCCTTTCATTTAATAAACAACAGATATTGCAAATAAAATCAACAAAACAAAGTGACACAACCTCTGGCACTTTTTGCTCAGCAGATCTTTAAACACTCTTTGCTCCACGTGACACCCAGACAAGTTAGTTGTATAACAATCATTAACCAACACATTTTCTAATAGAACCGCAAGCATCCAGAAAGCCTCTTCTTCAGTTTTCATCACAAGCAATAGCCAAGCTGCAACATAATTTAAACCCTACACCCACCATATATAAAAGTAGATAAAATTAACAAAAAGACCAGATTGAAATGAGCAAGTTATATTCTGGTGGCATAGAGGACAAACCTGACAATAACCAACATCAGAGTCTCGGAAAGAATACCCAACAAGTACACGCCTTAAAGCAGCATGCCCCTCCCCAGTGTCCAACCACAGATGACCAGGAAAAGTTCGAGGGAGGTCCTGCACTCGCATTATACAAACATAATTGTGAGGGACACAATTTAAATGAGCAATTTTTATTATTTTTTTGATCAGGCAAGAATTTAAATGAGCAATTAACATTCTTTCAATCTTCTTTATAGTTACTTCCTTTGATAAGTGAAATTTTCACTCTTGCAGTCACAACCAATTAAAGTTTGGGCCAACTTGCATCAAATGAATCTTAGCAAATCATACACACAAATTTGGGATTTAACTACAAATATTGTATCTCAATTCTAAGAAACCTATTCCACTTGTTCTTATTAAAATAAAGCATTACATCTGCCACGATTGTTGCCTGATCTTAACATTGCTCGGATGAATCAAATAGCACATTTAGATAGTTTTCAAGGCATACAACAAGAAAACCTTCCACTCAGTCCAATGGACCACCACATCATGCCAGGACCTTCAATACGTCCAACGGCAGATTCAAACGAGATGCTTACGTGAAATAATGGCTCACTCCGTGAGTGTTAAAATTGCAAAATGGAAAGTAAAAATTAAGTTACGCAAAATTTCAACGGGGAATGAGACAGCAAGCAATAAAAATATAGAATCAACACAAATTTTATACATTACACTACGACCTTAGAAAGGGAATGTATAATCCATCAAAGCTAAAAATCAAACACACAATAGTATAGAAGTTGATTCTCGGTGGAAGAATTCTTCAAATTTCTAATATGAGGCTTCCAATCATGACTCTCAACAACGGGTAACATTTTCTTTCTGAAACAAATGTTCGCCTTGGTGTCTTTTACACACAATATTGCTAACCAAAATCAGTCCGATATCTTAAGTTGATGCAGAAATTCAAGATAGTAAGCATATGCAAAGATATACTCCCTCTGTCCTATTTTAGATTGTTCATTCACTGTTTGACTCGTGTTTTGGCGAACGAGTTGTTTATTAGTATTTGAAATGATAAAGAAATTTTTAAGGTGGGGTACAATAGTCCTACCCCTCATCTATCATACACCTCCTTAAAAGTCACTTTGTCAATTTAAATACTAATAAACAACTCGCTCGCTAAAACACGAGCCAAAAGGTGAATGGGCAATCTAAAATAGGACGGAAAGAGTATAGCTTTGGAGGTCAATAGGAAAACATGTGCTTCCTTCCTTGTGTGGTTTTATAATTTATATCTAGTCCAAAATCTCAAACACATACTAGATAACAGGAGTTAAATCTCCCCATTCTAAATCAACAAAAACTATAAATCAGCAGGCAGACTCAATTTCAAACAGGATTCAACAGAAAAAAAAAAAAAAGGAAAAAAAGGGAAAAAACAGGATACTTACATGATCAATCTGTTTGGTAGCAGGGGTAACTTTATCCTCAACCGCAGCAATCAAGTCATTGTAATAGCTATCAGGCACGGTGGATTTCTTCTTCGCAGCGCCGGACAACGAAAACCAGACCTTGGGCCTCAAATTGGGGGGAATCCCCTTCCTGATTAGCTTCTTCAGAGTGATTGCATTCACCAAAGCAGAAAATTTCAGAGACGATTTTAGGGCAGACGACAAATCGTGAGTCCCCAAATACCAATTCACGCCCTTGCTGGCCTCGAGGGCCCACCACACCTTCCCCTGTTGCCGCACCTTTTCTCGCACCTCATTCAAGACATTCACATCATCCACATTTCCTTCGACTGCGAAACCGTACAGATCTTGGAATTTGACCGTCATGTTCGCCCTCCTAGCGTGGATGCTCGGCCGCAATGTGGCTATCTGGTTTTGGTACTCGATTGCCATGTCCCTTTTGCCCTGAATTCCAGTGCCTCCGTACATCATCTTCGATTAGGTCAAGAAAAGTTGGGTTTGTTTTTTGAAAGGAAGAAAGAGCTTTTTTGGAAAGACTTTTTTGATCAGATAACAGAGGTGGGGATCGATATCCCACGAGTTTTTAGAATGAGTCCATTTTTAGGGATATATGATGCAGGCCCCCTGGTGAAATTTGGACAAAAAAAGTCCCAATTTCGAAGGTGGGATGGATGGATGTTTCTTCAAATGCCCATTTACAAACCTAGAGAGAAAAGATGCAGCAGATGAACAAAGATATCTGAATTAGCGGTGGTAACAAAACCAAAATATGAGGGGCCAAACATTGATTAGTTGAGTAATTGATATATTAAACTAATTTTTTTTAAAGACAATTAATTACAATAGTTTCCTAAGATAATCAATTACAATAATTCATTAACCGCAATCGGAATCGCAACCCAACAAAAGGGAGACCACCACCCCACAAGAGGGGGACCACCAGAAACTACAACTCGAAACCGCAACCTAACAATAGGGGGACCATTACCCCACAAGAGGGGGACCACCACAAGAGGAGAATAAATATTTTCTCTCCGTGTCTCGAACCCGGGACCTCAAGGTCTCAGATGGTAGAGCTCTAACCACTTAAGTTATCCAATTTTTTAATTAATTTAAGATTTGTAATCAATTTTAGTCTATTTTATAAGGACACAATTGTGTTAGACGACCTCACAATTTTATTTGCGGCGAGACTCGCCTACTTTATAGGGGACATATCTGTGTGAGGTGATTTCTCACGATGAGACGGATTATAATTTGAACATGAGACACACTTGTATGAGACGGTGTATAAATTGGGCATTGAAGCACTCTTTGAAAGAGGTGGATATGATTTGTACTAAGTTGTACCTCGTTTCATGTAGGAAATCGCTTCATTTGAGTTTTTATTTTTAAAAATTGAAACTTTAACACTTTGATGTTAATTTGTATTAATTTGAACCCTATTTTATATAAAAGACCGTCTTATATTAGTTTTTTTTTTTTTTTTATTAATTGAATATAATATTGTGGGATCGGGATGATTTTATTGGCGTTGAACTGTTGAAGTGGAACGTTGCTCGCATGATAGTTCAAAACGTGACAATAGAAAACAGCAAAGAAAAGAGAGAAAAGCAGGCAGGTCCTCCCTAATAATTATTATTAAAATCCTGTAGGGAAAAGTTCAACAATTCAGACCAAAACTAGACCCGAGTGGGTACATAACGTATGAATTTAAATTTGAATTACAAGTTGACATTGTCTTGTTTTCTACCTACATTACTTAAAAAAAAAAAACTTCAAAAAGGAATATGCAGTTTGGATAAATATACCTGTAAGAAAATCTCACACACTACATGGGGAGTTTAGAAAAATTTAAGAGATCATAATCACTTAAAATTGTGTGTAAAAATAATTTGAAGTATTTTATTTCTCTTTTATTAAATTAAGTGTATGTTTGCAAATTTTAAAAACTGAGTAAAAATACTTATTTTTAAAATTTTTAGATTTATCTTTTTTAAAAAGTTTGCAAACATACACAAAATAAAATACTATCCAAAGTTAAAAGTTGAAAGAAGATTCTTTTAACACCTTAAGAACCTTTTTAAAACTACTATAAACTTTTTTTTCAAACATTATCTACTTTTATTTAACTATTTTTACAAACACTATCAATTTCTACTAATCACTTTTTCTTTAATTACTAATTTTAATCCATTATTTACAAACACTCCATATAACTCGCTTGTATTAGTAATCAAACAGGAAAACGAAAGGATTTCAACATTTGAGTAGAATGATGAGAATTCACTTTTGGTTGATTCATACACAAATCATCATACATGTCAATCAGGTTAAAGCTTAAAAGGATCTTTCCAACCGTTCTAATACTCCACTTCCCTTCTTCAGCATTTCACCATTCAATTCCCCCTTCCAAACCTCCTAACTCTTCGCTGTCGTAGTTCCTCTACAGAAATTGACTCAGTATCAGTTTCGAAATTACCATTACGTCCTGTCCCACACACTTCACAAACACTTAACCAACCGTTATTATCATACGTACATGCTCCACATCTCCACACACCATGAGGAGTTCCTCTGCCAAAGACTCGACCCCGTGAAGAAGGCCAAAGCATACCATTTACAAATCTTAAAGGCCAGCTTACCAAACTGGTGACACCCCTGATTATCTTCACAAATGGATTACCACCAAAATGAGAGGAACCTTTTAGATTTACGTATAAAAGCCCAGCAAGTATCCCTCCAAGATGGCCCAGAAACGAGACCCCAGGTACAAACATTTGGACGACAATAAGCTCCGCCCAAGCAGCAAACCGGGCAGGAACCATAAGTCCATGCACGTACGTATAGTTATCCGACTGAGAATAAAGTACAACTTTCATTGCAAAAAGCACACCAGAAAATCCCACAGCATATTCATTGTAATAGGCTCTTTCGTAATCAAAGAGCAGAAGGAATTTGGCTAGCAATAGTGTGATGCCCTGAGACATACCAACTAGAGCTGCAACCATCGAAGCAAATTCAACACTTCCCATTGCACTCTCCAATTGAATCCCCTTCCAAAGAAGTGATAACATATTGTATACAAGGTGTGGCTCGTTAATGTGATATAATGCGGATAAAAGAAGACGCTTCAGATCCTTGTTCTGCTCCAACCAAATGTAAAACTATGTCATTATAATCGAAATTTAAACAATCATGAATACATGGTTTATCACAACACTAATATTTTAACTTCCAGACAAGTCTCTCCCTATACATATATATGCGTGTGTGTGTTTACAAAGAAAGAAAGGCTATGGGCCATACATAAGCTCACAATCAACTTTCCTCTGGAAGTAAAATTATCAGCTTTGGACAAAAGATGAAGAATTTTAAAAACTCAAGAGGTCTATTGTAACTATTTAGATGACCAGTCATCTGTCTCTTTGTTGCAAAGGCAGTTTAATGCATGCATACTAATGTAAAAATATCAAGATGTGTATGTTCACTTGAAGGTTATGCCTTAGATACTTTCAACCATTCAAATTTTGGAATTTGGAATCTCAAAATGATCCTAGACATTACTATATATACCAATCAGAGACTGGGTCTAAACAACAACTTAGTGAAACACCTTAAAGAGATTTCAAAAACTTGTCCTCTGCTTAAAAAACTGTGTATTAAGACAAAACAATAAGAGATAAAAGAACAGTAATGACGAACAAGGAGGATTAAATCAAACCCAACTTGAGCTCGTGTGCTACACATATGAGATTAAGAACGAGCAATAACCAAATCAATTAAGAAGAAGCTAAGTGCAAAGGTAAAACATAGTCATTTAGTTTGATTCTTTCCTATCAGCATTAGTTTTTGTAACATACTTCTTAAAGTGTTCAATAATCCTATAAAAACAAAATTGATCTGACAGCCTGAGTTACCACATTAGCCATGTGAACTACTTCACTAAGGCTCCATTTGGATGGGTGGATTTGAAATCCATGGATTTCACACACAAAACACCACTCTCCAATGGATTTACAAATACTTAGATTTGAATAGCTAGTTAAAAATGGAGGGATTTCAAATCCTCATCAAAACCTAGTCATTTGAAATCTCCTCCTCTCTAACCCTTCCCTCTCCCCCTCACTCTCCCTACCTTTCTCATTTCTTGACAATTCATGATTTGAAATATATGCATTTTTACATGTATTATTTTTCAAATCCATTCATTTCAAATCCTCCCAATCCAAATGGAGCCTAAGTTCAATGTGGTTTACAACAAACTCGGTGCTATGAAAAAATCTGCTTTCCTTTATCTCAAATTCGTCTTCAAGCAAAAGCCAGTATAAGGGGATAAGACATGGATCTTACATTTAAAAAAAAATTTAAAAAAATCAGAACAACACCTACATAGATAAGTAATCAAATGCAAGGGCATACAATTTCATCAGTTCCAGTTTCGGAATTGGGGATACACAAAAAATGACATTTAATTCGGTGAAATTGAAAGGGAAAAATAGATATTTGAAGGCACTGACGGTAATAGGAGCTTGATTGAAAAGATAAGAGTAAATTAATAAATGAATTACCTTGAGAATGAGGAAGGGATTGAACCAAACTTGATTGAGAGTGGGGAGATATGGATGAAGAAATTTAGGGCGCAAGTAAATAATAGTATTAGCTGCAATAAGGCCCGCCGTGACGGGCGGTTTTCTGTCGAGACGGGAATACTCGCTCGCCGCCTGCAGCAAAAGCAGGCCGAGCAATCCGCCGCCTCTTCTTCCTCTCTCCATCAAAATCTAATTCGATCGGAATTTCTTCTCTGTTAGAAGGATGTGACGGTGAATTAGATTTGTGAACGGAAGCCCAATCGGAAAACAAATTTAAGTTTGTTTTCTTGCTCACTAAGTTATATGCTAGAAAGTTCTGGATTTGGGTTCTAACTAGTACTTATTATCAAGTGTTTATTCGACAAAATAATTCTTGATTAGTTAGTTATTGAGTTTTTTTTGCACTTTTGGTCCCATAGGATACACCATGTTTTCAAACGAGTCCCAAGTCTGGTAGAATCAGTCCCAAACTTTTAGAATTGGTCCCGCCGTGACGGAAACCGTTAACTTCACTTGCAGACTTGGTCCCAAACGTTATATAACACATTTAATACACAATTAACACTTAATCACCATTCAACAACTTACAGTTTTGGTCCCATATGTTATCCAACATAATTAATACAAATTTTACACTAACTAATTTTTAACCACTTGCAGATTTGGTCCCATATGATCAAAAAATTAATTGATTACTTACCTTAATTTTTGGCGCCAAAATCTCAACAACTACACAAAATTTGGCGCCAATTTACTTGCAAAACTAGTCCCAACAGATTGAAATTGGAAAAAAAATGGTGGGAAAACTTGATATAGTCCCAAAACTAGTCCCACCAGCAAAATCATCAATATATATCATCCAAAATCACCAATATCATCCAAAATCAGCAATATATATCATCCAAAATCACCAATATAGGAAACTGATTTGGAGACTAGCAAAATGAACCAATCTGAAATCATTATAAGCACAAAAGTTGAGTTTTTTTTATACAAAAGACAAAGAGATTGTAGTGGCTTAAGGACAAAAACTATCCAAACTACCCCTAATTCACAATCAGAAACCAACCCTCCTCTACTTCTTTTTCTTCTTACCTTTCCCCTTCTTTTGACATAGCATTTGTAGTGAGATTGACCGTGTGACAAACTTTTGACCTCCAACCATTGTTGACCTCATACCATCCTCATTAAGCTCTGTTGAACCGCCCCCAGATGGGCCCTATCTCTCTCCTCCTCCAATGTAACTATTGGGAGTAAATCCCACAGATGCCTGATCCTATGTGACAACAAGAAATTTGCATTTAAAGTTTAATACATGGTTAAGAAACAAAAAAAAATGTTATTAAGACCCAAGAAAATCATGCTTACATTGTAAACCCTATGTGATGGTCCTCCTCCAATAAAGTTTTTGGGAGCAAATGATGACTGTGTACCACCTTCAGTAGCTGATCCCTATAAAATCAGAATGGATTAGTGAATTAGTGCAAGTAAAGGTTTAAACATCATGTAAAACAAATTAACAACATGTAAAATAAACATCATACAGTGGAAACAACACTCTTTGAAGATTCTCCAACTCCTCCAAATTTATTTTTCTTTTTCTTGGAAATAATAGATAATTTTTTTCTGCCTTGCCTTGTGGTGGCTTTTTTGCTCAAGAGAACCTATATATGTAGATAAAATCATGTCATTTTAGTGTAAATTAGAGACAATTTAAGGAACATAAACCTGATACTTACATCAGAGACAACATCATCTTCTTGTGTGTTTTGGGTCATTGGTGGAATATCTTCATCTTGAGTCATTTCTTCAGCTCCATTGTTCACTTGTGCCATTTCTTCATCAGCTATGAAACCCTCATCCATCTTTCTCCACTTGCAACCCTTCTTATTGTGCCCAGTTTCCTGACAGAAGGAACATTTCACTTTGTAACTCTATTTAGGCATAGTTTGAACAACATCCCTTTGATTCTTATCTTCTTCACCAACTCCTTCCCTCCTCTTTCTCTTAGGCCTTCCAACATTTCTCTTTCCAAAGCTAGGTGATAAGGGTGGTATGTAACCAGTCTTCTTCCATAACTCTTCACCATTCATGGGAGGGACAGAGTGAGAATACACATTGTTGTATGTATCAACAGAGTAACAGCTGTGTACATAATCATCTACATCTTCCACTTGAGAAAGGATTGCACTAATAGCATGCTTGCATGGGATTCCACTAAGATCCCACTCCCTACAGTCACATGTGTGTCCCTTCAAGTCAACGGCATACCTAGTACCATCAAATCCTGAAACTTCATAGCTATGATCAGATGATTTTACTGACATGCACAATCTTGAAGCCTCTCTCCTTTGTGCTATCACTCTTTGGATCTTGGCACATACTTTTCTCCATTTCCATTTGTTTTCACATTTATCTCTCTTGGTCTGAATTTTTCTCATGATGTATTCTCTAATCCACTCGAGCATTGTCAGAATTGGTTTATCTCTGGCATCTAGAATGCATGCATTGTAGACCTCACACATGTTGTTCACTAGTGTATCACACTTAGCTTCTGTGGAAAAGTGTGATCTTGACCACTGTGCAGGAGGCTTATCACCAAGCCACTCTAGGCATCTTATATCCTTCTCCCCTATCCTCCTCATTGCTCTATGAAAAGAAGCTGTGGTTAGAGATTAAGCTGCTCCCCAAAGTAGTTTTCTGAACTCATCACCCCTGTATTCAACCCTCTTCAAATTCCCATGTAAATACCTTACACAAAATTTGTTCTCAACATTAGGTAGAACTCTCTCAAATGCAGGTATCAACCCTTTTTGCTTGTCTGACATAAAGATGAATCAACTCTCTTCATCAATAAAATCATCCTTCAACTCCCAAAAACCACTCCCGCCTTCTCCCTAGTCTCACTCCCAACCACCCGATATGATAAAAGATAATGATCATTGTTCGGTCCATGCCAACCGCAAAGAGAAGTACTCCACCTGAATTCCCTTTTAAGTTACAACCATCCACCCCTATCCATGGCCTTAAACCAGATTTGAAACCTTTCTTACAAGCATCCAAACAAATATACAATTTGTTAAATTGTGTGGTACCACTACTACTCCCATCAGTCCTTAGAAGTATTGTTGATCCTAGATTGATTTCAAGTAGTGTTTGAACATAGTCCCACAATTTGCCATATTGCTCTGTGCTATCACCTTCAATGTTTTTCAATGCTTTGTTCTTGGCTCTATATGCCTGAGTGTCTGAGATGTAACATCCCAACTTCAACATTGCCTTCTTCTTAAAGGGTCTAGCTCTCTTGCCTGGATCATACCTCCACTCATTTTCAAAATTCTTTGCCAACCAGGATGAGTTTGCATTCTTCACATGGTAGGATCTTGCACAATAATGTTCAGAGTTGTAGTGTATGATCTGGAAGTGCTCTTTATCCTTTACCTTCAGTGCATTGATTCTCCAATCACAACCCTCAGCTTTACACCTTGCATATATCCTTCTAAACAAGGATCTTTCAGTCCTCACACCATGATGATTCACAGCTTCTTTGAACAAATTCTTGGTAGTGAAAATCTGTTCAAGAAAGAAATCAGGATTACTGATTTCGGATGACCTGAAAACAAGGCTTCTGTCAACACAATTTTTGTCCCCCTTTTCATCTTCATCCACACTGTCCAACTCTTCTTCATCAACCAAATCATCTCCTTCTTCTATGCTCTCATATTCAAATTCCTCAAGCTGATCTGTATACTTCAAACCTGCCCACTCAACATCTTTATCTATGGTTTCATCAAATATTATATCATCAAGTAATCTTTCTCCACTTGATTCTGAACCTGTGAACTCAGTATCACTATCATCATCCTCACGATCAGAGACAACTGCTTGCTTTCCCTGCCTCTGCCTCTTACTCTCTTGCTTCTCAGGTTCTTCAGGTACTTCCTCTTGAGGCATCCAATAATCATCATCTTCCTCCATGAATTGATCTTGAGCTTGATAAGGAGGAGTTATCCACAAATCATCAAATTCCATTGATTCATCCTCCAATTCAGGTTGACTTGGAGGAGGAGGGGGCTCATGTATCGATTCCTCCCCAACCTCACTTGCAATCTGACTTGGTGCCACTTCAGCTTTATCCTTCAGTTCAACATCATCTTCAATCAGATTCTTCTCCACAACCCCACTTTCAATCAGATTCTTCTCCACAACCCCTCTTTCAATCTGATCCTTCTCCACAACCCCACTCACAATCTGATTTGAGTCCATCACTTCAACCAGATTCTTCTCCACAACATCACTTTCAATCTCATTTGTAGCAATCACAGCAATCTGAATTTCACCATTCTTCATCACCTCCACATGAATTTCACTAAGCTGCTTTACATCCTTCTCAACAGCTAATAACATTCCTGGCTTTTTGGGTAATTGCACATAATCAGTTTTCAATTTGACTAGCTCCTCATCAGTGTAAAACTCTACATCTCCCAATACCTCATCCTCAATATATTCACCATCAGTTGTATTTTCTGATTTATCAGCCTCCAACCACAATGTGACTTCCTTCTTCTTATTTCCATTGAAACACTTTAGTATATCAGATTGACCCTCAACTAAATGGATTGTATCATCCCCCCACCTCCCATAATACACCTTCTTACCCAGATATCCTAATTGTTCACACAATTTATCTAGTGTGTCCATTGTGCAACTTACCTTCTCCACAAAATCAAATATACTCACAGTGCCTCCAGTGTACTCAAACCTTCCTTCATCAATCTTCTTTCCACCATGGTATACTTTGAGTGAGTAAAAGCCCAATAGAAAGGGCTTTTGAGCTGAAAGAATAATGGAACTCAAATTAGTTACAGGTGTTAAAATACTACACTAGAAAATATTTTATTTGTCCTCGCTCAAAAATGATTAACTCCGAGTTGCTAGAATAATCAATTTTACCCACTTATAATCTATCCAAACTTGTGAAATTATAACACTAATCTTTAGCCCTAATTACTTCACCGACGACCGATGCTACCAACAAACACACTAAACTAAACCCAAAATAAACTTCAAAAGATCAAAAAACTTGCAAAAAAATAGAATAAAGAAATTGCAAAACACTGAAATCGAACAACCCACCACAAATAAACACTGAAATCATGTAACCCATTACAAATAAACACTGAAAATCGAACAACCAACACAAATCGTGTAACCCATCAAAAATAAAATTCAAAAAACTTGGAAATAGATACATACCATAATCCACAACTCCATATTTAACAAGGTTCTTCCTACGCAACATTGTGCGCCTGTAATGTGATGGAAATCTTCGCGTTTGCCCAACAAATGCTTCACATCGACGGATTGATAGTGATTTTCTCGATTTAGGGTTTTTTTTTTGCCTATTTTTGTCGCTCGTTTCTATTTGCAGAGTGAGTGTGTGTGTGTTTTTACTGTGTGTGTGTGTATTTGTAAACGTAAACTTAAATCGTGTTTTATGTTTAAGAGTAATATTAATTAGTTAAGAGAGTTTAAGAGTTAAGATAAATTAATTAAATGTTAAACAGGCTTCTAAGGTATCTCGTCTCCAGCCGTGAGAAATTGGGACCGAGTTTGCAAGTTTTATAAATTTTGGGACCAAGTTTGCAATTTTTCAAATGTTTGGGACTGGTTTGACAGACTTGGGACTCGGTTGAAAACATGGTGTGTCCTATGGGACCAAAAGTGCAAAAAACTCGTTAGTTATTGAATTTGAGATTCGAGATGTGATTAATTTTTCCTTTTTTCATTTTTTTTGGAAAGATAAAGATGAAATACATTAATACGAGTACAAGGGGTACTCGCAACCCAGGATCACAAAGATTACCGTTTATTCGGTAAACACTCTGGAGGTTAAACATCCCAAACATTAAAAGGAATACCAAATGAAATCGGGTAATGTGACCACCTAATCCATTTTCAAGAGCAGAATTTAATATCATCTATCAGTTCGTCCAATGTGTACGAGCTATCCTTAAAAATCAGAGCGTTACGAACCTTCCATATCTTCCACAATGTAGCCTTCCATATCAATCTGGTAATCTTCCGTCTAACTTTGCCTCTTTCGGACTCAACAAAATCAGAAAAGTGATCCCTAGCATTTGATGAGAACGGGATCGGTTTATCGAGCCAAAGCGAGATAGCTTGCCAGACAATGAGAGCAATTGGGCAAGAAGATTTTCCGCAATCGGGCAATTGGGCCAAAACACAAGGAGCAAGCCCCAGTCCCCATACCATCGGATATGCCGCGACGAAAAAGATTTTCCTTCTTAGGAATTCTTTCACAAACCACCCTCCACACAAAAGCCGAATTTTTTTATGGAATCGCTTTCCACCATAGCTTCTGCCATGGGAAATTAACCATCTCTTCTTCGACTGAAGCTTCCACAATGATGTCGTACATCGACTTCGTGGAGAAGGCATTGGAAGACGACCCCCGCCACATTAAGGAGTCCGTCACGTCCACATTAACTTTGTACTGTAAATTAATTGCCACAAATCCGCATACTCAAGAAATTCGTCAGAAATGAATTCTCTATCCCATCGTAACACCCACGAATCTCTCTCATTATTCCACACCCTACCCACTACCTCGTCCTTTTGACTAGACACCGCAAACAACGAGGGAAACCTATCTACCAACCGACCATAACCCTCAACCCAAGGATCGACCCAAAATCTAGTACTAAAACCATCACCCAGGGAAAAAGACAATCTACTCCTAAACAAACATCCCGCCTGACCTACCATAACTCATACAGATCTTTCCACCATAACGACCACTTTTTACTGACTGCACTCACATTTGACCTCCACCTGAACGACTCATTGTTAGTGTTAGTGTCCTAGAGACAATCCATTGTAATGACATAATACTCAGATAATATTCAGTATTGGTTTAATATTATTGTTTATTTAATATTAAATGTATGACATTACACTTGTTAGAATATTATGTTTGGTTGTTTGCATTTGTTCTTACCTGTGTTCCCTTGAGTCACTGCTATCATTGAGTGTGTGAGAACTCAGATGACTTAAGCATGATTCTCAAATAGCCCCGATCGAGGATCATCAAGAATGGGATATTGATGATGCAATGGAGATTGGTGTGCGATCTGCATAATACTCTTAGAGAGTGTAGTAAGATCTCACTTGCTACGAGATACTAGGTATCTCATGATGGATGTACAAATACCTTGGAGGGTATTGGTATACCCATCCGAGAAACCGTTTGATGTAGTTCCACTATATGTGTCTACGGGTGTCTCGGTTAGTGGAAGCGATGCGATACTCCTTTGACTTGAGGTCAATATGCACGATATGTGTGGAGTGATGAACTTTGACCACGACCGACGCTTGCACCTTTCCATGGGTAGATATGGCTTGGATTGAGTTCATCACGAAGAGCATGTGCGTGGTAGTTGAGCCAAGAAAATGATTCATTCCTCAAAGTGGATTTAGAGAGAATACTCATCTTCTCATCATAATTGGATCAAAGTCATTGGCCAATGCACGTCAACTTGGACTTTGTGGCCAAGTGTGACATGAGTGATCAATTAGTGATTAGAGATAAATTGATTAAGTTATTTGAATAGACACTTCATCATGTTCAAGACTATCGAGTATTCGTGAATGAAAGGAGGAAATCGTAATAGCCCATGTTACAGTTACATGTAGTTGCACATTTCTCGCAACGTACCTCATATATTGAGAATGTCTGATTTATTGTTTAGGGTTCAATTAAGACCATTAGTTTGACTAATCGCTCGATATATGAGGGCCTATGGGTCACACAACAAGTAGTTCCCTTTTACGAATTATAGTTGCTTGATTAAATGTTAAATTGGATTTAATATTTAATTTATATGGAGAATTAATTAATAATAGATTAATTTGGAATTAATTATTATTAGTGTTTAATTAAATTGGATTTAATTAAATAGGAATTCCCAATAATAATATATGGAACATTAGGATTTAATATATATGGAATCAAATCGTATAGATTTGACATATATGAGAATTAAATCCGTAGAGATTTTATATGCGGGAAATAAATCTAAAAGATTTATTTAAATAAAGATTAGAGATTTTATTTCCCAATCAGGCTAGCTTAGGGTTTTAAGCTGGACGAGCTCTTGGGAATTCACAAACAACGTTAAATCATATTTTCTCCATAAGATCTAGAGTTAGAATTTTCCTAGCAAATTCATCTCGGGATTCGACACTGGCAAATCCGTGCAAGTCCGTGATTGGGGATTACGTGAATACCATAGTTGAGAAATCTGCTTTCGAATTACTGTAAGATTTCTTGTTATGATTATTGTAATCGTTTATGCAATTATATGTTCGTTGTTGGTGGACTGTTTAATTTCATTGCGCATGTATTACGTGTTTACGTGCCTCTATATTCCAACAGTGGTATCAGAGCTTCAGGCTCTTTGTTTTAATTGCATAATTAAAATTGGTTTTGAATTGAATTAATTTTTTTTATTCAAAACCTGGGGCACGGTCGACAATTTGTTGGACAAAAGGTGACTGCACCCCTTATTTGTTTATTTTCGGTGTTCTTCTTCAAGCACAAACACCCCAAATTGATTTTAGGGTTTTCTCTGGGAGAAACCCGCCGCTGCACCCTCTCGTTCACACGGCCGCGATGCTACGCCGCGTCTATTGGGGGTGAATATTTAAATACAAATTTAAGTCTAATAATTGTTACTAGCATTAATTAATCTTATATTAATTCAAATAATAATTCAACAACAAATCATGCATATAAACAAGCCACATAAATCCTACGCATGCGAAATTGCTAGGATTTTACGTGAACCAACCTCTTGGAGTGACAACCGTTGAGAATATGGATACCCGTTCTCACGAACAAACCCAAAAAACCTTCTCAAGTATTCTCTCGTCCTTGTTCAACAATCCGGTGGAAGAATGCTCGCGAACAATTAACAAAAGGAAAAATAAAAATTATGTTGCACCACCTTTGTGGATTTCTAATTTTTCCAACACATGGAATTGCAATGGGATGAAAGATTCATCCCCTATTTATAATAAGGGGTGGTGGCCGATTTTTTTGATGAGGAATAAAAATGGAAAAATCTTTTTCTTGATCTCCAATAAATCTTGAATATATCTCATTTTTTTTTTTCTCCATAATTAAAATATTCCACAAAATCACACCTCCTTATATTTATGGATTTTTTGAAAAATTATGGAGTAAGGAATCCAAGATTTAGATCTTCTTGAATTTATGAGATATTCTTGTATTCCAAGAATACATATCTTCCATAATATCTTTTCAAGAAAATCAAGAAAATCTTTCCTTTCCTTATTTTTCCATAATTTTTAAAAATCCCCAAATAAATAACCAAGTGGAAGATTTCTTGAATTTAATGAGATAATCTTGTATTCCAAGAATACTTATCTTCATTCCATACTTAATGAGATAATCTTTCTCCCCTTTTTATTTATTATTTTAGAAAATAATCTTGGATTCCAAGAATTTACTTATCTTCATTCCATAACACAATTCAAATAAAATCATTTCAACCATTGAAGCCCTTTTTTGAAGCGTTGAAAGAAACAATTTATTATTTTAGAAAATAATTAGGAAAATTCAAAGGAACAACCACGCGGGCAATTTAACACATTGAAAGGAAATATCATTTTATACGAGAAATCGTTCGATTTCCAAAGGTCACATTAGCGGACAACCTAGATTCCGTAAAAATATGTCTACCTCATGGAAAAAGGAATGGTAGTTTTGTTGCCAAAAAATAGCTTGGGATAGTGAGCCATGACATGTGGATGATGGATGTTGTGAAGCATACTTAAAAATAAACATCACTAAATGCTACTTATGTATATAAACTTCAATTTATGAGAATAATCCATCATTGTTGCTTTAAATATCATGAATGTTACATATTTATTGCATAACCGCTTCAATACTTTACATTGTAGATAATGTGGTGTGTAAAAGAAAAAATATCAATTATCGACTCAATATAAGAAATTGATTTTTAGTAACAATCCATTGGTAAAAAGTGTGAATGCTTGGATTTTTGTCTTGACCAATAGGTTACACTAGTACATAAAAGATGTCAATTGGAACCAAGAGTCTTCTGGAGGGAAGAAGAAAACACATTTTGAAAATGAGAAATATCATTTTATACAATGAGAAATCGTTAATTACATGAGATGAGATTTAATACGAGAATCGTGGTATAAAAAGTCTTGTTTGATTTTGTCCCTTGGTGGACTCAGGTTTATCATATCAAACATGACAAAATTTTGGTATGTTAATAATGGGTGAGTTGTTCTTACTCCAAGAAAATAAAAGATATTAAATAATTAAAGCATTCGGAAAACAAATTAATTAATGGACAATGAATCTTAAACAGGAAAATGGTAACCAAGCCATATTAAATAATATGGGTTAGGATGGATAGTGCAATATTAATTCATATATGGAATGAATTAATTTAATAGGACATGTAGGACATGGTCAAATCCTAATTCTCCTAAAGACCCTAAGTAGCCCAATATAAGCCCAAACTTTAAAATAAAAAGAATTAATTGTTGCAAGAATATATATATATATATATATATATATATATATATATATATATATATATTGGGAAAATATAATTTTGGAAATTATATATATATATTGAAAGTGTGTGGAAAACACTTATTTGTTTAGTAAAATCGAGAATGTTAATCGTTTTGGAACACTCAAAGTAACAATTAAACAACGTAAACATCTAAGACTCATGAATGTTACATATTTCATATAGATTGTGAAGCCCTAACCGTCAAAATAATGAATACAAAGAGGTTCACAAATCGTCCCTTGAAACCAAGATCAAGCATATGATCTAAAGGCTAGGTGTATTTCTACACTACCAAAGTAGAAGATCATAGAAACTATCACATTATCCACATAAAACAAATCTAGCAACACCTTATTGTAAACCCTATAATTAAGTATAAAACAAACACAACTAGATGGAAGATGCAACAATCCATTGATGTAAAAGTTGATGTAATGCTTGGATATATGGTTTGTTAGGCACTTGACCAACATCAAGGTCTTCACTATAGTACAGAGCCTAAAGAAACTCTTCAATCCACTCTTCCATGATCTTTGTAATTGGACTTCTCAATCTTCTCGAAAATAGCGAGATCTAGTCTTCTCCAGATTCTTGAAGCTTGTGGAACCTTCCTCGAATCTTGAAGAATAACCTAGATCTCAACTCGATGACAACATTGAACATAAGAAGTGTTGGTTAAGAAGAAAGGGCTTAATCTTTTGTCAACATTATATATATATATATATATATATATATATATATATTTTTCTATTTTTCAAGATTTTTATTTATTATGGAAGGAAAGATAAGGTTTGTTGTGTCAACAAGATCTTCCCATAATTTCAAGAATTTTTATTTTGATTTCTTATTATTAATTATAGATAAGAATGAAGAGAATCTTGTGAAAAAAAGATTTATATGGAAGATATGTGGAGAAGATATAATTATCTTGAAAAAAATCTTTTTTGATTTTTTTTTTTTTTGTTTTCCCCTTTGTTATAAATAAGGGGGCTTCACCTCGGATTTTTAGAGTTTATCATATTTTCAAAAATATCGCTACAATATGTTGATTAAATTTAGTTTTGATTATGTTAATAATGGGTGAGTTGTTCTTACTTCCAAGAAAATAAAAGATATTAAATAATTAAAGCATTCAAGAACCAGCATAAATTAATTAATGGACAATGAATCTTAAACACGGAAATAATAACTTTGCAGTGAGCCATATTCGAATAATATGGGTTAGGATGGATAGTGCAATATTATTAATTCTATAGTGGAATGAATTAATATTAATAGGTTGTAAAATATTGGGGCTCAATATTGGTCAAATCCTAATTCTCCTAAAGACCCTTAAGTAGCCCAATATAAGCCCATTAACACAAGGTGGTTAAAATAAAAGAATTAATTGTTGCAAGAATATATATATATATTGGGAAAATATAATTTTGGAAATTATATATATATATTGAATAGCCGATGTGTGGAAAAAAAGAACGACAATAACACATTGTGTTTAAAGTAAAATCGAAGTAATGTTACAAAGAAAAAGTCGAATGTTGGAACACTCAAAGTAACAATTAAACAAATGTAAACATCTTCAAAGACTTTTTGCGCGATTAAACACAATATTCACAAAATTAATAAGACTTTCTTCAATAGATCAAGCACAATCTATATCAATATAGATTGTCCCAAGCCTAAACAAAATGTAAGGGAAAATCTCAAATCACTATTTATCAAAATAATGAATACAAAGAGGTTCACAAATCGAATCCCCTTGAAACCAAGATCAAGCATATGATCTAAAGGCTTTGAGTGAGATTTCTACACTACCAAAGGTGGTGCCCCATGAAGGGAAGAGTGGATGTATGAGTGTGAAACTATCTTTCTTATTTGCTTTCATATTAATCACTAACACTCCACACATAAAAAAAAATCTTTAAGAACCTCCCATTGAAATTTTACGAGGGGTTTTTAGGGACCAACATTTGGTATCAACGCTAGGTTCAAAAGTTCCTACAATTAACACTCTAATGGTAAAAACAAAAATCCTTATCAAAAATTCATGGAGGTTGATAATCATCTTCTCATTTTTTTTTTTAAATGCACAAATGTTTTTCATTATTTCACTTGTTTAACTAACAATTTTTTTTTCTGATGTTTTTTTTTGTTGTTGTTTTTTGGCATCATGATCAAAAAGATAAATTTAGTTTAAACAAAACATCTTGTAATAGATATATGACAATGTTTTATTCTTACAGTAACAAGTTGAGGGGAACTCATCAAGAGAAGAACATCAAGGTCTTTTCCATTTATAACAACTTGCTAATTTAATGTGTAAGAAGAACCTTACTTTAGAGCCTCCTTGAAGGATATAGAAACTCTTCAATCCACTCTTCCATGATCTTTGTAACTGCCCAGTTAGTGGGTCTTCTCCAATCTTCTGAAAATAGCCGCCTGATCTAGTCTCTTCCACACGATTCTTGAAGCTTGTGGAACCTTCTGGAATCTTGTAGAATAACCTAGATCGTCAACCTGCAGTCAACAACATCAAAGACAACATTGAACATAGAAGTGTTAGTGGTTAAGAAGAAAGGACGAATACTAATGTTGTAACCAATGTTGTAACATCGGTGGCAACATCAACATATATATATATATATATATATATATATATATATATATATATATGTAATTTTCTATTTTTTCAAGATTAAAGAAAAGAATTATTGAAAAGATATTATGGAAGGAAGATAAGGTTTGTTAGAGAACAAGATCTTCCCATAATTTCAAGAATCTTTGGTTTTGATTTCTTGATGAATATTTCGAAAATTATAGATAAGGAATGAAGAGAATCTTGTGAAAAAAGATAAATATGGAAGATATGTGGAGAAGATATAATTATCTCTTGGAGAATAAAATCTTTTACATCCATATCTTTTTTTTTTGTCAAAGTCCCGTTTGAGTGAGAACTTCGGTAAACATCCGTTTTGTTAAGTTGGTGCCCCATTGTTATAAATAAAAATCGTGGCTTCTTATTTGCTTTCATATTAATCGATTTTTAGAGAACACAAAAAAAATATTTTAAGTCAAAAAATATTAAATGGGTTTTTTCGACCAAAATATCAATATTTTGAAACGTCGACAGTTTGTGTTTTTTCAAAAATTTCAATTGTGTGCAACAAGAAATTAATTTTTCTTTTAGTGTTAGAAAGTTTGAAGGATCTCCATCCGGATCATCAATCTTGGACTTCGGGAATACTTGAAAAGGTTTTTTTGGTTGAATCACTTTGTGCCTCTTTCAAAGGTGTCTCTCCGATCAAAAGGTAAACACGTAATTCCTTAGTTCCGTATGTTTAGGGCTGTTTTACCGTTTATTCAATTACGTAAATTGCATGATTTAATTATTTAAATCATAGAATTAGATTTATGTTAATTCGTATTTAATTTACGTCTCGAATAGATCCTGGCATGTCCAAATAATTCCTCAACACTTGACATAGCAATAGCTGGAGAGTAGCGGCTGATATGGCGGTCCTGCGGTGCTGAACTGTTCGACGGCGAGGCGACGGAGGGGTTTGCTCCGCATTCCTCGTACGCGAGATAGAAAAAAGATAATTTGTTATATATTGTGCACACACATATATTATTTGTGACGGTTATGTAATGACAGTTCTATATAAACAAGTCGTATTTTTCAATATAATAAGTTGTATAGCTATAAAATGTACTATAAGTTCACGGTGCACCTGGATGTACATTAGGTTGTGAATTTAGATAAAAAGAGACCACATATAATTTAAAGTATGTGAGAAAATTTTAGGGAAAGTATAGGGTGAACAAGTTTTACGGTGAAACTGGTTTAGAAGTGTGACTTATATTACTAAAGAATGTGACTTATATAGCTGAAGAGTGTGATTTTTTTTCTATAAAGAGTATTACTCATAAAAATGAAGGGTGTGATAAATATTACAACAAAGAGTGTGGTCGTGATAACTGAAGAGTGTGACTTATATTACTAAAGAGTGTAATCGTGATAATTGAAGTGTAAAAATAAACCAGTTTCACGGTGAACAAGTTTCACAGTATACCAACTCAAAATTTTATTTTACCCACTTTCACAAATTTAAAACTTATTTTACCCACATTATGTATAAAAAAATTATTCTACCTATTTTAACATGAAAATACCATATTAATCTTATTATAATAAAAAAAAAATCTTTCGGTTTCCTATCAGAATTTCCACGATATATATCGACGGCATAATTTCAAAGAGATTGTATTTTATAAATTTAAAAAATGTACTGATATTTGAATTATTATTAGAGTTTATAAGTCGGATGTTCATATATACCATGATGTTAATAATTGATCCGACTTAAAAATTACTATGATAGAGAAATTAAGAGACTCATATTCATCTTTTCGGAAAGAATTTATAGACATATTTTTTTAAACAGCATTTCTTTTGAATACTATAGATATTTAATTACGAATAATATAAAAGTAAAAGTAAAAACACATGATAGCTCTCGTTTGTTTCTAGTTCAACTTCGAATTCCCCCAAACCAATAAAGAACGCAATGTAAAAAAATATATACACATATATATTGATATCGGGTTCAAAATAACGATAAAAATTCATATGAGACGTTTCATGCATGAAACGAGGTACAACTTAAAATAAATTACATTCGTCCCTTTTAAAATATTAAAATAACAATGCCCAATTTATGCTCTATTTTATCGTGAGACAGTTTCATGCAAAGGTGCCTCCAAAATAATTTGAGATTGCTTGCCCCAAGGATTCATAGAATGAATAGCATAAAAGATGGGAACTTGAAAGACACATAAACGATATGTATTTCATCCAACAAATCATACGTTCTAAAACGGGTATCATATTTACTTTGATCAACGCAAATAGCAAGATATATACCAATTTGACGAAGTGGAATAATTCAAGTGATTAGAACACCACTACTTATCAAGTGAAATCATGAGTTCAAAGGCTTGTAATTTTGGCTTCAACTGTGTTCCACCATAAATATAACGAAATAACATAATATTGAATCCTCATAAAGGAAAAAAAGTATTGTTGAAGTAAATGACACAATTAAAAGAAATCAATAAGATTTCGGTCAAATTTGCAAACAAAACAAGAAAAGGAATGCATAATTGCATGTTGCAATACCAAACTAGCCTAAAATAGTCTGGTCCTTGAATCAAGGCCATGAGCATAGCATCGTAATTAATTAATTAAAGGAAAACAATTAAAATAATAAAATCAAAGCTCCCAAATTTGTGGAGACACCAAAGTATGAGCACACATAATTCCGTCATAAGAAGAGTAGGAGGCTCATTGTACTTGACTAACTTGGATTTATCAATTAACCTTCAAGACCATATCACCATTTGGTAAAAGTCCCAAAGGAGACAAAACCAATCCCCGGATTCATCATTCACCCTTATAAATAACTCAAACACACCCTTATTATTCTTAAGAAAGGTCACAAACAAGTATCCATCTATAGTAACTCCCAATCTGAAATCACACTGAATGGTCATCAACCTCTCTCGCAGGCAGTAGACGTCTCAAAACTATCAAACAACATTAATAATAGAAGCGTACCAAGCGTGGCCTCAACTTATAAATGTAACAAAAAAAAAACTGAGATCATCGTAATATTAAATATTATCTAATTTATAAGATAAAAGTAGTGACATCACTAAGTCCAATTGGTATGAGATGGACAAGTTTGATACTAGAGTTTTTGAAAATGAATATATAGTGAATATATTTGGTATATTTTCATGTTATTGGATTAAATATTGCGGTTAGTGAATCACGTGGAATATACCTTGGGGTGCCGGCGATTCTGGTGTACTTGGAACTGAAAAATGGTTTGGGTGGAGGAATTTTGGTTAACCTCGAGGATTGTATTTGTGGTTAGGACTCGGATGGGAGTAATTCGATGAAGCCTAACGAAGTAGTCACTCTGACCCAATCTTTGCAAACCCTTTTCAGAATTTGGAGGTGTTTCGCCGAAACACGTAGATGGGGTTGTTTTACTCCATTTTCTTGAGTCGGTCCTTTGTCGGCCTATTTTTTTTTTGGGACTATTTCTAAACTGAGGCCCATTTCGATTTCAAGCCCTATTTTGGACCTTGTTTATTTAATTATATTTTGCCCTTTTTCATTATTCATTTTCAAATATATAACACTCACTTATCATTAAAAAAATCCATTTATATATAATAAATAAATTTTTTATCATGTAAAATATAATTATTTATATAATAAGTGTATTAATTTAATCTTTGAATAAAATTACATAATATTTCATAATTTTGTTTTAAATATAACTATAATAACACTAATCGGTCTAAATTGATAACTAATGAATTTTCCTCACAAATTGGATACATTCATTTTAAATCTTTAGGATATATTTTATGATTAATATGGACAATTAAACTATTATTTTTTTTCATTTTGATGAGTATCCATTAAATATATTGTCAAATTGGAAAAAAAAATCTTTTTATATCTTTGGGATATATTTTAGGATAAATATGGACAAATAATTTATTATTTTTGTTTGATAAATATTAAAAAATAATTGATTGTACGTTTGATTATAAATTTCATAATGACAAAAACTCCTACAAAACTAACACAAATCATTATCTATCTCTTAAAAAATGTTAAAGCGTTATTGCTCAAATTATGTTATGTCTCACAATGAGACTGTGTCGTGCATATATCAATAACTATTATTACACATTATCACTATAATAATATATGCATAATAAATCAAATGTACAGAAGCCCTTAAAGAAAAGGATTCTTAATAATTCTTGATACATGCATATAACTATTAGCTCAGTAATTATATAATCTTCCACTATATCTCCGCATAGTTTAAAAGCTAGGAGTATGGTTCTTTCATTGTTTACATACTTTTATTCTTTCATTGTTTACATACTTTTAATAAAAAATGAGTATAAAAGCCCATGGTCCCCAGAAATGGTTAGGAATTAAAGAAAACAATTATGGGAGAAAATAATGGAACTACGGATTAAGGAACAAACAATTTGGTTACTCAGTTCGTCAGGAATGACTACGTTTGGGGGCACTACCAAGCCAGGAGAGATCTACTATATCGTATAAGATAGTGCAAGTAGTGCAAGATACAATGAGGGAGTCAGAGGGTTATTTATACAAAAAACCCGAACTAGAAAACTGGGCCAAAACCCTAGATTTGGCCCATCCTGGCCTAAACCCTATTTCCGCGTCCAGGCCTCCGGAACCGCTCGACCTCAACCCTTGGTCGAGCGGTTCTGCTCGATCACATACATTACTCGAGCGCCCTCATGGCGCTGGATAGGGGCGCCGACCGAGCACACCGCCGACTCGAAGCCGGTCGAAGGCCTCTCTGCGCCATGCATCCTGCTTCACTTAGGCTCCATAACCCAACAATCTCCCCACCGAGACTCGACAATGGTAGGCGAAGTGCACGACCTCAACTAGGTCGAACGTCTTGTCCTCCCTGGACTCATTCCGAACGTCTTGTCCTCCCTAGACTCATTCTGAAACGTCTTGTCCTCCCTGGACTCATTCCGAACGTCTTGTCCTCCCTGGACTTATTCCGAACGTCTTGTCCTCCCTGGAGTCATTCCGCAACTCAGACTCCAACAATCCCAACAATCTCCCACCCGAGATCGACTCCAATCAGAATTTCGTCTTCCCAATCTCTCATCGGCAGTAAACCACACACTTCGAGCAATGTCCCTCAACGTTCGACTTCGAATACACACTTGATCCAAGCAACGTCCCACAACATCCTTCTCGAACCTGCATCACTGCGGCCCACAAGACCGCAACCTGGACCCTCACGTCCATTCGATCCAAGCAATGCCCCTCAACGTTTTTTATTCGCACTAGAACCAAACAACGTCCCACAACATTCCCTTGAATCATTCGGCCACCGATTCCCGCACGATCTCAGGCACGTGTCTAACGCCCATCTTGATCTTTCATCCAACCTGATACAATGATCTCAGCCACGTGTCAACGCCCATCTTGATCTTGCATGAGCATGATACAACGATCTCAGGCACTTGTCTAACGCCCATCTTGATCTTGCATCTAACATGATACAACGATCTCAGCCACGTGTCAACGCCCATCTTGATCTTGCATCCAACCACCTACTCCAAGCAACGCCCCATACTCTGCGATCCGCTTACATTTTAACCCCCTCGACTGGGCTTTGTCGAAGCGTTCCGCCGACCAACCAAATTTTGTTTCGAGCCCCTTGTGCATTCTCGGACGTTTAGTGGTTGTGCCCGGCCGCATACCGAACGACAAATCCGAAATCTGTTCCATCAAGCTTTTCAACAGGCGATTTCCATTTAGCCACCATAATTGCTCCCACCAGATCCCTTGAGCCTGATGCTCTGATACCAGTTGTTAGGAATTAAAGAAAGCAACTATGGGAGAAAATAATGGAACTACGGATTAAGGAACAAACAATTTGGTTACCCAGTTCGTCAGGAATGACTACGTCTGGGGGCACTACCAAGCCATGAGAGATCTACTATATCGTATAAGATAGTGCAAGTAGTGCAAGATACAATGGGGGAGTCTGGGGGTTATTTATACAAAAAACGCGAACTGGGAAACTGGGCCAAAACCCTAGATTTGGCCCATCCTGGCCGAAACCCTATTTCCGCGTCCAGGCCTCCGGAACCGCTCGACCTCAGGCCTTGGTTGAGCGGTTTTGCTCGATCACATACATTGCTCGAGCGCCCTCATGGCGCTAGATAGGGGGGGCGCTCGATCGAGCACACCTGCTCGACCTCGAGCGCCGGTCTAGCGCCTCCTGCGCCCTGCATCCCGTTTCACTCAGGCTCCATAACCCAACACAAATGTCCCACACCGAGAAGAGGAATTAGAATAACAGTTTAGGATATATGGATACTCGAAATTTTTTAATAATACAGTGGCGGATACTTCGTGAATACTTGAGTATGTGAATACGAGTGGAATACACACCTGATATACCAAGTGACGTGTCCCAATTAAAAATATTAATAATAATTTTGAGTACCATGTCCAACACGGCTGATCAACGTGTCGGACATAGACCGGGTACATGTGGGATCAAATTTTATTTTGTTTTTTACCTTGAAATAAATTTATTTTATATTAACTTAATCAAAATTAACCACAAACAGTAAAAAGAATATTGATTCACTCTATAACTCACATGATCACACTGCTGTCAAATTGTTTGTCTTTCATATGTTTTTTTACGATGTTCATTTTCTTTTAATTTTATATTTGTTTAAGTGTTTAAAAAAATTGTATAGGTTACATATACACATATTTTCAAATAAATTTGTAAAAACATTTATATATACAATGAAAATATAAAATAATTTGAAAAATTACAATCGCACCCCGTCGTATCTTACCCAATTACTTTTAAAAATTTGTGTCCAAGTACCCGCACCGTAGTGCAGCCTAGATAACAATGTCCTCCCATCTAATTCATGTCACATATTAGATCCAAAAAATAAAAAAGCATTTGAATTTTAAAATTCAATCCATATTCACACTTTAAAATACCTTTTCACTCACGTGATTTTACGAGAAAAATTGAGTGTAATCAAAATTAAATAGAAAAAAGGATTAAACTAAAGATTAAATTACTCACGACTTTTCTCAACTCTAAAATTTATATTATGGAGTCTCGCAGGGCACAATGTAAGTGAACGTCAACTTTTTTTAAATAAAATATTTAGGCAAAGTTTTGTAAACCAGCTTCATCATGCTCCTAATTTGTATTTAGCGTGTATTTTTAAATAATATTATTTATTTTATTAAGTGTATTAGTTTGTCACTTTGTCACTATGGATTGTGTAATCAAAAGTATTAATTCATATACTATAAAGTGACTTGTGAACTAATTGTACGGTGTAGGGTAAAATTGTTTTAACGTAAAATCTACTAAAAATTTTAATGTACTAAATCATTATTTTCCAGCCTACCCCACTGCTAAGTTTTAGGTTTTGGATCCGCGACTAGAGCCAGCAATTTGGGCCAGGCTCAATGGGCCGGCCCGGCCAACCTGAGCCCAAGTATGGACTGGGCTAAAAAATTAGAGGTCCGAAAAAAGTCGGGCCTATTTAGCTCGGCCCATTTGGCCCACGGGCCTAATGGGCTTGGGTCAATTTGGCCCTGCTGGTCATAGGCCGCCCGTTTGGCTCGACAAATTTTAGTAATTTTTCTTTATTTGTAATTCTTTATACAAACTATAAAGACTAAATAAATTCATTTTTTTGTAATTTGTCAAGCTACGAGTTCTTTTAATATAACTAATAATAACAATCAACAAAATAGTACTCAAGTTAATGTTGTCATGTACATAAGATTGTATTTTAATAACTATAATTATTATTTTATTTTTTTAATCAGAAAATAAAGTAAATTGATAAGGGTAGAAAAATACCCAAAAGAATTACAAAGAAATAATGTAATTTTGTAAAGTAAATAAAATAATTAAATAAAAAAATCATGGGGCGGGCCGGGCCGGGCTGCGGGCCCATGAGCCCATACTGAGTTGGGCTGCATTCCTGTAGGCCCGACTAGATGATGAGCCGGCCCGGCCCAGCCCAGCCCATGAACATAATTTGGCCCGATGGGCTGGGCCGGGCCGAACCGGGCGGCCCGTTTTGCCAACTCTATCCGCGACCATGCATCGGCCTCCACCGCGCTCCATCTTATCCTTTAAAAATTATTGTCTAGAATTTCTTTTAAAACAAATTTCGATTTCTTTTATTTAAAACTATGCTTGATCTTTTGAGGGATTAAATTTTTTTTAGTCCTGTAATTTTGTTTCGTTTTGAAATTGATCTCGATTGTTTTGAATTTTTTATTTTGGTCTTGTAAATTTCTAAATATTTTGAAATTGATCATTTTCACCTGCTACAACAGGTTACCAAGCAGATAACCGTCACATATGTAATTTTTTTTTTTAATTTCGAAGCACCACGTTAACTTTTTTAATTATAATAATTTTGGTCGGGTTTACAAAAAAATTGTATATTAAAAGACCAAGCGAATCGGGCAGGTTACTGAGTTTAAACTGATCGAAAAATTAAAAAGTAAATTAAAATAAACAGAAAATCACTCTTCCTTTCTCAAAAAATACGCAAAAAAAAAATCCAACACAAAATTATTAGTATTAAAAAAGTCTAGGTGACATTTCGAAATTAAAAAAAATAAAAAAAATAATTACATAGGTGTCGGTTACCTGTTTGGTGACCTGCTACAGCAGGTTAAATGACCAATTTCAAAAAAATATATAACTTATATGACCAAAATTAAAAAATCAAAACAATCGGGACTAATTTCAAAACAAAGTAAAATTACGGGACTATAAAAAACTTAATCCCATCTTTTAATAATTAATCTGTTGATGGCATTCGATTAGACGCACGTGACTAAAATTTTTGGCTGACAGTTGAATCCACGCGTCGCATATCAAAGTCTATTTTTCGGTGAAAAGAACATGGGCCCACATTAATGCACACGTGTATTACCACATCACCACTGAATTCCTGATATACCAGCCACACCCAAACTACTGGAACCCCCTTATACATCTCTGTTTATTATTTCTTTTAAAACAATATATTTGAGTGACAAATTTTACTACTATTAAATTTGTTCATGTATAAAATAATAATTTATTTTATAATTTATTTACTAATCGTATAAAATAATAATTTATTATATAATTTATTTAAGTATAATTTGTGTGGTTTACTTTCACTTTAAATATAATTTATTTATAATCCATAATACTATCACTTAAATCTTGTTGAGCCCATCTACTAATTAACAATTTTAGATTACTTTGATACTATTATTGATTGGATTTACTGCTTTTAACATTTATTAGTGCGTTATTTGAAACTAGTTTAATGCCTGCCTTTTACGCGGTCTTCAATTAAAAAATGCAACATACTTATTAAATAATATATTTAATAATTAAAAATATAAATATATACATATATACATGAAATATGAATTAATAATTGTTTAAAGGGTATATTAACAATTTTCTTAAATCTTGGAATGAAAATTGGAATAAAATTATTATGTCAAATATTAATCATTCCTTTTAATATGAAGTTGAAACCTGAAAATTAAAACAACATAAACCGATTCAGAAAAAAATAAAAAATAAATGAAATAACGTTAAAAAAATATTAATATATTAATTAATATGTATTAATAAATAAATAAAAGTGAATGAATTGTAATATAAAATATTTTGTTACATAAAATAAATTAAGATATACATAAGAACAATAATAAAACAAAATTAATAATTAAAGAATTAATAATTAAATATAATTCACATTAACATAAAATACATTTAGATTGAATATTTTACTTATATTAAATTAAGTCAAAATAAAAATTAACTAAACAAAAATAAATGAAGCATATAATAAAGTTAAATAAATAAAATATAAAAAAATAAATATTAATTACACATTTTATAGCATTCATACATACTTTAATTATCTAAATAATTAGAATATAATTATATTGTGACATGTCATCATTATCTATAGATCAAATTCATTATTTTCTTTTTACATAATTCTCATTTCTTAATTAGGCGACACATCATCGAAATTCACAGTAATGCGACGCATATGAAGTATAAATTTCATATTAGTTTGTTGAGTGATGTTTTCAAAATCGATGTATGATAAAATATTAGATATATAATAAAGGTTAATACAAAAAAGTTAATGCTCAATAAAATAAATATTTTAGATATTTAAAATTTTATAGATTAACTTAGTTTCTAAGTAACATAAATATAATTTAAGATGTGCATGGTTCAAACTTTAGTAATTACAATTTTTTTTATTAAACTACATATTAAAATGCCACATGGATTCCACATATTGCTACAAATCAATAAAAAAATAACACATCAATATAATAAAATGTAACCTTTCATCCAAATTAACTTCAAGATGACACATCATTCAAATTAACCACAAGATGACACATCATAAAAAAAACTCTCTTATATATAGAGGGATATTATGAAGTTGGAGAAAATATTATTGTAACACTGATATGCATAATCCTTTTGAAAAAATTAAGTGCCACAGGATTGATGTAATGCAATGCAATCAAGAGAGACAAACGTGCAAAACGCATCAGCAGTCACCATCCAGTGAGTGCACATAAATATAATTGGTCTCTGCTTTCAAACTCAACCTAGGAAGAAGGATCAGTTATTATAATATTATTATTATGAGTAAGTTTAGTGTGAAAATTTTCATTTATGAAAATTTATAAAATTGTCCTAAATCAATCATCTACACCCTAAACACTAAATAATGAACCCTAAATTATGACCTATTCGGGCCGGGTGAACCATGAACCACTTGGGCCGAGTGAACTATGAACCACTCAATTTTATCTTACCTTCACCAATTACAGAATTTGATTGTAAATTAAAGTTTTTTCATGTATGAAAATTTTCATACTAGACTTTGTCTATTATTATTGTTGATACTTCAAAATCTCAAATGCCAAATGTTTAGATACAAAAGGGAGAGCTAACCAAATAATTTTTTGCCCGCATGGGCGTAGCTCAGTTGGTTCCTGGGTGACAGATTGCTACAAGGACGTAGGATCGAGTCCTGACAGCCGCAATGTGGGAGTTTTATCCCTCCAATGTGGGGGATAGCTCATTGTGGGCACCAGAAACTGGTCCTCCCACCTAATGGGCCGCTGAGTCACCATGATTTACCACCTCCACCATTCCTATTGGGCCGGGGAGTGGGGCCCTGGGGGCGAGGGCTTCGCCTTTTGCTACAAGGGAGAGCTTCATATTTATCTGCATTGACGTCAGGAATCAGCAAAAGCACTCCATATAAAACTCTAAATTAGAAAACCCAAGACACATTAAATTATTGCCAAACATTTATCTTAAGATTTTTCAAGCTCTGTAATTCACAATTCAATCACACAACATTTCATTGTTGTGGCCTTTCCACTTGAAAATGGATAGCAAAGTGCTAACATGTTCAAATTTAATTTTTTAGTCAAACCTAAGTACGTGAATCATTAACATGCTAAAACTCAAATAAATAATATGAATATGGTAATATAATTCAATTAATAAAGACGAAGTGGAATAACTCAAATGATTAGAACACCACTACCTATGACGTAAGATCATGAGTTCAAGTTACAATTTTGATCTAGGGATGACAAACGGACGGGTATGATATGGGTTTGGCCAATATCAAGACCCGCCGGGTCCAACCCTCCCCGCCCCATTTAATTTTTTACTTTTTTTAAATTTAATTTTAAATTATAATATATTTTATTGACATTAAATAATTCAAATTTAAACAAATATTTACTTAAAATAACACTTAATATTCATCTAATACTTAAAAATAACATATATAATTTATATACTCACAAATTTAAATACATTAATTCAAATATAAATTTATATAAATGCAAAAATACATAAAATAATATTAATGTTGAGGCACGTCCTAATGCGGGTTTGCGAGGCGGATTCTATAAAAATCATGACCCGCCCTGGACCTGCTTGACCGGGTCCAAACCCGCCCCCAAGTGGGGCGGGTTCAATGCTTGTTAAGGTTTGAACCCTTAGCATTTTGTCATCCATATTACGACCTTTCAAAAAAAAAAAAACAAGATTTCGACGTAGAGAGTACCGCACTTACCACATGACGTTGAGTTTTAAAGTAGGGTCCTTGCACAACAGGAAGACCTAGTGGAGTTGTCCAACGTACAGGTTGGATTCTGAAGCAATAAGCTGTTAAACAAAAACAATATTGAGTTTATGAAAACTCGTTAACTTATAGTAGACTATCAAAATATTTTCAATAAACGCAAACCTTAACACAGTCACCAAGCCAATCCATTATTCCAGGTGCAGCTTGAAATAACTCCCCAAGGGCGGCTAGTGCCACCTATTCATTTCCAAAAACACCACGGTCAGAAAAAGAGACGTTTCCTTATATTAAAGATATGTCAAACTCAGTAGATACCACGATAATTGATGCTTGAGAATATAACTTATGGCACCCCACATTGTATTTAAAATCTAATCCTCTAGGACTTCAAATCCTATGAAATTCTACTCTATAATACGCCTATTTTACTTTTTCCAAACCCAATTTTTAATACACAACAATCATCTATCGACATTTTAATTATTAACATCCGAACGCAACACTCTTTCTCTTCTTTTTCATATACTTTAAAACACATCAACCATTACACAATATTTAATCATTTCTAAACTACTTTTTACAATATAATAATCTCATTATCACCCACTTCTTCAAAATCCTACCCTAGCAAATTCTATAAAATCCACACCCTCAAACATACACAATCTTAAATACACGTTGAACTATTCATAAAATCTATATAATGGATTTCAAATTTTCAAATCCATAAACAAACACACCCTTGCAGTAATATGAGGACGGAGAGCCATTAGAGAAAGGGTAACAACCTAACAGATGTAAGAAACCTATATTTTTCCTTCGATTTTAATAATTCTCCAACTCACATTAGATTAGCACACCACAAAATATGTGTAATTTAAAGAGGGTGTTAGAGAGGGTTTTAAAGAAGGATAACTCTTTAGAGAGAGTTTTAAAGAGGGAAAATATCCCTCTCCAAAATGTGCATCGCACTACAAAAAAAGACTGATTTAACGAGGGAAATTAGTGAGGATAAAAGAACCCTCGGTATTTAACGAGGGTTTTAACTAGGGATGTACTGAACAAGAGCTTTAATAAGGGTACCGTCCTCGTTAAATTTAACGAGGGCAAATACCCTTGGTAAAGCCGTCATCAAAGTCAACGAGCGTCAGGCGCCTTCGGTAAAAGTGTACCGTGGGCTCAGCCGAGCGCCTCTCGCCCTCGCCAATCCGTCCCTTTGACGCCGCTGACTAACCTCTGCACGAGGCGCGTTTTTCGAGGGCAACTGCCCTCATAAATGCGCTCGCCAACCGCCCCCTCATAAATGCGCTCGCCAACATGCATTTAAGCAGCATTTGAGCGCTCATTTCTCTCATTTGGTGCAGCTCGGTTCTCCTCCTCTGCATAGTTTAAGGTATGTTTTTTTTTTTTAAAATTGTTATTATATAAATGTTAATTTATTTAAATTTTTTTTTGGGCAGATTGCAGCTCGTCGTGGGCGCCAAATTAAGGTATGTTTTTTTTTTGTTATTATATAAATATTAGTTGTTTAATTGTTTAATTTTTTTAGTATTCATTATTTTAATATTGTTTAGTATTAATTAGTATTTAATTGTTTTAGTATTATTTCGTATTAGTAATTTATATTAATGTGAAGTGTATATATTGTGCATGTATTAGTTGTTTAATTATTTAGTATTAGTATATTGTGTATTTAGTATTAATTGTTTATGTATTTAATATTAGTTGTATTAGTTTAATATTTAATCAATTTAGCTTAATTTTGGTTGATTGTTGTATATTTTAGTTTAATTTTGTATATATTAGTCATTTTAGCTTAACTTTTAGCTAATACGTGTATATAATTAGTATTATTTAGCTTAATTTATGTTATTTGTGTATATATAATATTAATTAGTTGTTCAGTTATTTAGTATTATTTAATATATTAATTACGTTGGATGTTGGAGTGGAGGGATCGATGTTGATGAATGTTGGTTATTGTTTGTTGGAAATGATTTTAATTGATTAAGTCGGAAATGGATGCACGTAGGATCTTGATTAATTGGGGAATACGATAAAATAAGACGAAACTCTGCCGAAATTTTTAGGAAGTATTAATTATTAATTAGGGCTTTTGAATACTAATTAATTCGTAAATATTTTAAACAGATAATTGATATGGATTATTCCATCCGTTTACGTTGGATGTATGGTTCTAGATCGATTAATGACAATATATCTCCCGAATTCTACAGTGGACTTGAATCTTTTATAGATTTCGCCACTAGTAATAGGATGATTCAGGGAAAGATTAGGTGTCCCTGCAACAAATTTAGATGTCGGAACAATAATACGTATCATGAACCTGATGAGGTGAGAGCACATTTGTATAGAAATGGGTTCATGTCCAATTATTGCAATTGGATTTATCACGATGAGGAAATGTGGGGTCATGAATACAATGATCATCCATCTGCGTCGACTTAATTAATGAAGATGATATAGATATATATATATATATATGTTGTGAAATGAGCTGTTTTAATTAATTATTATCTATATATATGTTGTGAAATTTCACGTTGTTTTAATTAATGTTACAGATGGCAGGCGACAGGGGTATTACAAAGAAGATTTTCAGATTATTCGGGAGATCCAGTGGATCTGGGTCGAACTCCCGTGATAATAATGAAGATGAAGAGCATAATCGGGTACCGATACCCAATACGACAAGTGATGATGACCGTGATAATGAAGAATCAACTGATGGTTTGGATGATAATTCTTCTAGAAATGAGGAGATTGACGCGAAGGAACTCGCCAATCATGCTCCACTAGAGATTCGATTACACATACAAGTGTGGAATAAGAAATTTGTTATACTACACTTTGTCTTTTATTTATATATCATTTATATACATTTGTAACACCCTTTTAATTTTACAGGTTGTATCCTTCGAATAAATGTTCGAGGATCATTAGGAACATAATGTCCCAAAATATGGAGTTGGGGGGATTCACGTGGGCAAAGGTTACTGATGAGCGGAAAAACAGGTGGTAGAAAATATTCCAGGTATGCATTCGTTTGATTAATTTAAGTAGCTCGTTCATTATATTGTTACTTATAATTAATCAACGTTTAATGTTCATTTTTTTGTTAGAGGGATGTCACCTGGGATGTACAGAGAGAGGATACAAGGCAGATCAAAGATCTGTTTATGCGGAGGGCTGCCGCACGGTATTCAGATCTTCTCAACAACTGGAAGACCCTACACAGTAAAAAGGGAAAGGTGCCCCCATGGGATACAAATGTCTGGGATGCATTGAAAGACTACTAGGACCTGCCTGAAGTCAAAGCAAAAGGCGAACAGTGCCGCAAAAATCGTGCATCCAGAAAATCAATGCATCTTGGAGGATCAAAAGGAGCGATAAATGGTGCGTATGAATTTGTAAGTAGTTTTTACACCACCACAAATCTATCGACATTTAAATGACTTTAGTACGTAATAACAAAAAATATATAAAATTGTCAGTGGCAGAAAAATGGACGCCTCCCAACAGCATGAGAACTCGTCAATCATTTTCACAACAAAGATGCCACGTATGAGCGGATAGCAGAAATACTTGTAAGTATTTCAAGTAATGTTGTTTATTCAATATATAACTTAGTTAATTAATATTATATCTAATTTTAAATGTCAAAATATTTGTATGTCAGCGAGAGGTGGAGGCACGAATCAACCGTGAGGTCCCCTCGGATGCAGACGAGTACGAGCCCGCTAGACAAGCCAGTCAGTTCTATACACAACATGTGTTGTACTCCCACGGGAAATTCACGGGTTTGGGACAAATGTCGGAAATGGGGCGCATTCAATCTGGCCCAGGCGGGACATTCGGGGGCACCTCTATCGGCGGCTACTCCCAATTTGATCAAGAGCGCTTTTTGGCACAAGAGCGCGCCCTCGGGAGGGAAAGACAACAAAGAGAGGAAATGAACCGATAGATGGCACTGATGCAAGCCCAAATGAACCAAATGTCCCAATTTTTCTCGATGTGGCCATCATCCGGTGGTCCCCAACAATCGTGGCAGGGAACCGGTGGTCCCCAGCAGGGGCCGTGGCAAGGAACTGGTGGTCCCCAGCAGGGACCTTGGCAGGGGTCGTGGCAAGGAACCGGTGGTCCACAAATCGGTGGTTCCCAACAGTGGGGTAATCCCCACCAGATCGGTATTTTTACCTAGCTTTTCCCAAATTTACCGGGTGGTTATTCTCGATCCCGCATAACAAAGATGGGCTTTTTGTTCCTCCAATCCTCAAAGATCGCGGCTCTCAGAGATCCTAACGCCCCAGAGGTCCCATCGGTTCTACCACTGTTTCGACGTCGTTCAAATCGACTCTTTCTGTAGTACTCAACCTGTACTTAATGAAATCCTCAGAGGCGGGACATGTGATCCTAGTCTATTTCCCCAAGACAATGACAATGATGGTGATGATGATGTGATGCATTAAACATGTGTGTGTGTGTGTTATGCATTAAACATTTGTGTGTGTGTTAACATTCGACTGGATATTTTGTTATGTTTTTGTTAATTTCTAAATATTCGAACGCTACATGTGTGTTTTATGAATATTTGTTATGAATATTATTGATTAATCTCTACTATTAGTTTATGAGAATGATTTAAAATATTTATTTTAAAACCAGATTAATATAGGTATTAATTTTGCAATTTTATTGAAAATATTAAAAAAAAATAATGATCAATATGTACATGTGTTAGTAAATACTATATATGTAATTAGGATGATTGATTATTTTTTTTTATTGAAAATAGTTTAATTCAAATGTATTCGAATTGCATTTAGTGTACACGTGTTACTATAGTGAAAAAGAATATGAAAATAATTATTTGAAAATTTCATTGAAAATAAATTTAATAAAAATAATTAATATAAATATATATATAAATATATATATATATATATATATATATATATATATATATATTCATAATAATAAATAGTGAAAAAGAATATAAAACTAATTATTTAAATTTTTTATTAAATATTATTTTTATAAAAATAATTAATAAAAGTATATATATAAATGTACTCATAATAATAAATGATGCATAAGAATATAAATTATTTATTTCAAAATTTTATTATAAATATTTTTACTAAATCAAAGTATATATGCATGACAAACAATTAAAATAAATGATAGAAGAAAAAAAATCAATAAAACACAATATATAATACATATACAATTAAAAATACATTCTTAACCAATAACTCGCTTAGCCAAATTTCGCCCATATTAGCTGCTACAATGGGGGGCCTCGCGTGTCCCAGTGGTTCGTGGGTGCACTCGGAGCCTCGCCAGCCCGGGCTCGAAACCCGACTGTTATGTTTTTAAAACGTGAATTAAATTTGCGAGGGCGAATTCCCTCGGCAAAGTGCTCGCCAAATTAGCGAGGGCCACGTCGCCCTCGGTAAATAAAAGGTGTCAGCCAGCGAGGGCCAACTAGCCCTCGTTAAATTTCGCGTGGGTTTTACCGAGGGAATCTGGTCGGGAAAAAGGCGAGGGTTGCAGGCCCTCATTAAACTGACATGTGTCAGGCTCCTCGTTAATGCCCTCGCGATTTGCCGAGGGTTTTTAAAAACCCTCGTTAACCTATTAATGACCAACATTTTACTGAGGGACATTTTCCCTCATTAAAACCCCTATTAAACCCTATTCCCTAGTTAAAACCCTCCTTAAAGCCCTCTTTAAATGGGATGTATTTTGTGGTGTCGGGAACCGCTTAACGAGGGTTTTTTTAAACCCTCGTTAAATTAAAGAGGGCTTTGGCGAGGGACTGACGTGTGTCAGATTGGCGAGGGCCAGCCACCCTCGCCAAATTGGCTTCTAAAAAAACGCTCGCCAAAAGCGTCGCACATTTAACGAGGGCCGCAAAACCCTCGCTAATTTTGCACGCAAAATTAGCGAGGGTTTAGGGCCCTCGTCCAATTATACGAGCATTTTAACTAGGGTAAATGACCCTCGTTATCTGGAAGAAAAAATAAAAATTGGAACTGGGGGGATTCGAACCCGCGTTGTAAGCCCTCTAAGGCACCCACACAACCACTGGGACACGCGGCCCAGGTACTGGGGCAACATTATATGGGCATTTTTCGCCCCCATGGTGTATCGAACACGCGACCTCCCGGTATGTGGAGGCCTTGCGTGTTTCGCCAAACCGTTTGGGCACGGCTTGTTACTTGTCAATAATGCCTTTCTAATTGTATATATTAAATATATGTATGTATTGTATATTTATGTATTATTTCTTATATATGTATGTATTATGTTATGTATTACAGTATATATTATATATGTATATATGTCATTTCTTATATATTTATTATATATATTTGATTAAAATATTTATAATAAAATTAAACATATATAATTTATATTCTTTTATATACTCCCTCCGTCCCAAGATTACTTGAACACTTACCTTTTTGCTCGTGTTTTAGCGAGCTAATTGTTTATTAGTATTTGAAATAATAAAGTGACTTTTAAGGTGGGGTATGATAGTTTTACACTTCCTCTATCATACGCATTTCTTAAAATTAATTTATCATTTCGTATACTGTTGGGATTTTTTAGTTTTGATGAATTATGCCAAAACATTATCAACTTGTATTATTGAAGCTAATTTACAGATAACAAGTTGAGGGGGAACGAGAGAACAAGTTGAGGGGGAACTCACGGAATCAGAAGAAGATGATCGAGATCAGACGAGGCTGCAGACGAGGCTGATCGAGATCAGATGAGTAAGATGAGTTCCGGAGTTAACTGATGAGCCGAAAGCAAAATCGGAGAGAAGAAAAAAGCTAACCGATCGAAGATCGATGACCGATCGATGATCGTAAGAGCGCATAAGTCGATCGTAAAGAAACCCACCGTAAGATCGTAAGAGAAGGCTGCGCATCGTAAGAGGAGCCGACGAGACCGACGAGATCGACGCGATCGAGATCGATATGAAGATGAGCGTGATGATCAAGATCGATGTGATTGAGATCGACAAAGTAAACCGATATGCTAACCTAATATGCTAAACCGATGTACTAACTGATGCGATAAACCGATATACGACTGATATAATATACCGACCGATCATGAGCCGATCGATCAAAGCAGAAGAAATCGATATCGAAAACCGTAAATCAGATACCGATCAGGCGAGAAGTCATCGTAAGAGAAGTCATCCAAGTCATGTTCACCGAGAATCGTAACGCCGATGATCGATCGCTAGCTCGAAAAGCAGTGACCGAGGGTCGATTGTTCGAAGATGAAGAATCAACTCACCCGAAAGTGTCAAGATGCCCGACGACGAGGTCCGGCGAAGAGAAGTCCATCGAATCAAGTATCCCGAGGCTCGATAAAACCCGAGGCTCGGATGAGAATCAAGACTCGGTAGATGTCTCTCAAGACACTGAGACTCAGAGAATCCTGAATGATTCCAAGGCGAGGAATCTGAGGAATATAGCCGTTAGAATCAGCTGACGTGGACCAATGATAGGAAGACAACCAGCCTGGAAAAGCTGCAAGAAGCTACAGAATAGTATGGATTTGAATGTGACTCCATCCAACGGTAACATTCAAATCCACACTATAAATACAAGTTCTTCCTTCATTATTCGTGTGGAGAATATGCACAAGATGCTACAGAGCCAAGAGCGTTATAGTCAAAGCATTCCCACCCTAGAATACAAGTCTGTAGATATACACATATATTCAAAGAGTGTTCTAGAACCCAATCTAAGCAACCCACGATGTATCCTAAGCTTAGAGAGATTTTCCCATCCTTAGCATTGAGGCTAAACAAATGTAAGGGAAAATCTCAACCTAGTTGGAAACCAAACAAACCTTACCCAAACCAGTTGGTCGGATAAGTTTGTAGGTGAGTGTGAACTCGGTAAACATCTAGCAATCCCGAAAGGGAGGGTAGGCAATCCCGTGGAGGGTGATAAGTCCCGTTGGAGTGTGAACTCTCAGAACATCTCAGAGGCAATCCCGTGGAGGGTGATAAGTCCCGTTGGAGTGAGAGCTCATTAAATATCTAGAGGCGAACCCGAGAGGGTGATAAGTCCAGTTGGAAGGAATTTCCATAGGAAAAGGGAGAGTGGATGTAGGACTGGTTGTCCGAACCACTATACATTGTTGTGTTGTTTTACTGCTTTACGTTCTTATCTTGTTATACGCATTTGATTAAGCAAAACACAACACATGAGCTTAAAACGCAAAAATCGGTAATCACCATTCCTTCACCCCTATTTTTATATGCATTTCATGTTTATTCCGCAATTCATGGGTTTTCCACCGGGCCTATCATATACTAATAAAAAACTCGCTCGCTAAAACACGAGCGAAACAGTAACTGTTCAAGTCATCCTGGGACGGAGGGAGTATTTATTAACATGAGTAATTTTTAAAAAAATGATATTTTAATATTCTATATATATTTACACTATATTAACTAACACTATATATATGTACACTTGTTTTTATTAAAATATTTTAAAAATAATTATCAATTATATTATTTACTATATATAACACTCGTTTTGCTAACACTATATCTTTTTGTTAATTATTGTTAATAAAATTGTTAAATAATCACTTTTATATTCTTTTTTCACTATTAACCTACATGTGCACACACACACACACACACACACACATATATATATATATGTATATATACGTATCAAATCTCATAGACCAATTCTCATAAACTAATCGGAGAGATCCATCAATAATATTCATAACTAATAATGATCATAACAAACAAATGTGACAAATATTAAAAAACTAATAAAAAAACATAACAAAGTATTCAGAAATATAAAATCATCAAAATAGCTACCAGTCATTCAAATCTACATCATCATCATCATGAGGCTGATATTCATTGTTGGGATTAACGAGAAGATCATTAAATGGAACATTATCTGAACGATGTCGAGCACGAGACGCCGAACCACTGGGACCGCCGGTAGGAAGAAAACCACCAGGAGGGTTCACGGGAAGAGTAGAATACCCACCAATAGAGACATTCGGATATGAGGGATAAGAGGGATAAGGGGAAAATATGGCACCGAACGACCCTAATCCCTTGGTACCGCCGGCCTGCTGCTAGATACCACCGGTCTGTTGGGTAAAGAGTCCCTTCTTGATGAGGACTCCGGCCCGACTTTCTGCGGGCTTCCACCGGGTTCCGTGGGAATAAATACCTTTATTCTTTGCCGGGAATAAATCCGTTCTGCTTCTTCTTTGGGAATAAATCTGTCTCACGATCTTTGAAGGTAAAGACCACTGGGTGGGTTTACTCGAATCGACGATACGTGACCATTTCTGGCGCATAAGCTGCTCCCGCCGCTCCATTTCCTCCTGAAACTTCCTAGTCATCTCCGTTTCTTGGCCAAAGAAACGTTCCATATCAATCATGCGAGTAGCGCCAATACTAGTGCCACTTGAGCTCCCACCGGCGGATTGAATCGCCCCATGTTCGCTATTTGACCTAGACCTTTATGCTTTCCGTATGGTAGACGTATGGAAGATAGAGTAAGTGACTCAACTTTTTTTTTTTTTTCTCCTTCTCGCTTTCTTTGGCACACAAACCGACCGAAAGTGACTCCTCACAGCTCTCTCGAACATACAAATATTTTGATATTTAAAATTAAATATATTATTAACTCCTTAATTAAGTAGTACGTATAGTGAATAAACAAATTCAAGCACTTACAAGTGTGGCGTCCATGTCGTCGTACGTGACTTTCTTTCCTTCTTGTTCGTGGAAATGTGTCCCATACAGTTGGGAGGCTTCCATTTGTCTTAAACTGAATTTAGATGCAGTTTGTTAATAATTAATTATTATTGTAATTAAGTAATTAAAATATCACAAAAACTACTTACGTATTCCCATGCTTATTCTGCAGCTCCCTTTGAACCGCCTCTATGCTTAGACCCTTGGACAACCTATTTCGCCGACACTGATCGCTCTTAGCCTTCACTTCCGGTCGGTCCCAGTATTGCTTCAGTGCATTCCATACACGTTCATCCCACGGGGGCTTCACAGTCTCATCATTAGCGTTCAACCTCTTCCAAGAAGATCAAAATATCGCTTTTTTGCCCTCGATTTCTACTTTTCTCTGATGTCATTTTTATCCTCAGCCTGCTCATCCAATGCGACTTCCCTCTAACAAAAAAAATATATAAACGACATTAAATTAAGTAGCTAGTTAGAAATATATAAAAATATGAGATTAGTTAATATATATATACCTGGAAGGTTTCCCACCACTCGTCTTTCCTTTGATCGGACACCTTAGCGAAAGTGTAGCCACCCAACTCCATGTGTCTGGACATGATATTTCTATTTATTCTTGATACCTTATTAGAGGGCATCAACCTGTAAAATTAAAAAAACGTTACACACACATATATATATATAATTAAATATTATTGAAATAAATTTGGTCTAACATACACTCCCTGCCACGTCCAGATAACTAGTCGGGTGGATTGTGGAGCATGGTTGGCCAACTCCACAACCTTTTGTTCCTCGTTCATCGATTCCTCATTCGTATCATCATCTGTCTCTTCGTTCATCGATTCATCTGAACCCAGATTTGGTACTGGTACTTGAGTAGTCTCTTCATCTTCTTCATTGTCACGGGATGTGGAACTAGATATACTTGAATTACCTCTGCCAAATATACGGTTGCGCAATCCTCGCAAACCTCTAGCCATCTGTAACATTGGTTAAATAAATTAAATATTTGAAGATGGATAAGAATAATGCATAATTAAAACAAGTGCACATCATCATATAATTAAAATAACTCGTTTCACAACACACGTATATATATGTATCACAACACATCATCAAAACATATAGTGGTATCACATGTAGTGGTTCACATATAGTGGTATCACAACTCACATATAGTGGTATCACAACTCACATATAGTGCAGAGTTCGAATCTATCAAAACGACAGGATCATCATCTGTTTGCACATTCATTTGGGATGATATGTCGTCATCTTGGAATGGGGGAAGCTCTAGTTCTATATTTCTATCGATTTCCACTAACGATCTCGGCTTGGTGGTGCAAACAGCCCACCAATCTCGCCCCTGCACATATCTGGGGTACTTGCAATAATAAACTTGACTGACTTGACTTGCTAGCAAGAATGGATCAAAACGGCCTTATCGTCCTCTCGGATTAACGTCCACGAGTTTATAATTAGGATGTACTCTTGTTCCTCGTGGCACAGTTGGATCAAACCACTCACACTTGAACAACACTACTTTTCTTTCAATAAGTCTGGGATATTCCAATACCACAACCTCCTCGAGTATCCCGTAGAAATCATTTTCATTTGAATCGTAGTTTGTTCCCTTAATGCAAACTCCACTGTTTATAGTGGCTTTAGAGGCGCCATAAGCTTGTGTGTGAAATTTAAAACCATTCACGTAATATCCTTGGTACGTGGTGACACTACTAAGAGGACCGCCCGAAAGATTGCGTATAAACTGATTCTGAATATCATTGTTCTTCACCTATATATATACAATTAACGTATTATCAGATTAATGTATATAATGTTTTATATTATACAATTGACGTATTATCAGATTAATATATATCACTTACAAGTAGATCAAACCACGACGCGAATTCCCGTTGAAGAAAATTATCTTTTACAACATTCGATAGAGTCGGTTGAATAATCTCTAGCTGCTGGAAAAACATACTACAATTGTTGCGATGAGAACTTGCAATAATTAATTAATATCGTTGCAATTGTAAATTTCAAATTAATTAACTTACTTAATATATGGTTGCACCTCGTTGCAATTTAGTAGCACATACGTATGAGCTATTCGCTTCTCCAAGTCAACAATTGATCTTTTACCTTTCTTTCCAAGTTTACTACTAGGAGGTACAAATATCGAGAGACTACCTGTCACTGATGGGGATACTTCACGAGGTACATTGTGAGGTACAATGTGTCACCTCGTCAGCACATGCTCCTCAAAATAATGGGAACAAAACATTGATGCTTCTTTTGTTAAATAAGCATTCACAATTGAAGCTTCCACATGTGCTTTGTTACCCACACTTAACTTTAAGTTGTGAAGATACCTAATACGATTGAATGGGTGAGTTGAATTGTCTAATTAAATAAATTATCAAATAGTTAAAATGAGTTAAATAGATTACTTCTCAAATGGATACATCCATCTATATTGTACTGGACCAACAATTTTTGCTTCATATGCAAGATGGACAGGTAGATGCTCCATCTAATTAAAGAAGCTGAGTGAAAATATTCGTTCCAACTTGCACAAGATCACTGGGATATCATTGTCCAATCGAGTCATGTTTTCCACAGTAATGGTCCTCGCTGTTAACTCCCTAAAGAACAAGCTAATTTCAGTGATAGCTTGCCAAACCTTAGCTGGTAGAATCTCACGGAAAGCAATTGGGAGTAGTCTCTGCATAAACACATGACAATCATGACCCATCATACCAAACATCTTCATTTTTTTCCAGTCTACGTATCGAGACAAGTTGGACACATAGTTATCGAGAAATTTCAACTCATCTACCTATTTGCAGACCATATCTTTGTGTTTTTTTTATCAAGGGAATAAGAAGCTTTGGGGTACTTTCCTGTATGTGGACATTTCTACAATGAGGGTCGATGACAGTATTCATTTAGTTCATCCCTGGATTTAGTTGTGTCCTTTGTTTTCCCTTCTACATTCATCACCGTGTAGAACAAATTATCAATCACATTTTTTTCGATGTGCATCACATCCAAATTGTGTCCGATCAACAAGGACCTCCAATACGTCAAATCCAGAAAATGCTTTTCTTCTTCCAGCCACATTGTAAACCTTTGTTGTGAACATCAACACCCAACTCTGTTACTTTCATCAATCCAATCCAATCAATTTGCTCGAGGAGCTGATCACCTGTAAGGATGGGAGGTGGATCATCATCAACTACTACATTCTTTCTGAATGCATTCTTGTTCCTTCGGTATGGATGACGTCTATCTAAGAACTTACGATGGTTGTCAAACCACGACTGCTTGCGACTGAGCCTCAGACTGAAAGCCTCAGTGTAATCTGCACAGTGTGGACAAGCAAGCCTTCCAGCTGTGCTCCACCCAGACAACATCGAGTAGGCTGAAAAGTCACTGATGGTCCATATTAGTGCAGCTCGCATCGAAAAATTATGCTTTGTAGCAACATCATACGTTACCACTCCTTGTTCTCATAAAAATTGCAAATCACGGATCAGTGGTTGCAAAAATACGTCCAATTTATCCTTTGAATTTGTTGGACCAGGCACCAGAATCGTAAGAAACATGAACTGATCCTTCATGCACAACCATGGAGGTAGATTGTACGGTGTCACTATCACTGGCCATGATGAATATTGTTTCCCGTGCGCCCCAAACGGTTGAAAACCATCAGTGCTCAATCCCAACCTCACGTTCTGAATTTCTGAAGCAAATTCAGGATGTGACTGGTCCAAGTGTTTCTAAGCCTGTGAGTCTGCAGGGTGACGCATAACACCAGAATGGTCATTAGAGCAACGTGCATGCCATGTCATATCCTTCGCATTAGCATTTGACTGATACAATCTTTGCAGTCGAGGAATGATAGGAAAATAGAACATCTCCTTAAAAGGACGGTTCTTTTTCAGTCGACCATTTACGTCATGTCTTGCAGGTTTGAACCATGGCCGTTGGTAAAACTTATAATTTTTAAGTTCGTCGTTTGCATCCCAATATAACATGCAGTTATGTGCACAACAATGGATCCTCTCCAAAGGAAGACCCATCTTACTCATCAGTTGTTTGCTATCAGAAAATTTCTTGGGCACCAGACTATTCGGACAAAGAACACGAATCGCATCAACCATTTGATTATAGCCCCTTTCAGACAGTCTGTTTTCAGTTTTAATGTTCAGCAATAGGGCATTGTATGACAACTGTGAGTGCGATTCGCAACCAGGCATTATACCCTGATTCGCTGCACGAAGCATGTTATAAAAATGTGCAGCATGCTCATTAGGAGGTTCCTCATTAGGGGGCTCATCATCCACATTTAAGTGGGGACCAGAGGTTAAGTCCGTCATCATATCGTGATACGAGGTAGATCCAGATGTGAAGTCAACCGGCCCATGTGAAGTCGACGTAAATGGTTGATCATTGTGTTGATCCCAAATTTTCTCACCATGAAAAACCCAATTGCAATAATTGGGCATGAACCCATTTCTATACAAATGACCTTTCACGTCATCAGGTGAATGAAACAATTCCTTGTTTCGACATCTAAATTTGTTGCAGGGACACCTAATCTTTCCCTGATTCATCCAATTCGGATTACTAGTGGCAAAATCTATAA